>JAMXBD010000366.1:600000-1089977 GCA_024138025.1 Combretum micranthum
ATAAGAGTATTGCCTCTTATTAATCATAAAAAAGCATGATATTCTCAATTGGACAAAAAAATAAATTATACAGTCATAGAGCTATAAAAATAATAAAAAATGGATATTTTCAAGTTTTGATATTATAAAACCGTATTTTATTTTTAGTAATCATATCAGGTCGAGTCGACTCTATAGGGTTATAACTATTACCCGAACCCAACCCATGTCCCTGCAGGGTCACAAAAAATTTTCCAAAACTTGTCCTACAACCCTATAGGGTTTTTAGCGGGTTGGACGAGTCAAGTACTCTATAATGATCTGTCTAGTTGCATCCCTACATGAGTGTACTTATATATCAAGAATATCAAAAAATTATATTTAACTAACTAGTTCTCGTAGACATAATAATAATAATTATATTGTCCATATTATAATTTTATTTATTTTATTCCATAAAGTTTTTTGATATAATACTAATTATATAATTTGAGATTTCATGTATTAATTGTATTGACAATTAAGGTTCATGTAATATATATATATCTATATATATTCTCTTACCAAATGCACTAGTTATACTTAATTATTTATTGGATGAAATTTTTTTTTTCTCACATATGAAGTTTTTGAAAATATCAAACTAAAAATCATTAACGAAATTCTTATAAATATATAAAATACAATATAAATCATAATCACAAGTGAATACATTTAATAAATTAATTAAGGTTTGGTCCCTCCAGACACTCCATCCTGCGTCTTTGGGTCCCCTTCCATAATGATTTAATTTTATTATGGCTTAATTTTATACATGGAAATTTAATACTAACATCGTTTACAAAAACATGCCTGCAACCTTCCCAAAAAAAAAAAAAAAGGAATAAATATACAAAAAATAGAGAGAACCTCAAAAGTGCCCATCTAATATTAAGGGAATTTTAGTTAGAAGAGTAGGATGCATCCTTTCGCTTGTCATCCTTTTCTTTGAAAGAGAATAACTCGAGATTATTGATTACATGTAAATTCGCTGAAATAAAAGCAGGTTACCTAATCTGAAAAAAGAAAAAGTAATTATACCTTTAACTTCATGAAAGAAAAATATATAGATTTGTGTTTGTTTAAAAAAAAAAAACACTTAACATATAAATAACTTTACAATTCGCTTATGTCTAATCGTTAAAAGATGTGTTCACTTTAAGGAAACCAAATTGCAAAAATAAAAGTTACTGATAAAACATGCTTGATATGATAATAAAGACAACATGGCTACGAGTTAACAATGAATTTATACGAACATTATAACGTAGATGTGAGGATGGGTCGTCTTACTAAACTTTCTTGGTTTTTCGCTCATGACCTGGTGTAAGACGGAAGAATGAGGACTTTCGGTGTAATTTATTTCAAACTAAAGGAGAAAGCAACGTGTGTTATGATTTGACAGCACGTCAGAGTGGGGTTGCAACTTGCATTAGAATAATGGTAATGGCCATAAGGGGTTGCAAAGATATCCCACCACTGTAAAAAGTGATGTTTTAGTTTTCTGAGAAGTGTCGTTGCATGCGATATTTTCCGTAAACACTGTAAGCTATTATATAGTTATCAATCGGGTCATTATTGGCGCAACTCCCCTTTTAGAGACTTAATTTCAAATGGTGGTGGTATTTTTGTTAAAGTTTGATATTTTCATATAAACTTGGTATTTTTGTTCAAATGAAGTATTTGAATAAATCAAAATAAGATATTTCCGTCTAAATTTAGTATTTATAATTCTAGTATTTTTATGTAAACTTAATATTCTTATTCAAATTTGGTATTCTGCGACTTATTCCAACAACTATCCTTATCAAGAACTACTCGTATTAGTATCATTGTGCTCGTAGACAACATAGAATGTGACTTGTAATTTTGATTTTTTGTTAAACTTCAAACAAGAATATTTCGCTCATATATTACAATTTTCAGTCTTAAAGAGAATTATAACATAGGCATATTATATTTCCATAATGGTAACTCTCTTAAACAAGAAAGTCTCAATATAACCTGCTAGATTCATAAAGAATATCCATATTAACAATTAATAATTCGTATAAGTTGTGTTTTAGCTTAGAAATATCCTATTCGCTATCAAATATCATATAATATCCAAAATCGAATAAGTAATATGACCTATCAATGGCTCAATTTTTTAATTCCTGAAATGATGTTATTACCAAGAATTTAAAAAAGGTCATCCCCAATGCTAATGGATAGCCCGGAACCGGGAAGTATCAGGGTGTTAAATGCACTACTACTTCAATGAAAATTAAACATTTGGAGGTGGTGTTTGATTTTGTAAGTAACAAAATATTGGTTGCTTATACTGATGTATTTATATTTCTATTCCTATTTTAGATGCCCTGGGCCCCAGCCTCTCAGGCATCCTTCTAGTAAATGACAAATGGATACCGTTACATGATCTTTTCAATAGATTTTCCAGCGTTTTATATTCATATTTGGAAAAATTCAAAATGCCAAAACTTCGATTTAAAATTCTTTAAAGAACCATTGTAACTTTTTAAATGCATATTTTGTGTTTATTAATTATATCAATAGAAGCTATTTGACGAATTTTTTTTTTTAAGTTATACGCAGCATTTTGTGATATTATTTACCATAGTTTTATATTTTCAATAAAAAAATTTCTTATAAATTTTGATAATCATCATGAAATATTACATAAATTACAATAGTTTTTTTTTTTTCTATATATATGCTGTATTATAGTGAGTATCTAAGCACTCATTAAATAATCATCTTCTATATTATCAAGAATTTAAATAAATATTTTTTTTATAGTATATATGTTTTATATTGTTGAATTTATGATACATAAATATCTTATAACAGATACTACAATTAAAATAAATAAATACAAAACGAGGACGTCTGCGGACAATGACAACCCATGAAAGTCCTTCATCCTTCTGCGGTATTCCAAAAGGCGGAAAAAACTTTCTTGCTTCGGCCTTTAAACCATGTGCTCTCAATGTGCATGGTATTGACCTTTAAACCATGTACTCTCAATATGAGTATCGGAATAATCAAGGAAACATTTGACAGAAAAAATTAATGCAGACATGACAATACGAAACAGCTCCAACTTTGTCGACACCTTACTAAAGATGGCAAGTTGATAATTAAAACCTTAGGAAGTGTAACATAACATTGTCTACAGTACACAGCACATCCAAGATGGTTGGATGTTGATGATATCCCTAGCCTTGTTCTTCATGCATCCACCATGACGGGGTGGTCTTTATTTCTCCCTGACTAATGCCAACCACAATTCTCCAGTATTAGCCACTCTAAAAGACCATAGATGTATAACTTCACCTTCCAGGAGGTTGTTTTTCTCAACAACCGACTTCCAATTATAAAGAGTATAGATAAAAGATTTGCCCATATCCCACTTTCGAAGACTCAAACCTTCAATCAAATCAAGACAAGGATCAACCAAGGAAACATTAATGATCTTCTTACATTGAGGTGAATCCTTTTCTTGCTCGCTAAGGAAGTCTTTCCTCACCAATTGACTTCGCGGGATCGACAACCTATTGTGGTTTGGATTTAGATCGGTCCGTCGAATCCCCTTCCTAATTACTAACATCACATTAGAACCCCCCATACCTTCGATCTTCGCCATAAGACCTTCTGGAGGCGACTCAGGGAATATACTAGGTTTTGCTGCAACAGTGAAGTGGTCCAATTTAACTGTTTCTCCTTCAGCTTTTTCTATAGCATCCGCAAGAAGATGCAACCCGTAATTAAAAGGAACATCATCATCCATGATCACAGTGCAAGTTTTCTATACCACCTGAAGTAAGTATATGATGAAAGTGAGATGTCAAAATAATATATAGATAAAAATAAAAATAGGCTGATGTTTTTCTTACACATACATACTATTGATCAAAGTAGAAAGAAGAGCAAGAAAACTAATTGTGAACTGACAATAAATAAAATTATAGACATAATCTTCTTATATATGATCTCAATGGAGGAAAGAAAAAGAGATAAGGAATAGTGCACTTGTCTTACCCTATGGATGCTGGGAAGAAATTTAGTGATCTATCTTTCAAAGAGTAGTGTATCGATGAAAGATGTAGATTCATCATATTTATAGCTAGAAAGAGCTGTAGTGCTTACCAATATTTTATCATATTTTTATGACATGCACAGATATCTCGTCCTAGTTTAGATTCAGGAATACCTATGCCCCATAGGCTTGTAGGGGGAAGAAACAAAGGTGAAAGTCAATATTCGATTGATTGATCTAGACATCAAACACTTTGCGTTGTTCTTTTTCTTTTTTTTTTTTTTTTGGCATAGGTTTAAATCTAGGTTACTAGGTTGCCTTTTGAAAATATTGTCATTCTTAGGTTTCTGGGACGACGACGACGACGAACTCTTCCGCTTACAGAGGACCAAGCACTATTATCATCCGCTGCAACAGTGAAAGTATATATGATGAAAGTGAGATGTCAAAATAATATATAGCTAAAAATAAAAATAGGCTGATGATGTTTTTCTCACACATACATACTATTGATCAAAGTACGTAGAAAGTAGAACAAGAAAACTAATTATGAACAGACAATAATTAAAATTATAGACATAATCTTCTTATATATGATCTCAATGGAGGAAAGAAAAAGAGATAAAGGAATACTGCACTAGACCTATAGGGTGCTGGGAAGAAATTTAGTTATCGACATAATAACCTTATCATATAATAATAAAATAATGTCGACTAAACAAAACGTACAAATCTAGCCTAGGTGACATATCTAGCTAGCTTTTAAGCTTAAGAAAAAAAAAAAAAAAAAAGACATGCCTAGCTAGCTTTTAAGAAGCTAGCTTTTAAGACATCCCTAGCTAGCTTTTAAGTTTTTTTTTTTTTTTTTTAAAAAAGACATACCTAGCTAGCATCACCGATAGGGTATTCAACTTGAACTTGTCCATCCGTACAACAATAGTTGCCTTATCATATAATAGGCATACCTAACTAGCTCCCACCTTCCACGTATCGTGCCACATAATAATAATTCCATGAGCGAAAAGAAAGCAAATCTCGACTCCATGACAGATTTCGCAAAGGTATATTGATAAGAGTTATGACCACGTCCTACTGTTTGTATAAAGCATGTTGAAGAAAGTAACCCATCACAAATGAAAAATAGTAAGTGGAAAAAATGACAAACAATGTTACAATGTGAAAAGTATATATGCAATATTTTTCACATGAAAAATTTTGAAGATGGCGGGACATTCTTAAAGCAATATAAGGAATCTTCCTCCCACTTAGCAAATAATCCAAAATTTTATAGTTTAGCCACTTCAAAAGAAATTCTCTTCTTTCTCCATTTTGTATTATTTCACTTTATAGTTCTTTTGAGTGAAATAAAAGCTTTGATAGTGTCCGAGGATGTAGACATAATTAGCTAAACCTCGTTAATTTCTGGTATTCTTTTATTTATTGTTCTTTCAATAGCTATTATACAGTATAGTTGTAGTACTGTATTGTGCTATTAAATTACATTTAGAGGGAAATTTTATCTGAGGAGATTGGAATTTTAGTTAGAAGCGTAGGACGTATCTTTTCGATCGTCATCCTTTTCTTTAAAAAGAGAATAACTCGAGATTATTGATTGCATGTAAAATCGTTGAAATAAAATCAGGCTTGCCAATCTGGAAAACGAAAAGGTAATTATACCTTAACTTCATGAAGGAAAAATATATAGATTTGTGTTTTCTTTTTTAAAACAAAAGAAGAACACTAATAATAATGTTTTTTTTTTTAATTAACGAACACTAATAATAACTATACTATGCACTTATGTCTAATCGTTTGAAGGATATATTTACTTTAAGGAAACAAAATTGCACAAATAAAAATTACTGATAACACATGCTTGATCTGATAATGACAACATGGCTATGAGTTAACAGTGAATTTATACAAACATAATTACGTAGATTGGAGGATGGATGGCCTTACCTAACTTCTTTTTCTTTTTAAGTGACGGGGGAATAGTAAGGAGTTTAGGTGTAATTTATTTCAAAGTAAGCGAGAAAGGAGGATAGCTTTCACACTTATAGTCGATTCTTTGACATGAATGGCTATTCACTCATTTATCGTTTTAAAACTGGTATTAAAGTATTCATTTGAAATGAATGACAATTCATAATGAATTGTTATTATTTAAAATAATAAATAGCAATTCATTTTTTTATCCCATGAATTGTCAATGGTCTATTTTTCAATTTTGCCATAAATACCCCAATCTTAGAAATAATTACTATATAATTATCCTCTTTCTATAATAAATATAAAGAGAATTATAGATATTTTACATTTTACTCTAATAATTACTTATTTTACTTTTTATACTAAGAGAACATTATAATAGCCATTACATCCCTATTACAATCCCTTTGAATTGAAATTCTATTCCCCTTATTCCATTTAGTGAAGTGAATAGGCCATTAATGAGAAAGCAATTCATGTTGTAATGGGACAACATTTCAGAGAATGGTTGCACGAGAATAATGGTAATGGACAAAACAAAATAAAGGTGCCATAAATGCGTCAGTTCAAAACTATATTGCTTGAGCAACTTTACTGGAGTTGCTTGATACAGATCTCGTGCTAAACAACTTAAAAAACTAATAAACTGAATTGCTAGAGGATTTGTTTGACACTAAAATCTAGGCCAACATGTATAAATTAAAAAAAATTTAAAAAATTGTTAAGTAACTCTTTTAAGAATTCACCAATAAAAGAAGTTGTTAAAAGAGGTACTTGACACGGGAATCAATAATTAATATGTTGATGTAGCATGTTAGGCAACTCAAACAACTTACGGATAAAGTTGTTGTTCATTCAGTTAATTTAATGGGGATGACCATGACCCCACTTGACTATTTACTTATTTAATACATGTCTTTATATATATTTAAGAAAAGAAACACTATATCAGTCCAAAACCATAAGTTTTCTATACACGTCTCCATGTAGGTATTATATAAAACATACATATACTTGAATAAATCTAATATGTACGTATATGTGTGTAGATGTACAAATCTGATTACAAAGGCCTTGAGCCTAATTATTATTTGGATTTAACTCTTTCGGCTAATGTGACAGGGCTTAAAGAGTTAGGCCCAATCCAATTGGGATGATCATGGGAGTTTTGGCATGGAAGGCTTGGAGTAGGGCCCGTTGGAATTGGCCTACCCAATTCCAACATTTCTCAAGTTGGCTCATACACATTGTAAATGAAGGCTTTGATGGGTCTGGGTCCATAAGGGAGCCCATATTCATATCCATAATGAAGGGACTCATCCTAGCCATTGGTCGTCGATCTCATCTGACGGATGATATCGACGGCCAAATCCTCTATAAATACCTTAGTCCTTACCTCATTTGGATAAGGTGAAATCTTGGACAAACGCCGTCGTACTGCCGGATTTCTGTCTTGGTGAATCAAACACTTAATTTACTCAAGAACATACACAAATCTATAGTACTCAGTGAGGTTGATGCTATTTAGCTCCCTTACCTGTCACACGTGTGTTAGAGCCTATTGAGATTGCCTACTCCTCCTCCCTACGCGATTCTCTCTTGATCATCCTATCATGTGTTGTTTCCCTAGGTCACGCGTAGCGCGATAGTCACGCGACACGCACGTGATCGTTGCATCCGGATTCATACCCACACAATGTGTATACATTTATTAAAACTATATATATTAAGTATCGATATACCCTTCATGTTATACCTTTTGGATTGCCACAAATAGCAGATTCCAGTACTATTTGTAAAAGTGATGTTTTAGTTTTTGAGAAAAGCCGTTGCATACGATATTTTCCAGTCAACACTATAAGCTATTATGGGTCGTTGCTGGCGCAGGTCCCCTTTTGGCGACTTAATTTCAAATGGTGGTGGTTTTTTGTTAAAATTTGCTATTTTCATACAAACCTCGCATTTTTGTTCAAATTTAGTATTTGAACAATTTGAAATATGATATTTTTGTCCAAACTTAGTATTTATAATTCTAGTATTTTTATACAAACTTAATATTCTTGTTCAAATTTGGTATTCTGTCACTTACTCCAATAACTACCCTTATCTAAAACTACTTGCATTAGTATCATTGAGCTCGTAAGATCCTGACAACACAGACGACTGTGACTTGTGGGTTTGATTTCTAGCTAAACTTCAAACAAGTTTGCTCATATATTATGATTTTCGGTCTTAAAGAGAATTATTACAGAGGCATATAATATCTCCACGATGGTGACTTTTTAAACAAGAAGATCTCAATATAACCTTCTAGATTCATAATATAAAGCATATCCATATTAACAATAATTTGTATAAGTAGCTGTGTTTTAGCTTAGAAATATCCCATTCGCTATCAAATATCATATAATACTCAAAATCTAATAAGTAATATAACCTATCAATAGTTTAATTTTTTTAATTCCTAAAATGATATTATTACCACGAATTTAAAAAAACGTAACGTCATCCCCAATGCTAATGGATAGCTCGGAACCCGGAAGTATCAGGGTGTTAAATGCACTACTGCTTCAATGAAAATTAAACATTTGCAGGTGGTGTTTGATTTTGTACTTAACAAAATATTAGTTGCTTATACTTATGTATTTATTCTTATTTTGGATGACTTACCCGTGAAGGTTTTGGGGGGGTTGTGCTGGTGAGGGTCTTAGCTTAGATTTTCCAGCCTTTTAAATTTCATATTTGTTAAAATTCAAAATGCCATAACTTAGATTTAAAATTCTTTAAAGAACCATTTTAAATTTTTAAATGCATATTTTATGTTTATTAATTATATCAATAGAAGCTATTATTTGATGATAAATAATCATGTTCTATATTATCAAGAATTTAAATAAATATTATTTATATTATTATGTGTTTTATATTGCTGAATTTGTGATAAAAAAAAATCATATAACATATACTACAATTAAAATAAATAAATAAAAACAAAACGAAGATTTGATAGAGAAAAATCGAACTTATGCGGACAATGACAAAACATTTAAATATAAAAGCAACGAGCATGAAATATGCGTGCTCGAATAATTAAGGAAACATTTGACGGAAAAAGACAATGCAGAACATGACAATAGGAAAGAGCTCCAACTTTGCCTGACACCTTACCAAAGATAGCTAGAACTGTAACATAACATGGTCTCCTTCCACAGTACACACAACCAAGAAGAAGAGGAAGAAGAAACGAGATGGTTGGATGTTGATGATATCTCTGGCCTTGTTTTTCATGCATCCAACATGACGGGGTGGTCTTCCTCCCTAACTAATGCAAACCCCAATTCTCCAGCAGCCCCTCTAAAAGACCATAGATTTATAACATCACCTCGCCGGAGTGTGTTTTTCTGAAGAACCAACCTCCAGTTATAAAGTACATAGCCTTTCTTCCACATTCGAAGACTCAAACCTTCAATCAAACGAAGACAAGGATCAACCAAGGAAACATTAATGAACTTCTTGCACTGAAGTGAATCCCTTTCTTGCTCTCTAAGGAAGTCTTTCCTCACCAATTGACCTGGCGGGATCGACAGCCTATTCTGGCCTGGATCTAGATCGGTCACTTGAATTCCCTTTCTAATTACTAACATCACGTTAGAACCACTCATATCTTCGATCTTCGCCATAAGATCTTCTGGAGGCGATTTAGGGCATACGTTGAAATCTGTCTTACTAGGTTGTCTCTTCAAAATATTGTCATCCTTAGGTTTCTTGGATGACGACGATGATCTCTTCCGCTTACCAGTGATGGGATCCACATTATTTGTTTTTCTTTCAACTTCCTTTGCAGCAGCCCAAAGAAGAAGCAACCCGTTTTTAGGACGAGCATCATCATCCATGATCACAATGCAAGTTTCTATACCACCTGAAGTAAGTATATGATGAAAGTGAGATGTCAAAATAATATATAGATAAAAATAAAAATAGGCTGATGTTTTTTCTCTCACATACATACTATTGATCAAAGTGCGTAGAAAGTAGAAAAAGAAAACTAATTATGAGAAGAGAATATATAATCATCATTATAGACATAACCTTATGATCTCAATGGAGGAAAGAAAAGAGACAAGGAAGTACCTGCACTTGCCTCTATGGGTGCTGTGAAGAATTTTAGTCTATATTTGAAAGGATAGTATTATCTGCGAAAGGTGTAGAAATTTATAGACAGGGGGTGTGGTGATAATCAACATTATTTCATTTGGTAACCTTGGGTTTGTATTTAAATTTCAAACTTTCAGGCGTCATAAAATTTCAGTTTAAGTCCAGCTCATAATAATAATGAAGAAAAATATCCTTTATATTAGGCAAAATAATGTTTTATAAAAAACAAATTTTTTTTCTTTCTCTTGTGTTTAAGGGATTAAATACTATAACAAATTGAAATTATTAAAATAATAAACACTTCCCTAGTTTTAAGTAATTTTCAGATGGATTCCTTTTGTTTTTTCTTTTTTTTTTCCCCTTAGAAACGTGCCGCAGGTAACCGAATTAATTAAAATTGTGATAATAGTCATTAACCAATTATATAGTGAGTACAGCAATTTTGGGTTGGCAAATTCAGTACAGGTTTAGAGCATCAATACCTAAAGCCTAATATTAAGAAAATGAATTTCTATCAAATTTTAGATTAAGAGATCTTTATTTAAGCTTATTGATCAATAGAATTGCAGCAGGATATATATAGGCAAAATCGTCTCTCAGCAATACATCGTACCTCACAATACAAATATATCATACCCTCAGGAAAATATCCCTAATGCAACTGACCTAATTAAAAATCAACTAGACAAATACTATAAAAATATGGGCAACTGTAAATCTAAAATTTAAACTTTGATAATTAAATAAAATAAGAAAATATGGTTAGATAGAAATAACAAACTATAGTATATGGTTAGATAAATGGTAAGATGCATAGGAAGAAGGGAAATTTTACAAAATTACTAAGATGCTTTGGAGCTACGCATCAGTTACGCAATAACATCTGCCTTATTTACCATTGTGCCTTTGTGATAAATTTAATTGTTCAAATATAAGTTTGAATACAACTCGGTTATTCTCGAATCAAACTTAAGTTTGAAGAAAAATAGAATTAAACTTAAATAGTATGTAAACTAATTTCATTCATTTACACCGCTAATTTTAAGTATTTATGGATGGATTTTTCTTTTTGGCTTCCCAAGTGTGTCTCGTTATGCATTATTGTATTAATTAAAGTTGTACTAATGTTTTATTACTCAATGAATTTACTAAGTAATTTTGAAAAAATCACATTAAAAGGGTATAATAACATCACGATGCAGGTTTTATTCGACTAGGTCTTATCCTGGTTGCCTGTGTTGGAAGTCATCTTCATGTGACCATGAAGTTCTCCCTGAAGGGTAGGGGTGGGAAAAAAAAAACTCACTTTCAAAGACTCAAACCTTCAATCAAATTAAGACAAGGATCATCTAAGGAAACATTGATGTTCTTACATTGGATATTTTTTTTTTCTTTTCTTACATGCTAAGAAAGTCTATCCTCACCAATTGACCAAGCGGGTTCGAAAACCTATTACTATTTGATTTTAGATCAATCTGTTGATCCTCTTTCTAATTACTAACATTACATTGGAGCCTCCCATACCTTCGATCCTCGCCACAAGATTTTCCAGAGGCAATTTATGGCATAAGTTTAAATCTATCTTACTAGATTGTCTCTTTAAAATATTGTCATTTTTGGGTTTCTTGGATAATGACGATGATCTCTTATGCCTTCTAAATGACCAAGCATTATAATCATTTATGGCAATAGTGAAGTGATCCACATTATTTGTTTCTTCTAGCGAATGAAGTGATTAGTCGTCTTTATCTGCAGCATCTGCAAGAAGATGCTATGAGTAATTAAAACGAACATCATCATCCATGATCCCAATTCAAGTTTCTCTACTACCTAAATTAAGATAGATTTAAACTTATGGGATCATGAGGTATATAATATGTAAATTCAATAGAGTCATCTAACTATGTTAATAAAGAGTGTTTAAAGTGTCGCCCATTACTGACCCATGCCCAACCTCTTAGGTGGTTCAAGTTAGAGCTTTCAAACATGGTTGGGGGAGTAAAATGCCTTTTGAATTTTTCACAAAAGAAAATCTAAAGGAATACAACATCTAGATAGCAAGAAGTCACAAAATGACCCATTGAGCGAACTGAAGTGTAGTGGTACAAGTCAAGGTGACAATAGAGTAAACCTAAATAAAATGGTACAAGTGCAAATTCTTGCCCCTTAACGAAATGTATCATCAATGGAAGTAGTCGTAGAATGACTTTGCCTTCAAGATCTTGGGACAAACAAACATAGATAACCATAAGGCGATGAACATCCCAAGATCGAACCAACATAAAACCATGCCCCGAGTTAATATCACAAATGGAATAAACATGATATGTATTTAGAGAATTAAAAGAGAGAGAGAGAGAGAGAGAGAGACAAGTGTACCCACTCAGTTTCACAATCGGTCCTTTGGTAGTGTATTGTTTCCCTTCTTTACTTTTGAAGAAGTACCTAATCCACGATGGGAAGGTAGATCTTTTTTCTTTTTTCTTTTAATGTTTTGATGGTATGGTAGGCTCCCATGAAAGCATCATATCCTCTCTTATGCTCAGATGAGTGTAAAGCAGCTGCAATGTCTATACTTCCAAAAGAATGAAGTTTTAATAGAACAAAGATGATCCACTTTAAGTGATGTTAAATTTCAAAAGTGAATTTTTCCAGCAAGTATACTGGATCGAATCAAGTAGTTAAAGGATGAGTGAGTATCATTCCCACGAGGAAAGTTTAAGTACTAAACTGTTATTAGTTCAATTTAATATTTAGGTAAAAGAATTCAGATAAATTGTTTAAGAACACTACTTTATCTAATAACAAAATATACTTATTCTACTTAAATATTCCTAATCTCATAAACTTATATGATACTAGAGTGGGAACTAAGATCAAACCCAAGTTTTTGCTAAACAAGTTGAAAACAAGTTATATTGACTATTAGATCTCTTGCAAATTCAAGTGAAACTATCAAAATTAAAACCTCCTCGTAAAGTTATAAATAATTCTTTCTAACCTTAGAACAATCCCGTAACTTCCGCTACTTGAATTATCAAAGGAATCAAATTTACAACTAAGAATCTCCCGTTTCATTAATTGCCTAATGCCTTAAATTGTGTTTCTCCTAATTCCTTAGCGAGAATCCAACTTAATTACATTGCATTTTTCACAAAGACAGTTCCTAAATCTGATATAATATCTCAGCTTCCGCATCTTGTTATTATATCCACATTTATGAAATCCAATTAAATTTGATTTCTCTCCCAAGCAATCTCAATTTCTGATTAACCAAGATACTTCCACATACAAGGTTAATTATAGGAAAATCAACATGAATATTGCAAAGTTCTAACAGTAATATAACATATCCCAACAATCGTTTGGTAAATTCTTGAATTAAATCACATTCCCACTGTTAGAGTTTAGCAAAACATTAAAATGTGTACAAAGAATAATTCAATCACATAAACTAGACTCATTATGAACACTAGAATAGACATTCAGATCATATAAACATAGAAACTTGAATTGAGAAGACAATCTCACCGTACAAATTAGTCTAAAACGATGATCCATCACACTTCTAACAAATCTAGAACAATTAATTGCAAAGATACATTCTCGATCTAAGATTTTTGTCTAAAGCTCTATGGTTCTCTCTATTCTAAAGAAAGTCTAAAAACTATCGTATCTCCCCTTCTTCTGCAACTTTCCCTTTTAAAACAAAATAGCATATACAACATCTAGTAACTTCCAAATTCAATGCCTGCAATTCCATATTCTACACTGGCGGTGTAGAAATAGGCGTTAAACATTTTTAAACTATGGATTCAAACGCCGGTGTAAACGTCGACGACGTTGACTAACAATTGGCAGCATTTGCCTTGTAATGCCAGCAGCGTTGAATGATAATTGGCTAGCGTTGCTTGGCTTTTCGCACTCCTTGATTTAGCATTGCAATGCTGGTGGTGTAGCTCTTGAATTTGCCAGCATTTGATGATTTATGCTCTATTTTCTTTGATTTAACACCTATTCCAAGCCTAAAGTTTATTCCCTTCAATGATTGATTCTCCAAGTCCTCTATAACCTGAATTAGCCAAATTGCCACATCAAAGTACCAATTTTTCACATTTCCTCAAACATAAACACAATTAACTATCAACTAAGAGATGAAAAGTGTATAAATTATGAGTCTATCAAAAGATATCTTGCAGGGTTGGAGTAATTTACCCCACAATGCTATGAAGTTGTGTGTTTGAGTGGTCCACTTAGATACTATCCTGTGCGATTTTGCTGCACCTTTCATCTTCTTAAAAGTATATCGCATGGATACTACAATGGCACCATGGATATTAACTTGCTTCAACAGTGATCTATGATATTTATTCCTAGTGATGTATGATACCCATGCAAACCAGTGTTTGATGACTAACTTTGGGAAATTGAACCGAGTTTGTGATAGAGGTAACTCTTTCTTCTCATTCCTAAAATGCAGCATAAAAGCAGCACTTAAAATTATTCAGTTACCAAAAAGCCTCCAAAATAATGAAAAGATGTTGTATACCCATAGGTATGGGCATGTGCAATCCTCTAGTCGTCATGTTCATCTAAAGGGAATCCTTCTTTATCACATTATCAATCCAACTATTACAAGGAGAAGAGACCTTTGGTATATGTCCTTCCTAGTAAGCTAGTTGGTCTTTCTGGTGGATTGAGCCAGTAGATTGAGAAGGATTTATCTTATTTTCTTCTTAGTCATAGCTGAGTGAAGAATACGCTTTGTAGAATAAATTATTAGCTCGGTACTTGACTTTAGTACAACTAAGCTTAAAGATTTACAATAAGGCTTAAGATTGCATGATGACTCGTATCAAACTAGAAGAGATTGAATTCTAAAATAACACAAGATCACTTGTGGGCCTATGTCAAGCGATCGGGTGCTAAAGTGATGTAGGATTACTCATGGGCTCGTGTCAAGTCTAGCAAAGTATGGAAAAGCTAAGGCAACAATTAAGCCTGCTATCAAACCCGTTGTCTAGGGATGTAAACGGGTCGGGTCATCCCGTCCCAAACCCGACCCGATAATAAATGGGGTGTCCCAGAACCCGACCCGACCTGTTTATTTAGGAACCCGACCCGACCCGAACCCGACCCGTTTAATATATTACATAATTAAATGCATCATTTTATTATTTCATTAAATTATTATCGTAGTGAGGCATGCTGAGGAGGGCAAAAAATTCAATGGAGTTGATAAAAATCCTAAATTTTATTTAAAAAAAAATTAGAAAACGTTAAAGACAGGTAAAAAATTACTAAACATGAAAACTGAATATATAAGGTAAAGTCAGTAACTCAAGACATGTCATTGCCTAAAATTATTAGAAGACTTACATATATCTATATATATATATATATATATATAATACATCCAACCCATAATATAATAATAATAATAATAATAAAAATGATGACACTACACGACGATCTATATTCTTGATTTATTTGTCATTATATATATAATATCTATTTTTTCTGAGAAAATTAATTTTTATACTTTGTTATGTTGTATGGGAAAGAAATGAATTTTGAAAAAGTGGGGAAGGTTGCACATGGAAATCGATTTTCTCTGGATAATTGGTCAGTAATTATTAATTGTAAATATAATTCATATCCTATTATGTGACTCAATACATGAATAACAAAATAATAATATTAAAGCATCATTCAACTAATGAATAAGTAAATTTCTTAAACTAAAATTATTAATTTTTTTTTAATTAAATCGGGTCGGGTTTTCCCAACGGGTTATGAGTACAACCCAAAACCCGACCCTAAACCCTATAGGGTCTGACCCTATAGGGTTTTTAGCGGGGCGGGCGGGCGGGTACCCTATAACGACCCGCCCCGGTTGTTGCATCCCTACCGTTGTCCCCTTTTTTTCCTTTTTCTTTTTTTTTTTTTTGAGAAACAACAAAAGATGGATTTTTCAACCTAAAAAAAAGAAGAGCAAACTTTAGCTTAAAAAAAGGAGTAAACATGTCTTTCAAGTGTACAACCAGTGTTTGTCTCCAAAGATATAAACATTGTTGGAATCCCTATTAAAAAAGAGTGCGAAAGAAATAAGACAATAGCCATAGAAATAAATCAAAGAGTACATGACGGCAAAAAGAAAGAAAAAAAAAAGGAAGAGAAGATCATACGACTAAATTCAATCACCAAAGCAGAACAAGGGAGAAGTTGATTACATTTAAAGGGCTCCTACTATGTTTCTATTAACTGTTTTGTTTTTAGAGGAAGTGATGTAGGAAAAAAAGAGTACATACTGCAACATCATTGATAGATTGGGTTGATGAGGATATAGAAAGTGATGGTTTTTTAGTAAATAGTTGAGATTAGAATGGAAAATTCAATCAAACGATAAAAGAAACGTTGTAGTCCCAAAGGTCAATTTGTTTTCTACTTTCTAACCCTGGCGTAGGCATAATTCTAGTCAAATGAGAGATCTAGGTTAATTCTTGTGTATGCTAGAATTTGTTACTTACTAGATTTATTGAAATATTATAGGAATTTTCCTTTTCTTCTTTACAAGAGGATCAGTTTACTAAGATACACCATTCATTGTATAAAAAAAAAAAGAATAATAGCATAGGAAGAAGGGAAATTTTACAAAATTACTAAGATGCTTTGGAGCTACGCATCAGTTACGCAATAACATCTGCCTTATTTACCCTTTTGACTTTGCTAAAGAAGCTTTTAGTCATGGGGCAAAATGTAGATGATCATTTTTTGTAATTGGGTTTGGAGTGAAATTTAATGATAATAATCGGTCTTTTAGGCTAGTGGCAGGGTCCAAAAGACAAGTCCAATAAGAGATGTTTTAGAGAGATTTGGCTTGGTAAGCTCGAAACAGGGATTGTTAAAAAGGTTTATTTGGCTTTTGACCTTATTTGATTTTTTTTGTGCATGAAAAATAGCCTCCAAAAATATTTTTTGAGGCTAATTTGGGCTTTATTTAATTAAAACAAGGTTTAGATGGAATAAAATAAGCCTTAAGCCATTTTATATTAAAAATGGTTGAATTTTAATAGGAAAATGGGCTTCTTTTGTATTATGAAGGCTCCATTTCTCTTCCAAAGCCCATGCGTATTATAGAAAAGAAGGAATGAATTCTAGTCGTTGGATCCATGGAAAAGATCCAATGGTCATGAGCAATGTTTCATCTTAACCATTCATTCAGAAGTCATCCAATGACTATCATCATCCTCTAACATCTATAAACAAGAGGCTTCTTGATATGCCTAAGGTAAGAATCCACCAAGCAATCAGTTCTAATAATAAGAACGCCAAACACACGAATCCAATTCTCAAACCAAACGACAAGATAGACCCTAATCTCTTATCCGGATATGATGCACCAGCAAGAGAACAGTTCTAGCATAGTCTTTACTGATATTACGCACAACAAATTCCAATGCCGTCACTCGACACAATCCGACAAATTGATAAGAGTATAGAAAATTAGAGAGAAAAGACTCCAATTAGGTATTCAAATTAGCAAAAACTGTCCAAGTTCTCATTACAAAGGGTACTTATAGTAGTTCCTTGAAGGAATGTAAAATAAAAGACGAAATAACTAATAAAGTCACATTTCTTGAAGAAAAGTTGCTAGCCTTGAGATGAATGCCGTTGGCCTTGAATCAGCTTATGAGAAATAAAGTCACCGGTCTTCAATTGCTACTTCAATTGCTTTGTTTGCTTCATTTTCTCAGTATACAGACAAATGGATTTTATTGAAATTATAACACCCGTACAAAAAAAAAAAAAAAAGAATCAACTAAGTGAACTTTGTCTAGTTCCATGTTGTCTAGTAAAACCCATAATACAATATTCTGCAGTCCTTTAGCTCTAGTTCTCGTAATTGGTCCTGTAACCTAAGTAGCCTGATTGCCATCATCTCCTAGGGCCTATGGAAGATTTGCCCTCAAATTTGATGGGTCTTCAAGTGAATTCTCTAGAGTATATGGTGAAAGATCTGAGACATTAAATGTAACAGAAACGCCATAGTCTCCTAATAGCTCCAACCTATAGGCATTGTTGTTTATTTGCTCTATGATTTTGAGCAATATGTCTGGTTTGAGAGATAGTTTATGTGATGTCTTGTTAGGGAACCAATCCTTATTGAGATGAATTCAAACCAGATCTCCTAGATTAATTGAGTTGGCCTTCCAATGCTTGTTACCTTTAGTCCTCTATTGTTCTCGAGTCTTCTAAAGATGTCCATTTGCTTTCTGGTGAACTTTCTAAATCTGTCGTGATCTCTCCACCCCACTCAAGCTTTCTTCCTTTGCTATTCGGTTTAGCTATCAAATCCAAATGTAAAGCCGGATTGTAGCCATACACGACCTCAAAGGAAGACTTACCAGTTAAAGTATGTGTCGACTTATTGTAAGCGAACTCAATAATGGCGAGATACAAGTCCCAGTCAGTAAGTTTCCTGACAGCCGTCGCTCTAAGCAAAGCTCTAAGAGTGTAGTTGACAACCTCAGTCTAGCCATTAATTTGTGGGTGACATGAGGTACTGTACATGAGCTTGGTGCCAAGTCTCTTCCAGAGTGTCCTTGATAAGTGTCTTAAGACCCTCAATAGTTGTGCCTTATTGATCATATTTTATATAAAATTTTGTTGATCTAATAAAGAAAAATGATACTTATTGAATGATTATTCATTTCAGGGTTAAATAGAGGTCAATGGAGCTTATTGAAGGATTTACAATGAAACAAGCAAAGATTTCGATGAAGTTTTAAAGTTATCAATGCAACATCAAGAGTACATGACTAAGATACACGGGTCATGACCTACGTGTAGTGTATGGATTAAAGAATGCAGAATCTATAAGGACGCTCCAATGTACACAACCCCCCTACACAGGTCGTGTACAGGTTGTGTATGTCCAAAACAATATATATAATATACATCCTGTTTCGTTATTTTTAGGAGCCAAACCATCATTGTTTCATCCCTAACCCTAAAGTACACATTTTGGTGGGCTTTTCAGGAGATAATTGTTGCACAATATCAAGGATTCACAAACAACATATCTACAAGGGTTTTATCATCATGATTTCTCCTAATTCTTCCTTTATGCTTATTGTTGTTAAATTTTCTATGGAAGAGTAGTTTTGTTATGTCCTGAGTTTTGAGAAACCCTAGCCTCATGTACAAATTTGTCTTTTGATTGAATAAAGTTTTGATCTTGAATTTACTTCATGACTTATTTTGTTGTTTGTGATGATTTTAGGCATGAATCATTATAAATATTATTTATGTTAACTAGAAAGAAGATTTTGATTAATAGAATATATCTCTCATGAGTAAAGAAGATAAGTAACTCACCTAGAAATAGGTTTTTTCCAACTTTCTGCCTCTGAAGATTCATTTTCTTCAATTAGGGCACATGAGCTTTATGAAATTTTAATTTGACTTCAGTGAAAGAAGAAATTTCCACTTCTACAATTAGGATTATAGGTTAATTGAGTTGAAGAGAGTAATTAATCTATCTGTGTAACCCAGCAATTCAAGATAAAGATTTATTCAATCAAAACTATATTTAAAGGATAAAAAGGGCTAGGGTAGATCAAAACTAAGGACATAGTTTGTGAATTGATTAATCTTAAGAAAAGCACTCATATCATAAATTAGGGTTTACTAGTTGTTAGTTTAATTAGCAATTTAGAATTAATATAACCAATTTGATAATTTAGACTAGATGATAATAAAAGGGTTAGTACTAATAGTTGCACCTAGATCCTTAAGATGATATTCAAGTTAATTTTTATATTACACGATAGGTGCATTGCTTTTGTATGGATCTAGGATTATTAGGATTCATAAATTATAAGCTTGGAGATCACACACAATCAGTCCTCCAAAAGAAACTGAGGAATTTAGTGTCTCTATCGGAAACGATGCTATGAGGAACGCCGTGTAACCTAACAATCTCTTACGCAAAAAGGTTATTAGTAATATAAAGGGCATCATCTGTTTTGTGACAAGGTATAAAATGGATCATTTTGCTAAAGCGGTCTCTAACTACTAGAATGGAGTCTTTGCCTCTCTATGTCTTGGGACAACCCAAGACAAAATCCATACTAATGTTTATCTAAGGTCGTCTAAACAAGACTCTTTCCTTTCCTTAGCTCTTTTTCACATAGCACATCACTCTAACACTCCATGAACATCTTTCAACATTCTCTACCAATAAAAGTGCTCCTTTAATAACTCCAAGGTCCTCTTCTTACCAAAATGTCTAGATAACCCTCTAGCATGGGCCTTACTTACCAATAATTACCTGACAGATCCTATAGGTGTACAAAGTTTGCCCCCTTTATCCAAGAACCCATCCACCATATAATATCCATCAACTACTTCCCCTCCATAGCATCGATCAACAATCAACTTAAAATGTTCATCAATAACATATTATCCTTTCGTCAATTCAAACCTCATTGATTGAAGAGATATAATGAGTACATACCTGCGAGATAATGTGTCAACCATAACATTGGTGCCCCACTTCTTATATTTAATGACATAGGCAAAACTTTCTAACAACTCCACCCTCTTTGCCTGGCGCTTAGACAATCGTTGCTGACCTTTGAAATGTTTTAGGGATTCATGGTCTATGTAGATAAAAAAATCCTTAGGAAAGAGATAATGCTGCCAAGTCAGTCATTAATGTGAGCACTAAGGAGTAGAACTCCTTATCATACATGGAGTAGTCTAGAGATACACCACTCAGTTTCTTAATGAAATAGGCGATAGGTCACCTGTCCTGCATCAATACAACTTTGATCCCAACCCCTAATGCATCACACTCCAACTCAAAGGTCTTCTTAAAGTCTGGTAGCGCTAATACTAGAGCACTAGTTAATCGAGCCTTAATCTCTTCAAAGAGCTTCTAAGCTTGGTCTCCCCACATAAAGGAAATATTTTTCTTAGTTAACTCGGTCAAAGGACTTACAATGCTACTAAAGTTTCTAACAAATCTTCAATAGAAAGAAGCCAAGCCATGAAAGCTCCTCACATCAACTGCTGATTGTGGTATAGGTCAATCCACTATGGCCCTGATTTTCTCTCCATCAACCCTGATACCGGAACCAGATACTACAAAACCCATGAAAATCACATTTGATTGGCAAAAAGAACACTTCTTGAGATTGCCATATAACCTCTGATCCCTCAACACTAAAAAGATTGCTCGCAAATGATCTATATGACTCTCCAAATCTCGATTGTATATTAATATATCATCAAAGTAAACTACAACAAACATGTCCAAGAAGTCCTTCAAAACGTGATTCATGAGTTGCATGAAGGTACTAGGTGCATTGATCAGGTCGAATGGCATTACCATCCACTCATACAATCCATGGCATGTTTTAAAAGCGTTTTCCATTCATCTTCTACTCTCATACGGATTTGTTGATAGCTGCTCTTAAGGTTAACTTTAGAAAATACCTAGGCACCATGAAGTTCATCCAACATGTCATCAAGCCTGGAATAGGATACCTGTACTTAATGGTGATTTTATTTATGGCCTTACTATCAATATACATACGTCACATACCATCCTTCTTTGGCACTAGAGGTGTAAGAACATCATAAGGACCAGTGCTCTCTCTAACATACTTACGCTCTATTCAACTCATCCCCCTGTCACTTCAGTTCTTTAGCTTCTTTAGGGTTCATGCGATAGGTAGGTCTATTTGGCAAGACTGCTCCAGGCTATAGATCAATTACATGTTCATTACCTCTCTATGGTGGTAATCCCTTAAGCAATTCCTCAAGGAAAACATCAACATACTCCTCTAACAACTATTTCACAGTAAAAGGTACCTGCTTCTATCCATTAGCTTCCAACATATATCTGATCTGCAATAAATACAATGGCCTCTCATCCTTAATAGCTTTCTCAAGCTCCTTCTACCCCTTAAATAATGTTTTCTTCTTAATGGCCCAGTTAATCTGTCTCTACGCCTCTTGTACATTGGCCAGTGTCATAGGATTCAACACATAGGTGTTTTTAAACCCATCATGCAATACTCTCCTATCAAACATAAATTAATTGATAAACATATAAATAGGAGCATTTACTACTGTACACAGACATACATTTATGAAGTTATACATATTACGCATGTATTAAATATTAATATATAATTGTTCTATTGTAACTATATATAATTTTTGTTAACATACAATTAATAGTATTTAAATAATTATATTTACACTACGTATCATAAAAGTAAACACAATACACATATATTAGACAATAATATGCCATCACTAGATCGTAAATACATATAATATTTTTAGCTTACCTATAATAAATATATAAGTGTACATAAAATATACAGTAAATACTACATATACAAGTAGTATCATTTCAATACTTACACTTTTTTATGTGTTATTAATCTAAACACATAAAACAAGCTTCGAATAATATATAAATGCTTAATCCTAAGTATATACATAGTTTTTTCAATTACTAACAACAAATACATAACTATAAATTGAACATTCATTAATCAATATACATGAAAATATTAACATCTCAATATTTATATTTAATCTATGTGACATGATATTAAACATAATAAACATAGATTAAATAATAACATGTAATCACATATCCTAAAAATCTATAATTTTTTCAACTACACACTAATACACACAACTATAAATTAAATACATATTACTACATAAATATATTACTACTACTATTTAAATAAATGAATTAAAAATTTCATAACAAATTGAACTAACCTTGTAGTAATTGTAGTATAATAAATATCCGATCAAATCTACCCAATTTATCAGATACCTGCATAAAAATTAAAATATAAATCAAAGATATATTTTACTATAAAAAATTATTTTTTCTATAAAATAAAATACTATAAGAATTAAATAAAAAATATAAACTTACCGTCTAATTGAATTTACTAAATTCAAAATAAGTTTTTTTTTTTTTTTTTTTGCTGATGTGTGTGTGAATATAAATATATGGAAGTGTATGTGCGTGAAGTTGAGAGTGAGAGAGGATTTGTGTGTGTGTGTGTGTGAAATGACGTGCGAGAGTGAGAATGTGTGTGCATGAGTTGGTGTGTGCGTGAGAATGTGAGGGTGTGTGTGCGTGAGAATGTGATGGTGTGTGTGCATGAGAGGGAGCAGCAGGGTGTGTGTGCGTGAGAACATGAGATGGTGTGAATGAAAGAGAGGGAGCGCAGGGTATATATAGGGCAATTATGAGGGGAATTTCGCCTCAAAAAACTGAGGCCAATTTCACCTCATCCTAGTCAACATATGAGGTGAAATTGGCCGCTGACTAGGCTAGTGAGGCGAAATTCGCCTCATCATCTTAATTAGCGGCCAATTTCACCTCATATGCTGACTAGGATGAGGTGAAATTGACCTCAGTTTTCAAGATGAGGCGAATTTCTCCTCAGATTCTTTAAGAGGCGAATTTTGCTTCTTACTTTTCGCTTCCTTTACCCACTTTCCTACTAGTGACAGTTCCATGCGGCACGTTTACAAGGAAAAAAAAAAACAAACAAACAAACCACAAAACGAATCCATCTGAAAATTACTTAAAACTAGGGAAGTGTTTATTATTTCAATAATTTCAATTTATTATATTATTTAATCCCTTACACTCAAGAGAAAAAAAAAATCATTTTTATAAAACATTATTTTTGCTAATGTAAAGGATATTTTTCTTCATTACTATCATGAACTGGACATAAGCAAAAATTTGATGGAGCCAGAAACTTTTAAATTTAAATTCAAACTCAACGTTGTCAAACGAAATAATGAACACATTACAATCCCTTTGAATTGGAATTCTATTCCCTTTATTCCACTCGGTGAAGTGAATAGGCCATTAATGAGAAAGCGATTCATGTTGTAATGGGACAACATTTCAGAGAATGGTTGCACGAGAATAATGGTAATGGACAAAACAAAATAAAGGTGCTGTAAATGCATCAGTTCAAAACTATATTGCTTGAGCAACTTTATTGGAGTTGCTTGATGCAGATCTCGTGCTAAACAACTTAAAAAACTAATAAATTGAATTGCTAGAGGATTTGTTTGACACTAGAATCTAGGCCAACACGTATAAATTAAAAAACTTTTTAAAAAATTGTTAAGTAACTCTTTTAAGAATTCACCAATAAAAGAAGTTATTAAAAGAGTTACTTGACATGGGAATCAATAATTAATATGTTGATGTAGCATGTTAAGCAACTCAAACAACTTACGGATAAAGTTGTTATTCATTCGGTTAATTTAACGGGGATGACCATGACCCCACTTGACTATTTACTTATTTAATAAATATGTCTTTTATCTTTAAGAAAAGAAACACTATATCAGTCCAAAACCATAAGTTTTCCATACACGTCTCCATGTAGGTATTATATAAAACATACATATACTTGAATAAATCTAATATGTACGTATATGTGTATACATTTATTAAAACTATATATATTAAGTATCGAATGTATCCTTCATGTTATACCTTTTGGATTGCCACAAATAGTAGATTCCAGTACTATTTGTAAAAGTGATGTTTTAGTTTTTGAGAAAAGCCGTTGCATACGATATTTTCCAGTCAACACTACAAGCTATTATGGGTCGTTGCTGGCGCAGGTCCCCTTTTGGCGACTTAATTTCAAATGGTGGTGGTATTTTTGTTAAAATTTGCTATTTTCATACAAACCTCGCATTTTTGTTCAAATTTAGTATTTGAACAATTTGAAATATGATATTTTTGTCCAAACTTAGTATTTATAATTCTAGTATTTTTATACAAACTTAATATTCTTGTTCAAATTTGGTATTCTGTCACTTACTCCAATAACTACCCTTATCTAAAACTACTTGCATTAGTATCATTGAGCTCGTAAGATCCTGACAACACAGACGACTGTGACTTGTGGGTTTGATTTCTAGCTAAACTTCAAACAAGTTTGCTCATATTATGATTTTCGGTCTTAAAGAGAATTATTACAGAGGCATATAATATCTCCACGATGGTGACTTTTTAAACAAGAAGATCTCAATATAACCTTCTAGATTCATAATATAAAGCATATCCATATTAACAATAATTTGTATAAGTAGCTGTGTTTTAGCTTAGAAATATCCCATTCGCTATCAAATATCATATAATACTCAAAATCTAATAAGTAATATAACCTATCAATAGTTTAATTTTTTTAATTCCTAAAATGATATTATTACCACGAATTTAAAAAAACGTAACGTCATCCCCAATGCTAATGGATAGCTCGGAACCCGGAAGTATCAGGGTGTTAAATGCACTACTGCTTCAATGAAAATTAAACATTTGCAGGTGGTGTTTGATTTTGTACTTAACAAAATATTAGTTGCTTATACTTATGTATTTATTCTTATTTTGGATGACTTACCCGTGAAGGTTTTGGGGGGGTTGTGCTGGTGAGGGTCTTAGCTTAGATTTTCCAGCCTTTTAAATTTCATATTTGTTAAAATTCAAAATGCCATAACTTAGATTTAAAATTCTTTAAAGAACCATTTTAAATTTTTAAATGCATATTTTATGTTTATTAATTATATCAATAGAAGCTATTATTTGATGATAAATAATCATGTTCTATATTATCAAGAATTTAAATAAATATTTTATATTATTATGTGTTTTATATTGCTGAATTTGTGATAAAAAAAAATCATATAACATATACTACAATTAAAATAAATAAATAAAAACAAAACGAAGATTTGATAGAGAAAAATCGAACTTATGCGGACAATGACAAAACATTTAAATATAAAAGCAACGAGCATGAAATATGCGTGCTCGAATAATTAAGGAAACATTTGACGGAAAAAGACAATGCAGAACATGACAATAGGAAAGAGCTCCAACTTTCCCTGACACCTTACCAAAGATAGCTAGAACTGTAACATAACATGGTCTCCTTCCACAGTACACACAACCAAGAAGAAGAGGAAGAAGAAACGAGATGGTTGGATGTTGATGATATCTCTGGCCTTGTTTTTCATGCATCCAACATGACGGGGTGGTCTTCCTCCCTAACTAATGCAAACCCCAATTCTCCAGCAGCCCCTCTAAAAGACCATAGATTTATAACATCACCTCGCCGGAGTGTGTTTTTCTGAAGAACCAACCTCCAGTTATAAAGTACATAGCCTTTCTTCCACATTCGAAGACTCAAACCTTCAATCAAACGAAGACAAGGATCAACCAAGGAAACATTAATGAACTTCTTGCACTGAAGTGAATCCTTTTCTTGCTCTCTAAGGAAGTCTTTCCTCACCAATTGACCTGGCGGGATCGACAGCCTATTCTGGCCTGGATCTAGATCGGTCACTTGAATTCCCTTTCTAATTACTAACATCACGTTAGAACCACTCATATCTTCGATCTTCGCCATAAGATCTTCTGGAGGCGATTTAGGGCATAGGTTGAAATCTGTCTTACTAGGTTGTCTCTTCAAAATATTGTCATCCTTAGGTTTCTTGGATGACGACGATGATCTCTTCCGCTTACCAGTGATGGGATCCACATTATTTGTTTTTCTTTCAACTTCCTTTGCAGCAGCCCAAAGAAGAAGCAACCCGTTTTTAGGACGAGCATCATCATCCATGATCACAATGCAAGTTTCTATACCACCTGAAGTAAGTATATGATGAAAGTGAGATGTCAAAATAATATATAGATAAAAATAAAAATAGGCTGATGTTTTTTCTCACACATACATACTATTGATCAAAGTGCGTAGAAAGTAGAAAAAGAAAACTAATTATGAGAAGAGAATATATAATCATCATTATAGACATAACCTTATGATCTCAATGGAGGAAAGAAAAGAGACAAGGAAGTACCTGCACTTGCCTCTATGGGTGCTGTGAAGAATTTTAGTCTATATTTGAAAGGATAGTATTATCTACGAAAGGTGTAGAAATTTATAGACAGGGGGTGTAGTGATAATCAACATTATTTCATTTGGTAACCTTGGGTTTGTATTTAAATTTCAAACTTTCAGGCGTCATAAAATTTCAGTTTAAGTCCAGCTCATAATAATGAAGAAAAATATCCTTTATATTAGGCAAAATAATGTTTATAAAAAACAAATTTTTTTTCTTTCTTTCTTGTGTTTAAGGGATTAAATACTATAACAAATTGAAATTATTAAAATAATAAACACTTCCCTAGTTTTAAGTAATTTTCAGATGGATTCCTTTTGTTTTTTCTTTTTTTTTTCCCCCTTAGAAACGTGCCGCAGGTAACCGAATTAATTAAAATTGTGATAATAGTCATTAACCAATTATATAGTGAGTACAGCAATTTTGGGTTGGCAAATTCACTACAGGTTTAGAGCATCAATACCTAAAGACTAATATTAAGAAAATGAGCTTCTATCAAATTGTAGATTAAGAGATCTTTATTTAAGCTTATTGATCAATAGAATTGCAGCAGAATATATAGGCAAAATCGTCTCTCAACAATACAACGTACCTCACAATACAAATATATCATACCCTCAGGGAAATATCCCTAATGCAACTGACTTAATTAAAAATCAACTAGACAAATACTACAAAAATATGGGCAACGGTAAATCTAAAATTTAAAGTTTGATAATTAAATAAAATAAGATAATATGGTAAGATAGAAATAACAAACTATAGTATATGGTTAGGTAAATGAATAAGCTCCAAAGCGGGGTGCATGTATAAAATTCGCGCAAGGTTTTCTTTTCTCGGGAGTTGGGATATGATGTGTTAGTGTGTGATACTAATTTCAGCTGGCCCCCAGTGGAGACTTCCTTTGTCCACTAGTAGATTATCCTAATTTCCGCTTTCCCACTAATGAATGAAAATGTAGATGTTTTTCTGAACGAGACTGTTAGCTCTGGACTATTAAGTATAGAGAAAAATCCAAAATTAGAGGTGGGCAAGTGCGTTAAACGGGCCAACCCGCCCGGTCCACCCATGGGCCAAAAAATTTTGGCCTACTTTAAAAACGGGCCAAAATTGCCTGATCCTAACCCAACCCACTTTAGCCTGTGGGTTAAACGGGTCAGCCCATTTTTTGACGCTTTTAACCCACTTACATATTTTGTGAGTTAAATGGGCCAAGTTGACCCATTTAACTTATTTATACTAATTAAATAAGATATATATAATAAAAAAGAGAGTTTTATAAGGTTATATATATTAATGATTAATTTCATTATTATTTTAATTACTTTTATATAAAAATAAGTTTTCTAAAATAAATTATTAGATAAATATTTCATTTAAAACAATAATAATATATTTTATAAAATTTTATGGTGCATGTGCATCAAGTTGTCATTCTTTGTTATAATTAACACATAAATTTAATCTCAAGTATAAAAAATCTCAAGAACAACCATCATTAATACATATTTACCCTATAATTATTTATTTTATTTTTATAAAAGTGGGTTGGTGGGTCAACCTGTAATCACCCAAATTTTACATAACCCAATTATAATAATTATTAAGAATATGATATAAAATCATAAAAGAACTACAACAAAAATATTAGAAATCACTCCAAATTTTTTCGCAATTTAAACTTTTAAGTATGAACAAACTAGAATAAAGAATCTTTATTACTAATATTATAAAAGTTCATAATAAAGAATAAAGAAAATTATTTAATATTTATTAACTTAAGTTTTAATGTAAAATATATATATATATATTAAAACATCCAAGTTAAATAATTCTGATTCTATAAAAACTAAAAGTCTGATCTAATCCAGTAATTTATAATTAGTAAAAAGGAACTGAGTAACCAATATAAAATTAAAATTAAATTTCTAACCTAAAAAAAAAAAAGTCTAGAATAAACTTATAAATAGAAATAATTTCATATGTAATTTCAAATCTTAAAGATTTATAATAAAGTCGAATTAAGGGCAATATAATTATTAAATTATTAAAATACTACGAAACTAAACTTTTAAACAAATAAAATATAATTTATGATAGCAGGTATAAAAACTGAAAAGTGAAAGTATTAAACTAAAGATTCTATGTATACTATCATATTCAGAATATTTAATATCGTTAATATGTAAATTTTTATCCAAAAATATTATCAAATCAGTATTTATCATACGTGTTATTTAGATCCACAAAATTAAATTTTTTCACGAATTTATATTTTTCCTCACTCCTTACATATTTATTAGTTATAAATTTATCATCTTCTTTTTATTTATATATTTTCATATATCCTAACTGATTTGCATTTTTTTTCGTTTGATATACGTTGTTACGGTTTGAATTGTTTTCCAATTTGATCTTCACTGGACGCGTATATGATTCAAAGAAAAAGCGCAAATTCAAACACATATATGCAAATCTTTAATAGAAATTCTATGTATACTATATTGTTCAGAATATTTAATAACGCGAATATGGAACTTCTCATCTAAAAATATTACTAAATCAGTATTTAATATACGTATCACTTACACCCACAAAATTGATTTTTTTTTCACAAATTTATGTTTTATTCTCTCCTTATACGATTATAAATTCATTATCTTATCTTTATATTTTATTTATATAGATCCTAAACCTAAAATAATTATCAACTAATTACCATATAATATATATATATATATATGATACAACTTGCTGGAGACGTTCCACGAAGAGTGAAGGGCTGGGATCTTCTTGTTCTTGGTGAGCCGAAAATTCTTCAACTACCAATCTAACTTCAATCAATGTAAATCGGCCAAATCATTCCCTAAATTAACGATAAACAAACAAAGGACATGAATGAAGACAAACTGGAGCAAGTCGTTCTGATTTAAGGATGAAAAAAAAAAAAACAGAAGCTTTACATTCGTTTATATATATATATATATGTATGCAAACGAACTTCGTTGGACGAGCAAACAAACTCCAAACATTCCCAAACTTTCCAGAATACAACCTTAGCCTATTAGGAGTAGAACAAACCCAGAAAACAATTTCTAAACGCTCGAACAAACCTCGTTCAAAAATTCGAAACAAAAACTGGGAAAAACGTTCAAAAACGAACTTGAGGTAAGTGATTTTCATTCCGCGAGTTTTGATGTTTTTTAAGTTGTTATATGTATATAAATATCATATATAAATGCTTAGGAATGAATTAGAATAAATTTATGTGTGTAAAACAATGGAAAATCGGATCAAAACCAAGGTTGAAGACGATGAACAGTGCTTTCCGATGGGCCCAGGCTTCGTGTACGGGCGTACATGGCCCGTAGACCCCTTGGTTAGCAACATGTACGGGCGTACATAACCCGTATACTCTTCAACCAGTACATTGTACGGGCGTACATAACCCGTGCAACCCTCGGCCAGCCATAGTGTACGGGCGTACTTAACCCCGTGTACCCCTTGGCTGGAAGAGAAACGAAACTAAATATAAATAATAAATTTAAATAATTTTAGAATGTTTATTCTTTTTCTTGTATTTATTTTCCTGGAATAGTAATAGTAATATTAATATAATCATATTAAATCCGAAAGTTATTTATTTACAAATAAAATTATTTTTCTGATATAGGATGTTTAATTATTTGATATATTACTATTAATCTAAAAAGAAATTTCCTTAGAAATATAAATTATTTTGTTAAATAATTTCTGCATAATAGATTCTAATTATTAATATCCTTAATAGTATTAAAAGAATTTTTAGAATTTCAAAAATATTATTTTGAAATAATAATAAATCTAGATGTAAGACTAAAATTACTTTAGTAATAATATTAATTAAAATATATAAGACAATTGGTATAATTCTTAATGTGATGAAATATAATCTATTTTCGGAAGTTTGTTATTATTACTATTATTATAATTGTTATTATTATTGTTATCATTATTATTATTAATATTATTGATTTCGTTACTAAAACTATTAAATTGTTTTTGTAATTAAAATTATTTTTACTATTAGTAGTAATATTAAAACTAATATAATCACCGTTATCTTTGATACTAGTATTACTACTACTTTTATGAGTATCACTAATACTAAGATTCGTATATTATATAAATAAAATATATGATTTTTGGTAACTAATTAAAATAGATTTAGTAATTGAATTAGGCGATTAGTTTCCAATTAACTCAGCTTCGATTAATATGGTAAGTAAGACCATAAAAAGAAAGGAGTACGTAATTTCTAAAATATGTCTAATATTAGAATTAATGTAAGTAATAATATAAGTTATACCAAAACTAATCCGGTGAATATGATATTTCAAATATCTTATCTTCGAAACTAATAGACGAATAGATTAGTAAAATAATAAATATCTGTTATTTCATTCCATAGGAATATAAATCGGTTCTCGGACTACCAGTAGATTATTACAGCAATATAGCGAGGACCACAGGTGAGGGACTTTGACCTTATCATATTGTTTGTGCTTGTAGTTAGTTGCATTGATAATAACATATCAAACTGAATTACATGTGGGTTTGGGTAAATTACATGCTGCTTGGTGTATGTATGATTGCCAAAACATCTTATTATAATTAACAATTTCTTTGTATAATGACAATTGTATGGAGCATGTTGATGTTGTCTGTAATTGTATTATCGCCCTGAACCTGACTAAAAACTATTGGTACCATAAAATGAAATGGGCATGCATCGCATATATTGCATATTTGCATCTCTAAAAGCGTAGTAGTCTATTACGTGTTGGCCATCCGGGACTTTGATAATGCTTGGTTGACCTAGGCTAAAGGCTATTAGATCAACGCAAGGTTACCTTTGATTCTATTGGTACCATAAGAACTAAGCGGTAAATGAAGGACGCCGCTTATGGTATTGTTTGGATGACTAATGCTTAGGAGTTGCTAAAGGTATGTACAGGGATGGTTTGGTAAGCTATCATATTAAAAGTGATAACTCTAATACGAGAAATCGTAGATTCCCTTGTATGCTTGGCTTCTTCTGGATAGACTATATACTATTGGTTCCTTCAACCCTGATGAGAGGGGTAAATCTTCATCCTGCTTTGGATTCCGGATTCTCCAGGCTTGTATTTGTTCATATGCTTGATTGTGGCATTACATATGTTTGCTAAGTAAACTTGATTTCCATTGTTTGATATGTGGTCTGGTCAGGTCATCTCACTGAGCGTGTGGTTTTGCTCACCCTCCAACAGTCTTTATGCAGGTATAACGTTAGCTGGGATTGGGTTAAGCATGAGTGAAGAGTGCTACATCAAAAGACCTTGCTGAAGATAGTTTCATAGATTATATTGGTCTCAAAGAACAAATTAGATAAATAGTATAATTGAATAAGATCTTGTATTTTATAGGTTTGATCTCAATTTCATTATTTGGTAGGGGATACCGATTCTCTGCGGTTCTGGCAAACTAAGGAAAATCGGAATCCTTAGTGTTTATATAATATATTGATATGACTACACCACATGTAACAATTATAAAATAGAGTCTTGTAATATCTGACTTGCAAGACGGTTCTCATATTACGGGTGCACACGTGGTATGATGACTACAGGATGATACTACTAGGCCCTATTTTGGGGCGTGACACAACCAACTTAACCCGAGGGCTAACCCACTTTGGCAGTTGGGTAAAATTAACCCACTTTTAAACGGGCTAAAAAAAGCTGGCCCTAACCCGTCTTTAAAGTAGGTTAAACGGGCTGGCCCACGGGCCATAGCCCATTTGTCCAGCTCTAGCCAAAATGCATATAATAATGTTTGTTCTTTTTCTTATAGTTTTCTTTTTAGGATTGGAAAAGCAAATGGAAAGTAATTATGAACCGAGAATGATAAGTAGTGTGTTTATTAGTTTATTTCATAATACTTTAAGTAAGCTACATAGTAATCAAATGTGACACGACACAATACTGAACTCGATTTTGTCTTGAAATCTCAAATTCAATCCCGACTTAAGGTTAACCAATATTAAAATTTTAGCTCAAGTTTGACTCAAATTGGCATTAAAAAAAACACTAATTCGACTAGATTAAACTCAATTTATTGAAAAAAAATATCCTTCATAGGAAAAATAATATCCTATAAGATCAAGATATTTTTCCTCATCTACCTACATAATATAATAAATTTAAAATAATAAAAACCATGATTCAACATGTAAAACCCTAATAAAAAGAATACACAATGAGTCCATAGCTCAAATACCTCCATTGTTAACAAATGATGAGATTAGAATTTTTTTTGTTTTATTATTATTCATTATGCTAGTTGGTAGTTAATCTTCACCAATAGGACAGATATCAGCAAAATCTTGAAAACTAATTAATTCGCGAAAATGCAATAACACCTATTTAATCTAAATAAATTAGAATAATTGACAAAAAACAAATGAAAAATATCACATTTTAACGCTCTACACTACAGAATCAATAAAAGAAATTTCGTTAAAATTGAACTTAATAAACCATCTAATTATGAATTCAAAACCGTGGCTATGAGATTGATTTAAAGCTTTGCAGTTTCAGCGTCCTAACGGCTAGTCTCCTTGTCCTTTGAATTTTGCTAACACTATTCGATCCATTCTACTTTGCCGCCCTCTCTATTCTTCTCACCTAGACATGTACACAAGTTTGGGGGATCGAACCGAAACTATCACTAACAATTTCAGAACCGGCTAAAGAAACACCAATTCTCCGGTTCCTATGTGGTTCATGGATCTAGAATTAGCGTAACCGGTGATTTTAGTTAGATCCATTAAAAAAATTAGAAAAAATAATAATAAATAACATTATATATATTTACTAAGCTTTAAACTATTTCATATGAATAGTAAAATTTATTATCAATTCACAATATTTAATATGTTATTATTAATACAAATAAACATAACTTTAAAAATATATAATAAATTTATATAAACTTTTCCTTAAAGTAAAATTCATTTCCTTAATAATGGGAAACTATTTTTTTTATTGTAATTTTTCTTTTACCCTATAAAGCATTTCACTATCTCATATTACTAACTATAATAAATATTAAATATGTTTGTATATAAAATAAATTGGCATTCTAAACATTTTTTTTAAATTAGTTAAATTATTTAACACTTTTAGACCCAATAATTATTTTGAGTTTAAAATTCATGTTATTAAAAACTAAAATTCATTTATTTATTTTCACTTGAAAAACAAATGCATTTCTACGGTTTCAAAACCGAAACCAGGAATAGGTAGTTCCATAGAACGAAATCGAAACCAACAGTTCAGGTTGGGTTCGGTTCTGTTCCAATACGTGCCCATGTCTATTCTCACCCACCTTATTTTTTCATAGACGCGTCACTTATCAATTGGGCACATTTGAGTTTGTTTTAAAATATATATTTACTACTAGATTTTATTATTATTACTATTATATGAATCCATATATATTGGATCCAAAACCCAATAATTTATTATAATTAAAAAAATACTCATATTTTAAACCCCTCTCAACTCAAATAATTTTATGTTCAATTTGAACTTCAAGAGTATTACGAATTAATTGAGTTAAATATTATAAAATTCAAACTTAATGTGATAAACTATTCAAATAATTTAAATTTAAATTTAAATTTTTAGTTGATTCTACTAGTTTTAGATTAAGTTCAAATAAAAATAAACTTATTTGATTTGTTTATATGTCATTGAGTGATACACGACAAAATCCTAATAAAACATCTAACAATTTATATAAGGTCCAATGCTAGGCAACTGTTGTTTATGTTGGGCCTGTTGTCATAAGTTACAACTATAAGAAATTTATTACCAGCATAAAACATCTAATAATTTATATAAGATCCAATGCTAGACGACCGTTTTCTTTTCCCCCCGGTGAAGTACATAATTTATTAAGCAAAGAGACGTTACATAAGGATAGATCCAGGATCCCCGTGGGGTACTAAAGATAAAGCAAGAGCTATACAAAAGATCACATATCCATCTTTATACAAACCAAAAAAACTTTAGCATCATAAAGTTACAACTATTAGAAATTGAAATAATTTTATATTTACAACTCTAATTGGAATTAATTATTTATTTAAAGTCCAAATAAAAGTAATTATCAATATACAATTACTAAATCGCTTATATAAATTAGAATATACAAACATTATATAGTGTAATGTATATCATGTATTGCAGTTGCGATATTCGCATGAATATCGCGTTTACAAAACATGATTTAGAAGCAAATACAAACATTCATATCGCGATTAGCAATTGCAATATGTGATTAACTCCTATATCGCGATTACTAATCGCGATATAGCAACGGTATATAAACTTATATCATGTTTTATTCATGTAATTTACGTGTAAATTATTACATCATGTTTTTTAAACGCGATTTCGCAATGGTATATTGGCAATTAATTTCATCAGAGTTGTATATTGGTAATATTTTTCCACAAGAACCCTAAATGTCTATTGAACTCCTCGGAAATCTATCACTAGCCACTCAGTTTTAGCCAATATACCATTTTTTTTTTCATTTAATCGATCTCTTGTTTTCTTTTCCTTTTGTTTTGAAATTCCTTTTATTGCCGACTAAAATATCCAAAGTTGCAAACCCAGTTGCATCAAACTCATTTAAATTCGATTTATAATAAAATATATTTTCTATTATAAAAATATTATTTAAACTAGACTTAACCTAATTAATATTTATAATTGATTCAAACTTAATTGAATTCGTGAATTAATCAAGTCAAATATTATAAAATTTAAACTCAACCATATAAATTATTCAAATAGCTCAAATATAAGTTTAAATACAACTCTGTTATTTTCGAATTAAACTTGAGTTTGAAGAAATATAGAGTTAAACTTAAATAGTATGTAAACTAATTTCATTTATTTACACCGCTAATTTTAAGTATTTATAGATGGGTTTCTCTTTTTTGGCTTCCCAAGTGTGTCTCGTTATGCATTATTGTATTAATTAAAGTTGTGATAATGTTTTATTACCCAATGAATTTACTAAGTAATTTTGAAAAAAAATAACATGAAAAGGGTATAATAACATTACGACACAGGTTTTATTCGACTAGGTCTTGTCCTGGTTGCCTAGTGTTGGAAGTCATCTTCATATGACCATGAAGTTCTCCCTGGAGGATAGGGGTGGGCGAAAAAAAACTCACTTTCAAAGACTCAAACCTTCAATCAAATTAAGACAAGGATCAACTAAGGAAACATTAATGTTCTCACATTGGATTTTTTTTTCTTTTCTTACATGCTAAGAAAGTCTATCCTCACCAATTGACCGAACAGGTTCGACGACCTGTTATTGTTTCATTTTAGATCAGTCTGTTGATCCTCTTTCTAGTTACTAACATTACATTGGAGCCCCCAGTACCTTCGATCCTCGCCACAAGATTTTCCAGAGGTAATTTATGGCGTAAGTTTAAATCTATCTTACTAGATTGTCTCTTTAAAATATTGTCATTTTTAGGTTTCTTGGATAATGACGATGATCTCTTATGCCTTCTAAACGACCAAGCACTATCATCATCTACAGCAATAGTGAAGTGATCCACATTATTTGTTTCTTCTAGTGAATGAAGTGATTAGTCGTCTTTATCTACAGCATCTGCAAGAAGATGCTATTAGTAATTAAAACGAACATCATCATCCATGATCCTAATTCAAGTTTCTCTACTACCTAAATTAAGATATGTTTAAACTTATGTGATCATGAGGTATATAATATGTAAATTCAGTAAAGTCATCTAACTGTGTTAATAAAGAGTATTTAAAGTGTCGCCATTACCGATCCATGCCCAACCTCTTAGGTGGTTCAAGTTAGAGCTTTTAAACATGATTGGGGGAGTAAAATGCCTTTGAATTCAAAAGAAAATCTAAAGGAATACAAATCTAGATAGCAAGAAGTCACAAAACGACCCATTGAGCGAACTGCAGTGTATTGGTACAAGTCAAGGTGACAATAGAGTAAACCCAAATAAAATGGTGCAAGTGCAAATTCTTGCCCCTTAGCCAGACGTGTCATCAATGGAAGTAGTGTGTAGAATGACTCTACCTTCAAGATTTTGGGATAAACAAACATAGATAACCATAAGGCGATGAACACCCAAGATCGAACCAATAAACCATGCCCCGAGTTAATATCACAAATGGAATAAACATGATATGTATTTAGAGAATTAAAAAGAGAGAGAGAGAGAGAGACAAGTGTACCCACTCAATTCACAATCGGTCATTTAGTAGTGTATTGTTTCCCTTCTTTACTTTTGAAGAAGTACCCAATCCATGATGGGAAGGTAGATTTTTTTTTTTTTTTTTAATGTTTTGATGGTATGGTAGGCTTCATTAAAGCATAATATACTCTCTTATGGTCAGATGAGTGTAAAGCAGCTGCAATGTCTATACTTCCAAAAGAATGCAGTTTTAATATAACAAAGACATCTTGCAGGGTTGGAGTAATTTACCTCCACAATGCTATGAAGTTGTGAGTTTGACTACTCCACCTAGATACTATCCTGTGCTATTTTGCTACACCTTTCATCTTCTTAAAAGTATATCGCATAGATACCACAAGGGCAACATGGATATTAACTTGCTTCAACAGTGATGTATGATATTTATTCTTAGTGATGTGTCATACCCATGCAAACCAATGTTTGATGACTAACTTTGGGAAAATAAAATGAGTTTGTGACAGAGGTAGCTCTTTCCTCTCATTCCTAAAACGCAGCACAAAAGCAACGCTTAAAATTATTCAGTTACCAAAAAGCCTCTAGAACAATGAAAAGATGTTGTATACCCGCAGGCATGGGCACGTGCAATCCTTAGTCCTCATGTTCATCTAAAAGGAATCCTTCTTTATCACATTATCAATCCAATTATTACAAGGAGAAGAGACCTTTGGTATACGTCCTTCCTAGTAGCCAGTTAGTCTTTCTGGTGGATTGGGCCAGTAGATTGAGAATGATTTATCTTATTTTTTTCTTAGTCATAGCTGAGTAATAAATAGGCTTTGTAGAATAAATTATTAGCTCGGTACTTGATTTTAGTACAACTAGGTTTAAAGATTTGCAATAAGGCGTAACATTGCATGATGACTCGTATCAAAACTAGACGATTGAATTCTAAATAACACAAGATCACTTGTGGGCCTATGTCAAGCGATGGGTGCTAAAGTGTTGTAGGATTACTCATGGGCTCGTGTAAGTCTAGCAGAGCATGGGAAAGCTAAGGCAACAATTAAGCCTGATATCAAACCCGTTGCCCCCATTTTTCCTTTTTCTCTTTTTTTTTTTTTTTTTTTTTGAGAAACAACAAAAGATGGATTTTTCAACTGCAAAAAAAGAAGGGCAAACTTTAGCTTAAAAAAAAGTAGTAAACATGTCTTTCAAGCGTACCACTAGTGTTTGTCTTCAGAAAATATAAACGTTGTTGGAATCCCTATTAAAAAAGAGTAGGAAAGAAATAAGACAATAGCCATAGAAATAATATCATGACAGCAGAAAGAAAGAAAGAAAAAAGAAAAGAAAAAAAAAAGGAAGAGAAAATCATACAACTAAATTCAATCACCAAAGCAGAACAAGGAAGAAGTTGATTACGTTTAAAGGGCTCCTATTATGTTTCTATTAACTGTTTTGTTTTTAGAGGAAGTGATGTAGGAAAAAAAAGTACATACTGCAACATAATTGATAGACTGAGTTGATGAGGATATGGAAAGTGATGGTTTTTTATTAGATAGTTGAGATTAGAATGGAAAATTCAATCAAACGATAAAAGAAACGTTGTAGTCCCAAGGGTCAATTTGTTTTCTACTTTTAACTCTGGCTTAGGTGTAATTCTAGTCAAACGAGAGATCTAGGTTAATTCTTATGTATGCTAGGATCTGTTACTTACTAGATTTATTGAAAATTATAGGAATTTTCCTTTTATTCTTTACAAGAGGATTAGTTTACTAAGATACACCATTCATTGTATACAAAAAAAAAAAAAAAGAATAATAGCATAGGAAGAAGGGAAATTTTACAAAATAACTAAGATGCTTTAGAGCTACGCATCAGTTATGCAATAGCATCTGCCCTATTTACCATTGTGCCTTTTTGTTAAATTTAATGGTATTTAATTAAAATATTAAATGTTATGAAAGAAAAGAGGGAAATATTATTGGAATTTTCCTTTTCTTCTTTACAAGAGGATCAATTTACTAAGATACACCATTCTCTGTATACAAAAACAAAAAAAAGAATAATAGCATAGGAAGAAGGGAAATTTTACAAAATTACTAAGATGCTTTGGAGCTACACATCAGTTACACAATAGCATCTACCCTATTTACCATTGTGCTTTTGTGTTAAATTTAATGGTCTTTAATTAAAATATTAAATGTTATAAAAGAGAAGAGGGGAAAAATAAGATGATCATAATGAAATGCAATATGGTGTAACACAAAGGAAGCGAGCCCAAAGCAATTATTGATTAAAAAAAAACTACTTTATCTTGCTTTGGTTCACCAAGAGGCATGGAACACATTAATTTGTTTAGTACCGTAAGTTATTATGGGACAACAAACTTGCTACATAAGGTATTCTACAATAAATTTAAAGAAGACTATTTCGGTTTACTTTAGTTCATCAACAAGCACAAAGAGTACTGGTTCACTCAATACAATAAATGATGTAAAGACAAACGCAACTTCTTATCAATGTTCTTCGATCCATTTGAAGAAGACCAGCACTTGATGAAATGCCCAAAATCCCCTTGTGACTTTGCTAAAGAAGCTTTTTGTCATGGGGCAAAATGTAAATGATCATTTCTAAAATTAGGTTTGGAGTGCAATTTAATGATAATAATCGGTCTTTTGGGCTAGTGGCAAGGTCTAAAAGACAAGTCCAATAAGAGATGTTTTAGAGAGATTTGGCTTTATAAGCTCGAAACAGAGTATATTGAAAAGGTTTATTTGGCTTTTGACCTTATTCGATTTTTTTGTGCATAAAAAATAGACTCCAAAAATATTTTTCGAGGCTATTGGGCTTTATTTAATAAAAACAAGGTTTAGATGGAATAAAATAAGCCTCAAGCCATTTTATATTAAAAATGGTTGAATTTTAATAGGAAAATGGGCTTCTTTTGTATTATGAAGGCTCCATTTCTCTTCCAAAGCCCATGCCCATTATAGAAAAGAAGGAATGAATTCTAGTCATTGGATCCATGGAAAAGATCCAATGGTCATGAGCAATGTTTCATCTTAACCATTCATTCAGAAGTCGTCCAATGACTATCATCAGCTCTAACATCTATAAATAAGAGGTTTCTTGATATGCCTAAGGTAGGAATCCACTAAACAGTCATTTCTAATAATAAGAACGTCAAACACACGAATCCAATTCTTGAACCAAACGACAAGATAAACCCTAATGTCTTATCTGGATAAGACGCACAGCAAGAGAATAGTTCTAGCATAGTCTTTGCTGATATTACGTACAACAAATTCCAATGCCGTCACTCGACACAATCCAACGGATTGATAAGAGTATAGAAAATTAGAGAGAAAAGACTCCAATTAGGTATTCAAATTACCAAAAACTGTCGAAGTTCTCATTACAAAGGGTACTTACAGTAGTTCCTTGAAGGAATATAAAATAAAAGATGAAATAATTAATAAAGTCACATTTCTTAAAGAAAAGCTGCTAGCCTTGAGATGAACGCGCGGCCTTGAATCGGCTTACGAGAAATAAAGTCGTCGATCTTCAATTGCTGCTTCAATTGCTTTGTTTGCTTCATTTTCTTAGTGTACAGACAAATGGATTTTATTGAAATTAACACTATAAAAAAAAAAAAAAAAAAAAAGAATCAACTAAGTAGACTTTGTCTAGTTCCATGTTGTCTAGTAAAACCCATAATACAAGATTCTATAGTCCTTTAGCTCTAGTTCTGGTAATTGGTCCTGTAACCTGAGTAGCCTGATTGCCATCGTCTCCTTGGGCCGATGGAAGATTTTCCCTCAAATTTGATAGGCCTTCATGTGAATCCTCTAGAGTGTACGATGAAAGATCTGAGACATTAAATGTAGCAGAAATGCCATAGTCTCCTAACAGCTCCAACCTGTAAGCATTGTTGTTTATTTGCTCTATGATTTTAAGCAATCTGTCTACTCTAAGAGATAGTTTATGTGAAGTCTTGTTAGGGAACCAATCCTTGTTGAGATGAATTCAAACCAAATCTCCGGGATTAAACGATCTAGCCTTCCAATGCTTGTTACCTTAAGTCCCTTATTGTTCTCGAGTCTTCTGAAGATGTTCATTTGCTTTCTGGTGAACTTTTTGGATCTGCCGTGATCTCTCCACCCCACTCAAGCTTTCTTCCTTTGTTGTTCGATTTAGCTATCAAATCCAAAGGTAAAGTTGGATTATAGCCATACACGAACTCAAAGGAAGACTTACCGATTAAACTATGTGTTGACCTATTATAAGCGAACTCAATAATGGCGAGATACAAGTCCTAGTCGGTAAGTTTCTTGTCAGCCATCGCTCTAAGCAAAGCTCTAAGAGTGCGGTTGACAACCTCAGTCTAGCCATTAGTCTATACGTGACATGAGGTATTGTACATGAGCTTGGTGCCGAGTCTCTTCCAGGGTGCCCTTGATAAGTGTCTTAAGACACTTAATAAGCCTTATTGATCATATTTTATATAAAATTTTGTTGATCTAATAAAGAAAAAGGATACTTATTGAATGATTATTCATTTCAGGGTTAATAGAGGTCAATGGAGCTTATTGAAGGATTTACAATGAAACAAGCAAAGATTTCGATGAAGTTTTAAAGTTATCAATACAACATCAAGAGTACATGACTAAGATACACGGGTCATGAATTACGTGTAGTGTATGAATTAAAGAATGCAAAATTTTTAAGGACGCTCCAATGTACACAACCCTCCTACACAGGTCGTGTACAAGTTGTGTATGTCCAAAACAATATGTACATCCTGTTCCATTATTTTTAGGAGCTAAACCATCATTGTTTCATCCCTAAGCCTAAAGTACACATTTTGGAGAGCTTTTCAGGAGATAATTGTTGCACAACATCAAGGATTCACAAACAACATATCTACAAGGGTTTCATCATCGTGATTTCTCCTAATTCTTCCTTTATGCTTATTGTTGTTAAATTTTCTATGGAATAGTAGTTTTGTTATGTCCAAAGTTGTGAGAAACCCTAGTCTCATATGCAGATTTGTCTTTTGATTGAATAAAGTTTTGATCTTGAATTTACTTCATGAATTATTTTGTTGTTTGTGATGATTTTAGGCATGAATCATTATAAATATTATTAATGTTAATTAGAAAGAAGATTTTGATTAATAGAATATATCTTTCATGAGTAAAGAAGATAAGTAACTCAGCTAGAAATAGGGCTTTTCTAACTTTCTGCCTCTGAAGATTCATTTTTTTTTTTCATTTAAGGTTCATAAGCTTTATGAAATTCTAATTTGACTTCAGTGAAAGAAGAAATTTCCACTTCTGCAATTAGGATTAGGGGTTAATTGACTTGAAGAGAGTAATAAATCTATCTATGTAACCCGGCAATTCAAGATAAAGATTTATTCAATTGAAACTATATTTAAAGGATAAAAAGGGCTAGAGTAGATCAAAACTAAGGACATAGTTTGTGAATTGATTAATCTTAAGAAAAGGACTCATATCATAAATTAAGGTTTACTAGTTGTTAGTTTAATTAGCAATTTAGAGTTAATATAATCAATGTGATAATTTAGACTAGATGATAATAAAAAGGCTAGTACCAGTAGTTGCACATAGATCCTTAGGATGATATCCAAGTTAATTTCTATATTACACAATAGGCGCGTTGCTTTTGTATGGATCTAGGATTAATAAGATTCATAAATTATAAGCTTGGTGATCACACGCAATCAGTCCTCCAAAAGAAACTGAGAAATTTGGTGTCTCTATCGGAAATGATGCTATGAGGAACACTGTATAACCTAACAATCTCTTACACAAAAAGGTTAGTAACATAAAGGGCATCATCTATTTTGTGACAAGGTATAAACTGGCTCATTTTGCTAAAGCGGTCTACAGCCACTAGAATGGAGTCTTTGCCTCTCTATGTCCTGGGAAGACCCAAGACAAAATCCATACTAATGTTTATCTGGGTTATCTAGACAAGACTCTTTCCTTTCCTTAGCTCTTTTTACATAGCGTCGCTCTAACAACTCTATGACATCTTTCAACATTTCTACAATAAAAGTGCCTCCTTTAATAACTCCAATGTCTCTTCTCACCAAATGTCTAGACACCCTCTAGCATGGGCGCCTTTACCAACAATTCCCTAACAGATCCTGTAGGTGTACAAAGTTTCCCCCTTTATACAAGAACCCATCCACCATATAATATCCATCAACTACTTCCCTCCACAAACATCAATCAATATCAACTTAAAATGTTCAGCAATAACCATATTGTTCTTTGTCAATTCAAACCAGCAACATTGATTGAAGAGATATGATGAGTCATACCTGCGAGATAATGTGTCACCACAAAATATAATTGAGCATTCGAAAAAAAAGATACTCAAGATACTAACCGTATCCTTATTGAAATTTAGCCCAATAAGTATTCACAATTAAAAATATTAAGACATAAATAAGACGAAAGCATCCATGTATTCAATCCTGACAATATATATATAACTAAATCCACCATAGCTCAAATATAAAAAAATAATAATAATAATAAACAATCACGCAAGATGTAGAAATTTGGGATTATGTTCTAAATCACATATGGTTCTATATTCCGACTGCAATAATATGAACCCTACAAAAATTCTCAAATCCACAAGTAAACCAAAAAGCCTATGTCGAATCACCTTTGCCCTTGTAATACAACTCAACCTGCAAAGACTCTTGCATCAAATCTAGATAATAAAATTCTTTGTACACTTGTTATTGAAATGATTAGAACCGAAATCATAATGAAACAAATCCTTGCAAGACAAACTAGTATCAACATGTGATGAAGATCTATTACAAGGAAAATCTTTGTGAGGACGGAGTACATACAATCCACTCAAGACATTTGCTGTTCTTGCAATTTTATTATTGTTCTTGTCTACAAATAACAGTGATGTTTATCGAAAATAGCAAGCATATGTTGGTTAGTTGCCAAGGCATGTATAGACAATTGGTTTTGTGTAAAAGTGGGTACATAAAGAACATTGTGGAGAATCAATGTATCAAATAAACGAACTGATCCACTTTTGTTGACTATAACAAGAGTTTTATTTGGTAATTTCACTTTTACAGGATGTGTAAGAATTTGGATATTAACTAGCATGGATATTTGTGGTGTCATATGATTTGTGGCACCTGTGTCTAATATATAAGAATTTTTGTAATTATTAGAAGCATAAAAACAAAGAGTGGTATTACATGCAAAATCAATATTGTTGGGCAAAACCATGGTATTGTTCACATGCTCTGTGCGTGAAACAACTCTAGATTCCATTAAGCGCATCACTTCCATACAAACATCATGTAGCATGGCCTAATCTACCATCCCCTAAGTGGATACTTTATCATTTGAACAAACTCTAGTCATTTGATCAAAAGGTGTGGACATCCTCTCAACATCAGTACCTTTACCATCAGTAACCGGAACAGAAACAGGACCAGCAACATTATTAGCCATTGCACCCCTTTTTCCTTTTACTACTTTCTTTCCTTTAAACCAATCCAGATATCCAATCAATTGAAAACAATTTTCAATTGAATGCCCTTCATTTTGGTAATATTGACATATCACCTTAGACTTGAATTTTCATTTATCTGAACGTAAACTTCTTCCCTTAGTAGCAAAGGCAAATAACTCAGGATCTACATTCAACACTAAACTCACTTGACTCTATTTTTCAACTTGTTGCACAAGATAAAAAGCCCTATTTACTGAAGGCATTGGATCAACTGACAATATATGACTTCTTACACTCTCATAAGTGTCATTTAATCCCATCAAGAATTGCATTAATTTGGTATTAGACTCGAATTCTTGCACTCTTTCCGTCAATGCACATCTCCAGTATTGTATACGACCACATGAACATTGAGGATAAGCATGAACCTGACTCAATTCGTCCCAATACCTCCTTAATTTGTTGTAATACGCACCTACACTCTGATTTCCTTGTTTCAAGTTACTGATTTCATATTGTAATTAGAATACAAGTGGTCCATTCGATGTTCTATATTGCTCTTTGATTTCTTTACAAAGTTCCTTAGCTGATTTCGCATATAAGAAGGTTTATGACAACTCAGGTCTCATAGAATTGATAATCCAACACCTAACCATGTTGTCAACCCTAATCCAACGAACTAATTCAGTAGTACCATCTAAAGGCCGAGATATGGAACCATCAATAAAACATATCTTCATTTTTGCCCCTATTCCAAGTTTAATAGAATTACTCCAACTCAAGTAATTCAGACCATCAAAAATTAGGTTTCCTATAGCCATGTTCGGATTGTCCAAACTAGACAAGTAGAAAGGATCGGAACAAAAACATCAACGATAGCACTATTCGACATTTGTATTGTAGAAGATATGATTGAGAAAGGATTACTAAAATCGTACCTTAAGCTTTGATATCATGTGAGATGAGAGAGGAACAATTAAGTAGAAATTGCAAGATGAAAGGAGGAACAGGCCGAAAGAGAGAGAGCTTTGAACAGAGCAATTATGATGAAAAAACATCTGAAACAAAGTCTATTCACACATTGACCAAAAACTGTTACAAAGACTATATATATCCAAATAAGAATCAAACAAAGAAAGACACGTGGAAGAATATGAACTAACTAATAACCAGCTATTATTAAAATTATCTATATATGTTAATAGAATTGAAAAAGGAAATTAATAATGAATGTATGTGTTTTGTTTAAGAATCACTAGGCTTGTATTATGTTATATTATTTTGGAAACAAGATTTAATTTTACTGGACCTTATCTCAATGTATCTTGCTAAAATGATTATGGCATTAACAGACATATGCTTTTGTTTATTAATAAAAATAAAAAGAAAGATTTGAACAGTTTAGCACATTTGTCTGTAGACCCCCGATTCAATGGATACGTGTGTGTCCGTGCTTGAGTCGGATTTTTCTACCGTCTTTCAGAATTCTCATTTTGCATTATGTAGTAAGAAGTACTTTATAAAATAAAAATTTTAATCACTATAGAAAGTTAGCATCTAAAAACAAAAGTTCTACAGTAAAAAATTAATAAAAGAAGTTTTATTTCTAAATAGAATTAATAACAATAATTTTTAAATTTACGTTTAAAGAATTATCTCTAAATAATAATTTTCTTGTAATGAATTAGACATTAAACATAATTATAATAGCTAACAAAATTTCAAAATCCAATTTTAAAATACTTTCATGAATTTTCTTATTTGAAAAAAGAAAAAGAAAAAGACAGTGGGCAATAAGCAGTCTTCCATCTGTGGTTTCATGGAAGCTTTATGTAGCAAAGAAAGTAGTTTAAAAAAACAATAATAAAGGAAGAAACACGAGGCAGTTCAAATTAGATTATTGGCTTATGGCTTATCTACATAGATAATATTCTTCAATAAAGGAAGATTCTCATTCATTTTTGTCTTTTATATATCCCGTCCCATCTGAAAGACACGTTTTTAATTCGTCGGTTTCTGTTTCTGTTTCTGTTTACGTATAAAATATAATGTGGGAAGTACAAACGACTCAACGAACCGTCCTTTGACGTCGGCGCAGTTAAGGTTCCATCGATCTGTACGTTGTCAAAGGTATATTAATTCTCAACCTATGTCCACCATCAACAACCACTCAATCCCCACTACCGTCATGGGCAAATCCAAGAGCACGAACCAGCATCCACAACTCCACCACTTCAAACCCCAAATACAATCTCCCATCCCAAAGCTACTTCTTCCTCTAGTCTGACCATGGCTTCCCTCACCACACTTTTCACAACCCAAACCAACATTCTGTACAAGACCGTGAACGCCCAATTCAAACCATCCTTCAACTTGTCTACCCACATCAAAATCTCATCCAAAAACCCATTAAAATTTATAATCTTGATTAGTAAAAAAAAATCCCATCTTATTAGAAAATCGCCATTAAACCATAAAAATCCCATATTGATTAGAAAAAAACAGTAATCATCACTAAACTTTTAAAATTTATAATCTTGGTATCGATGGTGAGTAGTTTGTCGAACTAAGGAAAGAGATGGACGAGTTGGTGGTCCAACAACTTAAATATAATGCTACTGGACTTCATTGTTTTCAACTTGTCGGTTGGAGTTGTTCTGATTTTTTTTCCTTTTTTTTTGAAAGAAGAAGGAAGAAGAGAGAGCGTGGAAAGGAGAGACAGGGAGGAGAGAGAGAAGTTAAAGAAAAAAACGAAAAAGGAGAGACAGAAAAGAAAAAATAATAAAAAAATGCTAATTAAGAAACATAATTAATTTTTAATATAAATAGTCTACCACGTCAGCAAGACACCAAAGTTATGGTTGGATTTTGGTCCAAATGACCACAGGTATAAATTTTTAAAAAATTTAAGTATTTTTATGAGTTAAAAATTTTTTTTAGGTATGAAACCATTATATTAAGAAAGTTTATATACCGTCAATGAAATTAACCCTTATTTTAAGTACAATCCAACATTTCAAATTTTGTTAGCAAATTTACAATAATTTGATGATAAAATTTAAAATAGGTAAGTTAAGAAATAATGTCTATAATAGAACTTTTATTTATGTATCTATATATACATATTATTTATAGAAAAGTACGAATTTGATACGATATTCCTAGTTAAGAAGATATGCTGCTGTGAATTTATTGGTGACAAATGAGTATATGAATAAAGTTTCATTACGTGGTAGATTTAGGGAAAGAAAAAGGGAATTTTTTTTTTAATAACATAACTATTATCCATTACCTATAAATACATAAAATATAAAATAAGAGGTGAGTTAAATTGTAATTAAATAAGAATGTAACAAAGTTAATAATAGTGATTAGATGAATAATGGAATGGGAAGTGCTTATATTATGGATATTTGGCAATTTAATACCACAAACTTTGAAAATTGACAAATAAGTAATTATAATCTATCGGTTAATTATTTGGTTATGCATTTATGAGGTTATGATATAGTTTTATTTTTTTAACATAGATTTATTACTCTAATTTTCTATTAGAATTAAATTCATTTAACTTGAGATTATATTCAACTAACTAAATTATTGTAAAAAATTATTTTTTTTATTTTTTGTATACATTAAATAATATTATATTATCCACATTACAAATATTTTTACTTTATCACATAGGGTATCACTAAATAACACTTACTATATAATTTGAAATTTCATGTATTAACTATATAATTTTAATTAATAATTAATTTTTAAATAATATATACTTCTTATAATATAATTTTAATTATAATTGTGGGTGAATATATATTAATAATTTTTACATTAACTTAATTTAAGGTCTGACGATCTAGCATCCGTCCCTAGCGTTTATGGTTGTACGTCCATGTTCGATTTTTTCTTCCAGAAGCAGTGCGATATTTTGCAAAGACTGACAAGTGCTTTGAGTTCAAAAGTCCAAATACAAATAACTTATTAATAAGACATCTACTTTTTATTTTGTTAAACACTTCCCTATTACGAGCGTAGTTTTACTTGTACGGTCTCACAAATTTATAATTTTATAATTCCTGTTAACTATATTAGATTTAATGTTTTTTTTTTTTTTATAAACGTTGATAAAATTTAATTTCTAGCTTTGACCAAATTTATCGATTCTATTTATTAAATTCAAATAAATTAAAAATTAAAGAAATAGAAAAAGAATAATAGACTCTACAAGTCTATCAATTACTGAAGCCTTATATCAAATTGCATCGAATTTCAATTGGTTTCCTCTCCAATCCCTGTTTAATTCTTTGTGATCTTCATTACAGTCCCAACTGTAATTGTAAGGTAGAAAATCTGTTTACTTCGATTTATATTATCAAGATTCAAGATGAGTGGTTGTAAGGCAGAAAATCTGTTTACTTCGATTTATATTATCAAGATTCAAGATGAGTGGAAGCTGAAAGGTAGTTATTGTTTCCTTCATTAATTCAAAACTGTTTTTTTCCCAAAAAACAAGAAAAATAAAAGAAAATTAACTCAATTTCAGCTGTGTTTTAATTTCTTTTATGCATATTACATTATGGATCATACTTTATTATGGGAAAAGAATTTAATTTCGTCATTCTTTTTTATTTCCTTGTTAATGTTGTATATTATGAGTATAACATAGTAAACATTAGAAAAACATGACGATCCAATTCCATGAACATATTAGATGCATAAACTTAATGTAAGAATATTATCACAAGCAAATTTTCACAAAAATATCGTATATTTTTTTATAGATGAATTTTTGTTGACTCAAAATTGATGCTTTGGTTGTGTCTCAACCAACCACAGTATAACACTTAAGCAAATTAAATAAACTAACTCAAATATTGAGCATCATAGATAGAGAAACATCTTATACATAAAACATATATATTTATACTGGAACTTCTAGTTCCAACTAAAGTCTTCAAGTAATCCTTCAAAAGCCAATAAAAATTTATAAAATACAATTTTGAAATATAGATACGCCCAGACTTACCTATGATCCTTTCCTAAGTATAGTCAACACTAGGCAAGTGCACCTATCAAAGATGGTATAGGGATGAAGTACAAGGTCGTCTCCCACATGGATCTTCTAAGTACCAGTAATTACGCTTTTCATTATTATCTAGCAGACAAATTAGAGTGGTTGTTACCGGTACATTATTAATTATACTACTAATCTATTACAAATTACTAAACATACAAACACAAGTCTCTTAAAATAAACCCGATGTATAAAACATTTAGACTTCGCTTCATCACTAAACATTATCATGTAATCCAAGGAAATATCATATAATGTTACTATATTCTCAAACTACAAAATTCATTATGTCTGTGTCAAGATCACTAATCTTTTGCCCTAAGTTTATCCACTCGAATCTCTTCCTATGCTAATTCCAACTTAGAATTATATTAATTTCTAGAATTCCCTTACATAATTAATTATATGCAAAAGAATTTCACAATCCTACCTGTATAATCAAGAGAAATTCTCGTCAATAGCCAAGATCTATTAAAAAAATGATTTCTCGATCAATTCGAATGAAATCTATTAAGGATTTATATTGTGCACAATGTAAATTCAAGATTCAATGAAAACAATTGTTGAATATAAGAAAAACTAGAATACTTCATTAATAATGCATAAGGATTACATGACAAGTTTGTAGTTCCACAAAATCTAACATATAAAATTACTCCTCCTTAAATGTAACAATACATTGCATAAATCCAGGAAGGCAATAAGGAAACATGTAAAAATGCCTTTTAAATGTTACAAGTTTTTGCAATCTTCATGAATCCAAGCAATGTGAATTGTCTTCTTTTTGTTTCTTTCTCAAAAACTTCAAGAGATGTGTCTTTGTGAGTCACAATGATATGATATGTAATTTTCTAACATGATCTGATCTTGAAGATATATGCTCTACCATACATCCTTTTTGTCCCCATTCATCTCTAAATATACCATTTATGACATCTGATGTGGCAATTGTAATGACCCCAAAGGAAGCCTAGTAGAAATTTCTAAAAGCTGTCATATCACGTGTGCACTTGTTACATAAGAGCCATCTTGTAACATCAATTAGAGATTACAAGACATCTATAAGGGTTTTATCTTTGCATCATGACTTCTTTTATCTCTTCTAGATCTATTGTTTATATTGTAAATCTTATGAAGGAGTAGATTCTTCATACACTACACTTTATGAAATCTTAAGCGTGTGAATTGAATTGCTTTTGATTAATGAAATGTTCATGCCTTTATATCTATTCATGTGCTTGCATTGTCTTATGTTGGAAAAATAAACCAAGTTTAATTATAATATTATTTTATGGTATTTTGCTTAGTTATTATGGAAGAAGCTGCAAATTTGAGCTGGAATGGTGGTATGGAGAGCAAACGTTTCAAGCTGGATCAAGGTATTTCTTTGACCAAGTCAAAGACAAACAAATTGGATATACGTTGATGGCGGTGAAGGTTTTCTTGCTTATGAAGCAAAACGTTCAGCTAATATTTACCACATATTCTTTTACTTGTATTCTACTTATGGAAAATTACAACTAAGCCTTAAGAAAATGACAGGTACTTTTGGTAAATCATGAATTGTCTAAAAGTTGTTTTTAGTTTTACTTTTTCCAACCGTTTGTATTCTAATAAACCGCCTCCTATGTACTATAAAAGGACTCATGTCCTTTATCTGTAAAATATGTAATATATGAGTGTTTGATACGTAAGTGAGTTTTTGAACAAAATAAATTTGAGGTATTCCAACGAGCCTCTTTGTGTGTGAGTGTATCAAAAATTTTTTTGTTTGTATTGATAGTTTAATTTTATCAGATCCTACATCTGGTATCAGAGCTAGTCATTAACATGGCTTTAAATCTAAGTTCAAGTTCACAGCAATTTCAGCAGGTACAATCAACAATTTTCAAGTTTGATGGAAGAACAAATTTTACGATGTGGAAACGTTTGATGGAATTATTCTTAAGGAGCAATTGCTATAGAGAGATTTTGGAAAAGGATCTTGTTGAATCAAAAGAAGGAGAAGAATTGTCAATAACCGAAAAATAACAGATAGAGTATGATCGTTCTCTTAATGAAAAAGCCTTGCTTTTGATATGTCAAGCTGTAGAGCTATCGGTTCTTGAAAAAATATTTCATGCCAAAACAAAAAAAGAAGCATGGAATATTTTACTTAATACCTATGAAGGGGCAGACCCAGTCAAAAGAACAAGATTGCAAGGATTAAAAAGGCAATTTGAGTTGATGGAGCAAGGAAAAGATGAAAGTATACGTGATTATTTCTCAAAAATGGATAAGTTAGTAAATGATATGAAAAGTAATGGTGATAAAATAACAAAGAGGGAAGTTATGGAGAAAATTATGCGTACACTCACTAGCAAGTTTGATTATGTCGTAACAGCTATTAAAGAGTCTAAAGATCTTGACAAAATGACTCTAAATGATTTACAAGCTTCGTTGGAGTCACGTGAAATACGAATGAATGAAAGACATGGTGGCTCAGATGAACAAGCATTAAAGGCTCAAGCAAAGTTAGAATTTTCAAAGCAGAGAGAGAATAGAGAAAAAGGACACAATTCCAGATGGGAAAGTGGAAAGAATTTCAGGAACGCTCAAGTAGCAAGAAAATACAACTCTGGAAAAGGAAGGTTAAATATTCAATGCTTCAAGTGCAAGAAGTTTAGCCATTATCAATCTGAGTGCAAATCACATATTTAATGCCAAAATTGCTAAAGGTATGGCCATTATAGTAGAGAGTATCGTGCCAAAGCATTAAATGACCGAAATAACCATGCCAATATCATAGAGAAAGAAGACGGTGTTGAGACTTTATTTATGACTAGCCATGCTACTGTTGTCAAAAGTAATGATAATCAATGGTTATTGGATACGGGTTGTAGTAATCATTTAAGTGGGAAGAAAGAACTATTTTCTGACTTAGATGAGAATTTTCAAACAATAGTAAAGCTCGATGACAATACCTCAATTGTTGTTTTGGGGAAAGGAAAGATTGGTATTCGTTTGAGGGATGGATCACTAAACTATATCTCTGATGTGTTTTATGCTCCAAGTATTTGTCAAAATCTTCTTAGTGTGGGACAATTGATAGAAAAGGGTTATGATTTGCACTTCAATAAGAAAAGGTGCATAATAACAGATAAGGAGAAAGGAATGATTGCTAAAATGAACATGTCAAGAAATCGACTCTTTCCACTAAACATCACATATGATACCGGATGATGTTGTGCTGTATTCAAGTTCCTGACCAATTATGTGAAGCTTGCATAATAGGAAAGAAACATAGAGATCCTTTTCCTCAAGGATGTGCACAGAGAGCTACAAAACCATTGGAGATTGTTCATTCTGATTATGTTATGTGGAGATTCCTTCTTTTGGAAGTAACAAATATTTTATTACATTTATTGATTACTTTAGTAGAAAGACATGGGTTTACTTCTTGAAGCAAAAATATGAGGCATGTGAAATAATGAAGAATTTTGTAACATTCATTCAAAAACATAGTGATCATGTAGTGAAAATTCTAAGAACAGACTGTGAAACTGAGTATATTTCTGTGATGACTTCTTAAGAAGGAATGGGATTAAACATCAATTAACTGCAAGGTATATACCTCAACAAAATGGGGTAGCAGAGAGAAAGAATAGGACCATTATGGATATGGTCAGAAGTATGTTGCATTGTAAGAAATTACCAAAAGGTTTTTGGGCAGAGGCAGTATCATGTGCTGTTTATATCCTGAATAGATGTCCAGTTAAAAGAGTGCAAGATAAAACTCCTAAAGAAGCATGGAGTGGTAAAAAGCCAGAATTAGGTCATTTAAAGGTATTTGGATGTATTGCTTATGCCCACATACCTAACCAATTGAGAAAGAAGCTTGATGATAAGGCAGAAAAGTGTATTTTTGTTGGCTATAGTGAAGTAACAAAAGGTTACAAGTTATTCAACCCTATCACTCAAAACGTTATTGTAAGTAAAGATGTTGGTTTTGAAGAAGATGGAATTTGGAATTGGTCAGAAAAGTAGCAAAGTTCATCACATGTGCCGGTGATGATTAATCAAAATAATGAACCCCAAGTAATTGAGGAACCTGGAGAATCTAATGGTCAAATTGCTACTCCTATAGAACCTATTAAGATACGGAGATATCTACAACGAGAGCGTCAACCACCAGCTCATTTAAGAGATTATGAGCTTGGAAAAGATGCTGATCTTGATGAAGAAGAGAATGTTACCTATTATGCTTTTTTTGCAGATAGTGACCCAATAACATTTGAGGAAGCAGTAAATGATAGTCAATGGATTCAAGCAATGGATGAAGAAATTCACCAGCTCATTTAAGAGATTAGAACCACTCGTATCTTCGATCTTCGCCATAAGATCTTCTGGAGGCGATTTAGGGCATAGGTTGAAATCCATCTTACTAGGTTTATCTTCAAAATATTGTCATCCTTAGGTTTCTTGGATTGCGACGATGATCCCTTCTGCTTACCAATGATGGGATCCACATTATTTGTTTTTCCTTCAACTTTCTTTGCAGCAGCCCAAAGAAGAAACAACCCGTTTTTAGGAGGAGCATCATCATCCATGATCACAATGCAAGTTTCTATACCACCTGAAGTAAGTATATGATGAAAGTGAGATGTCAAAATAATATATAGATAAAAATAAAAATAGGCTGATGTTTTTTCTCACACATACATACTATTGATCAAAGTGCGTAGAAAGTAGAACAAGAAAACTAATTATGAGAAGAGAATATATAATCATCATTATAGACATAACCTTATGATCTCAATGGAGGAAAGAAAAGAGACAAGGAAGTACCTGCACTTGCCCCTATGGGTGCTGTGAAAAATTTTAATCTATATTTGAAAGGATAGTATTATCTGTGAAAGGTGTAGAAATTTATAAACGGGGGGTCTAGTGATAATCAACATTATTTCATTTGGTAACCTTGAGTTTGTATTTAAATTTCAAACTTTCAGGCTTCATAAAATTTCAGCTTAAGTCCAGCTCATAATAATAATGAAGAAAAATATCCTTTATATTAAGCAAAATAATGTTTTATAAAAAACAAATTTTTTTTCTTTCTCTTGCGTTTAAGGGATTAAATACTATAATAAATTGAAATTATTAAAATAATAAACACTTACCTAGTTTTAAGTAATTTTCAGATGGATTCCTTTTGTTTTTTTTTATATTTTTTCCCTTAGAAACGCGCCGCAGGTAACCGAATTAATTAAAATTGTGATAATAGTCATTAACCAATTAGTGAGTACAACAATTTTGGGTTGGCAAATTCGCTACAGGTTTAGAGCATCAGTACCTAAAGACTAATATTAAGAAAATGAGTTTCTATCAAATTTTAGATTAAGATATCCTTATTTAAGCTTATTGATCAATAGAATTGCAGGAGAATATATAGGCAAATTCGTCTCTCAACAATACATCGTACCTCACAATACAAATATATCATACCCTCAGGAAAATATCCCTAATACAACTGACCTAATTAAAAATCAACTAGACGAATACTATAAAAATATGGGCAACTTTAAATCTAAAATTTAAACTTTGATAATTAAATAAAATAAGATAATATGGTTAGTTAAAAATAACAAACTGTAGTATATGGTTAGATAAACGAACGTAATTAATAGTGAAGAATTTAATTGAAATTAGAGATTTCAAAAATCCTTATTACACATGTAAATCCAACAAACCATTTTCATTATCAAACCCAAATAACCAAATTATCTAATAGGTACACTGCCTTAGAATGAGGACTTAATTGATCAATTAGATTAATATATTTGTTAAAATTAATTGATTTTAAGGTTAATTATAAATATCTTATTTGTATTTTGATCAATTTGCAAACACATGATCTGTGTTAATTTTTTTTACAAATAGATAATCTGAGTTTTATACAAAAGTATCAATATTGTTTAATAGTATCATAATAACATGTGTCATATTTTGTTGATCAAAAAAAGTTAATTTTATATATTTTTTAATTTTCTTATTTTTAAAAAATTAATTTTTAATATTCTATTAATTTAATTTTTAATTAGTAATTTTTTTATTAAATTAATTTTTTAGATCAATAAAACTCTAACACATATTTCTATAATAATAATCAATTATATTGATACTTTTATATAAAATTCGAATAACTTATTTATAGGAAAAATTAATACAGATGTTTATAAATAAAAGATAAAATATTTTTGTAAGGGTGTACGGCCTAGGTGCTCGGTAAAGCCAACCCTATAGCCAACGCTGGGAAATAGAAATCGACCATGCCATTGCTCACGCATGTTTGTCATGTATGAATTTTCCGACCAGTGTATGTATGTATAAAACTCGCGCAAGGTTTTCTTTTCTCGGAAGTTGCGATATGATGTGTTAGGGTGCGATCCTTATTTCAGCTGGGCCCACTAATAATTCAATAATTCATGACCAGGTCCATTTTTTTCTTCTTCAATTTTTCTTTTTTCTTTTAAAAAGAAATTCTCCTTCCAAATAAAATATACCTGTGACCCGCTCCGGTAGAATTTTGTAAACAAGTAGCCTAGCTTGCCTTGTCCTGATTGGCTCTCTTTTTTCTTTTAATTTTTCCAATTAAGAAATAATATAAAATATTGCCACATGTAATATGGCATTACAGATAAAATATCGGGGATATGTATATGTAAGTATACATATAGTGGGGAAATGTGTGTGTGTGTATTTATAAATATGAGGCCATCTCTCTTTTCCAGCTATCTATAATCAAGATATACATACATATATATGAGGTCATTTCCTTCCCCATATATATGTGATACTTTTGCTAACCTCACAGTTTGTATCTTAACAATACATGAGTTTAATAGTTTCTGACTATTACTTTATTTTGCATATAATACCTATCTTATGAAGCAATAACAATGCTCTTCCAAATATTTATATATATATATATATTATGAGTAACATCAAGGTCAAGGTCATGAGTTCTCTCCCAACATCTCATACATAAGACAGCATCAACTTTCAAAAAAATAACTTATATGTTCCAAAACAAATAGTCACATAGTCTGAATCAAAAATAAGTACTCCATGCCACATACGAGCACTCCGTTTGTTGATCCTGGACCCCCGAACTACTTCAATATGGAAATAACTGGGGAAGGTAGATTTTAGATTTTACAGGAAGCTTCCCCCCAAGAAACTAATGGCTTCCCAAATATTTCTATATGGGAAACGTATAGTCTGAGAAAACTTGTGCTCCCCAATTTTTTCTTCCACACAGGACTACGTATGACCAATCTTCGGTGTCACTTTCACGATGTAGTATTTAAGCAATTATTTAGTACTTAAGATCATTAGTAAGCAAACTTTCATGAATAGTAACATGTTTTTAAGCCATACACGTGTGCTTCCGTCAGTTCCATCCTAGGAAAAAAAGTGAGGATCGAGTGGCTGTGGCTAGCTGCGTAACGTTTGGATGTTTGCCGAATCATCCTCCAAAAGGTGTTTTGTCCCCATTAAAACGATGCTCTACAATTGGAACTTTGCAGTTGCCTGCCATGCATGTATTAAATGGACATATGCACAACCCCATATAATAAAAAATGGAATAAAAATTTCTAATAAAATGAATGAACATGCTGTTTGTTATATGCCAAGGGCAAACGTCATCCTTTGTTTTCTTTTTTCCCCACCCTCCATCTCCCTTTGCTTAGTCCCGAGAATTGCGGGGTCTTCTCCCGCTTCAACCCCATTAATGAATGAAAATGTAGATGTTTTTCTGAACGAGACTGTTAGCTCTGGACTATTAAGTATAGAGAAATAGCCAAAATGCATATAATAATGTTTGTTCTTTTTCTTATAGTTTTCTTTTTAGGATTGGAAAAGCAAACGGAAAGTAATTATGAACCGAGAATGATAAGTAGTGTGTTTATTAGTTTATTTCATAATACTTTAAGTAAGCTACATAGTAATCAAATGTGACACAACACAATACTGAACTCGATTTTGCCTTGAAATGTCAAATTTAATCCCGACTTAAGGTTAACCAATATTAAAATTTTAGCTCAAGTTTGACTCGAATTGGCATTAAAAAAACACTAACTCGATTAGATTAAACTCGTTTAAACTTAATTTATTGAAAAAATATCCTTCATAGGAAAAATAATGTTCTATAAGATCAAGATATTTTTCCTCATCTATCTACATAATATAATAAATTTAAAATAATAAAAACCATGATTCAACATGTAAAACCCTAATAAAAGAATACACAATGAAACCGTAGCTCAAAAACCTTCATTGTTAACAAATGATGAGATTAGAATTTTTTTTGTTTTTTATTATTCATTATGCTAGTTGGTAGTTAATCTTCACCAATAGGACAGATATCAGTAAAATCTTGAAAACTAATTAATTCGCGAAAATGCAATAACACCTATTTAATCTAAATAAATTAGAATAATTGACAAAAAAAAATGAAAAATATCACATTTTAACGCTCTACACTACTGAATCAATAAAAGAAATTTCGTTAAAATTGAACTTAATAAACCATCTAATTATGAATTCAAAATCGTGGCTATGAGACTGATTTAAAGCTTTGCAGTTTCAGCGTCCTAACAGCTAGTGTCCTTGTCCTTTGAATTTTGCTAACACTATCCGATCCATTCTACTTTGTCGTCCTCTTGATTCTTCTCACCTAGACATGTACACAAGTTTGGGGAATCAGACCAAAACTATCACTAACAACTCCAGAACCGGCTAAAGAAACACCAATTCTCTGGTTCTTATGTGGTTCTTGGATCTAGAATTAGCAGAACTAGTTGGATCCTTTAAAAAATTAGGGAAAAAATAATAATAAATAACATTATATATATTTACTAAGCTTTAAACTATTTCATATGAATAGTAAAATTTATTATCAATTCACAATATTTAATATGTTATTATCAATACAAATAAACATAACTTTAAATAATATATAATTAATTTATATAAACTTTTCCTTAAAGTAAAATTCATTTCCTTAATAATGTGAAACTATTTTTTTATTGTAATTTTTCTTTTACCCTATAAAGCATTTCACTATCTCATATTATTAACTATAATAAATATTAAATATGTTTGTATATAAAATAAATTGGCATTCTAAACATTTTTTTTCAAAATAGTTAAATTATATAACACTTTTAGACCCAATAATTATTTTGAGTTTAAAATTCATGTTATTAAAAACTAAAATTCATTTATTTATTTTTACTTGAAAAACAAATGCGTTTCTACGGTTCCAAAACCGAAACCAGGAATAGGTGGTTCCATAGAACAAAACCGAAACCAGCAATTCAGGTTGGGTTCGGTTCGGTTCTGTTCCAATACATGCCCATGTCTATTCTCACACCTTATTTTTTCATAGACGCGTCACTTATCAATTGGGCACATTTGAGTTTGTTTTAAAAATATATTTACTACTAGATTTTATTATTATTACTATTATATGAATCCATATATATTGGATCCAAAACCCAATAATTTATTATAATTAAACAAATACTCATATTTTAAACCCTCTCAACTCAAATAATTTTATATTCAATTTGAACTTCAAGAGTATTACGAATTAATTGAGTTAAATATTATAAAATTCAAACTTAATGTGATAAACTATTCAAATAATTTAAATTTAGATTTTTAGTTGATTCTACTAGTTTTAGATTAAGTTCAATAAAAATAAACTTATTTGATTTGTTTATATGCCATTGAGTGATACACGACAAAATCCTAATAAAACATCTAACAATTTATATAAAGTCCAATGCTAGGCAACTGTTGTTTATGTTGGGCACCTGTTGTCATAAGTTACAACTATAAGAAATTTATTACCAGCATAAAACATCTAATTATTTATATAAGATCCAATGCTAGACGGTTGTTTTTTTTTCCCCCTAGTGAAGTACATAATTTATCAAGCAAAGAGATGTTACATAAGGATAGATCCAGGATCCCCGTGGGGGTACCAAAGATAAAGCAAGAGCTATACAAAAGATCACATATCCATCTTTATACAAACCAAAAAAACTTTAGCACCATAAAGTTACAACTATTAGAAATTGAAACAATTTTATATTTACAATTCTAATTGAATTAATTATTTATTTAAAGTCAAAATAAAAGTAATTATCAATATACAATTACTAAATCGCTTATATAAATCAGAATATACAAACATTATATAGTGTAATGTATATCGTGTATTGTAGTCGCGATATTCGCATAAATATCGCGTTTACAAAACGCTATTTACAAGCAAATACAAACATTCGTATCACAATTAGCAATTGCAATATGTGATTAACTCCTATATCGCGATTACTAATCGCGATATAGCAACGGTATATAAACTTTATATCATGTTTTATTCATGTGATTTACGTGTATGTTATTACATCATGTTTTTTAAACGCGATTTTGCTATGGTATATTGGCAATTAATTTCATCAGAGTTGTATATTGGTTTTTTTTTTCCACAAGAACCCTGACGTGTATTGAACTCCTCGAAAATCTATCACCAGCCACTCAGTTTTGGCCAATAATATACCCTTTTTTTATTTAATCAATTTCTTGTTTTCTTTTCCTTTTTTTTTTGAAATTCTTTTATTGCCAACTAAAATATCCAAAGTTGTAAACCCAGTTGCATCAAACTCATATAATTCGATTTATAATTAAATATATTTTCTATTAAAAAATATATTTAAACTGACTTAACTTAATTAATATTTATAATTGATTCAAACTTAATTGAATCGTGAATTAATTAAGTCAAATATTATAAAATTTAAACTCAACCATATAAATTCAAATAGCTCAAATATAAGTTTAAATACAACTCTGCTATTCTCAAATCAAACTTGAGTTTGAAGAAAAATAGAGTCAAACTTAATTAGTATGTAAACTAATTTCATATTACACCGCTAATTTTAAGTTTTTATAGATGGGTTTTTCTTTTTTGGCTTCCCAAGTGTGTCTCGTTATGCATTATTTATTAACTAAAGTTGTGATAATGTTTTATTACTCAATGAATTTACTAAGTAACTTTGAAAAAAATCACATGAAAGGGTATAATAACATTACGACACAGGTTTTATTCGACTAGGTCTTGTCCTGGTTGCCTGGTGTTGGAAGTCATCTTCAAATGACCATGAAGTTCTCCTGAAGGGTAGGGGTGGGCGAAAAAAAACTCACTTTCAAAGACTCAAACCTTCAATCAAATTAAGACAAGGATCAACTAAGGAAACATTAATGTTCTCACATTGGATCTTTTTTTTTTTTTTCCTTACATGCTAAGAAAGTCTTCCTCACCAATTGACCGAGCAGGTTCGATGACTTGTTATTGTTTGATTTTAGATCAGTCTGTTGATCCTCTTTCTAGTTACTAACATTACATTGGAGCCCCCCATACCTTCGATCCTCGCCACAAGATTTTCCAGAGGCTATTTATGGCGTAAGTTTAAATCTATCTTACCAGATTGTCTCTTTAAAATATTGTCATTTTTAGGTTTCTTGGATAATGACGATGATCTCTTATGCCTTCTAAATGACCAAGCACTATCATCATCTACGACAATAGTGAAGTGATCCACATTATTTTTTTCTTCTAGTGAATGAAGTGATTAGTCGTCTTTATCTGCAGCATCTGCAAGAAGATGCTATTAGTAATTAAAACGAACATCATCATCCATGATCCCAATTCAAGTTTCTCTACTACCTAAATTAAGATATATTTAAACTTATGGGATCATGAGGTATATAATATGTAAATTCAGTAGAGTCATCTAACTGTGTTAATAAAGAGTATTTAAAGTGTCGCCCATTACCGATCCATGCCCAACCTCTTAAGTGGTTCAAGTTAGAGCTTTTAAACATGATTGGGGAAGTAAAATGCCTTTTGAATCTTTCACAAAAGAAAATCTAAAGGAATACAACATCTAGATAGCAAGAAGTCACAAAATGACCCATTGAGCGAATGCTGTGTAGTGGTACAAGTCAAGGTAACAATAAAGTAAACCCAAATAAAATGGTACAAGTGCAAATTCTTGCCCCTTAGCCAGACGTGTCATCAATGGAAGTAGTCGTAGAATGACTCTACCTTCAAGATCTTGGGACAAACAAACATAGATAACCATAAGGCGATGAACACCCCAAGATTGAACCAACATAAAACCATGCCCCGAGTTAATATCACAAATGGAATAAACATGATATCTATTTAGAGAATTAAAAAAAAAGAGAGAGACAGGGAGAGAGAGAGAGAGACAAGTGTACCCACTCACTTTCACAATTGGTCATTTGGTAGTGTATTATTTCCCTTCTTTACTTTTGAAGAAGTACCTAATCCATGATGGGAAGGTAGATCTTTTTTTTTAATGTTTTGATGGTATGGTATGTCACGCCCCAAGGGTATTCTAATAATAGTAATCAAGAACCATTCGATTACCATTATTAGTTTACCTTCTAGGAATGACATGATTTCAATAAATAGGATCTTTTAGTTGCTTGGATAGGATAAACAAACAGATATAAGACATAAATTAGTAAACAACTATCATATAACAAGATTTTACTGATCATATGCCTTTATAAATTCTTACAACCTCAGCTAATGGTTCTAATGCATATTAACTGCATAAAAGGACTAATAAAGATATAGATACTCCTATCCTATACTAGTCTTTAAACTTCAGCTTCTAATCTCTTACCGAGACCATGCTCCTGCTAATAATGAGCCAGGGTCGTAGAGTGAACCTGAAAGGACTGTGAGAGTGTGAGCTAAAATACAAGCTTAGTGAATAACCAGAACTTATTACATATAACATATAAGTTATTTAACAATCATATGAAATGCATCAATCAAATAAATGAACATTACAAGCTTGGATAACCCGGAATCCAAACAGGATGAAGATTTATGCCCTCCCATCGGGGGTTGAAGGATCACAATCTATGGTCCACCTACCCAGGAGAGACTTAAGCTTTCAGGAAATAATAATCTTCAATTTAATTATCTCTTTAAGCTTATCATGTTTCATTATTTATTCCTGTTCTAGCTTTAGAAACTCCACTAAGTGTTAGTTATTTCCATGTAATACCATAAGCGGCGTTCTTCGTTTACCATTTAGTTCCTATGGTATTAACAGAACAAAGGTAATCTTGCAATTAACTAATAGAGCTCTGGCCTAGATAATTCAAGCATCACCAGAGATCCGAGAAACTAACACGTAGTAGGCTACCACTTACTCAAATGCTTTTTATGCATAGTATGTAATGCATGATTATTTTCCATTATGGTACCAGTAGTTTTTAGTCAAATTGAAGGTGATCAAGCATTACAGACACTCAATCATATTCTATAGACACTATCAAAAAAACATGCACTGTTGTTATCACTTATTTTAGAGTGACTTGGCAATCAATGTAATACAATATCAATCTTCACAATTCAAGCAGAACATCAATTTTTATTTTCTTTTATTTAAGATTCACTACTAGTACAAGCACAATCAATGTAATAAGACTGAGTTACTCACCTCCCCATTCTATTCAGTCGTAGTAATCGTCAGGGAGGTCCTTTCCAATACCCGAGTCACCTATTGATATAAATAATATAGTCATTAATTATACATAACTATATAGCTTATCCCTTAAGAATAATTAGGTGTTCCAAGGGTTGGCTGGGCTTCTGTTTTGTTTTTAACTAATTCTTTAAGAATAATCCTAAGTTCTAAATTATTGTTATTTTAGTTTACTTACTTGACTTTGGTTTGAGACTTGAATCTATTGAGCGGGTACTCGGGAAATTTAATAATTTAGTTAATTCATTTTTATTATTCAAAACTATAAATTTTCTTTTTAATTACTTAATAAATTCTTCTTATAGAGTATAAATATTCCTATATTCAAAATTTTGGATCATTTAAATTTCTATTGTTATCTAATCATTTCTAAATATTTAATTAAATATATATTTAGTGTTTACTAACTCATAAATTTTATATATATATATATATATATTTCTATAATTTAATTAAATATTGACTTAATGAAAATATATATACTAATAAAAGGATTTATTAATTTAACTAAAACTAATTTCGAAATTTTCTCCTTATTCCATAAGTAATAAGAATATTAATAATTATTATCAATAATAATAATAATAACATCCATAATACTAATAGTAATGATAATAATAATAATAATAACAATAATTTCCGAAATAGATAAAATAGAATAATTACTTTTCATATCACTAGTAATAATAATTGTTTTATACTTCAACTCATAATATTACTAACATATAATAATATTTAATATTATTTCAAAAATAATATTTTCGAAAATTCTAAAAAAATTATTTTAATAATATTAAGAATATTAATAATTATAGTTAGAAAACCTATTATACGTAAATAAAAGTAATTTGTATTTCTAAAAATTCTTTTTGGATTAATATTAATAGATTGAATATTTAAACATCATATATTTACTAGGGCCAAAACATAATTTATTTTTAAATTTAAATAAATAAATAAAAAATTTCTAATTTTGTATTATTATACTCTAATATTATTATTACTATTTCCAAAAAATAAATAAATGCATAAATAATAATAATTCTAAAATTACTTTTATTAATTATATTTATAAATAAATTTAATTAGTTTCGTTTTTCTCTTTTTTTTTTTAATTTCGGCCGAGAAGTACACGGGTAGAACACGCTCGTGTACCCCGTGCTCATCGGGGAATCACTGTTCATTTCTTCCTGATGAGCCGCGGCTGATTCCGGCCAATCCCGACGTCAAAACGTCGGGTTTTTGGATCCTATGGACTCCTAAGAACCTAATCTACTTGAATATCCAAGAAAAAACATAATAACAACATGTTACCCACTATTTTGGATCATCAAGCTCGGTTAGGGTTTAGGAAGATCACCTTCGTTGTGGCTTCTCGGTGAAATCCGAAGCTCCTAATGGACTTGGTTAGCTTCCTAAGATGTTTAGGAGTCAGTATCAATCCTTAGAATTGAAAGAAAACACGCGGAATGGAATCAACTTACCTCAAGCTCGTTTTCACGCGTTTTTCCCAGTTTTTGTTCAAAATTTCGAACTGGGTTGATGCGAGTGTTTAAAAATCGGTTTCTAGGTTGATTCAACTCCTAATAGGTGTAGTTGTATTCTGGAAAGTTTGAGAGGGATTGAAGTTCGTTTGCTTGTCTTTCCAAGTTCGTTAACGTATATATATATATAAACGAAGTGCAAAGCTTCGGCCGTGTTTCTTCCTTAAATTTGAAACGAATTGCTCCTATTTGTTGTTCATTCATTAGTTTGTTCTATTGTCATTATGTGTGGGGAGTTGGCTAGTTTGTATTGGCTTAGGAGAGGATTTGTATTGACTTTTAGGTTGTGTTATTGAAGGATTTTCGGCTCACAATTCTTGAGAAGATCACAGCCCTCCAAAACAATTTTAAACGTCTCCTGCAAGTTGTAAATAATTTATGTTAATTATAATATTAGTTAAATATTATTTAGTTGAATTTTCGGGTAGTTTATTACATTATTAGGGTATATTTTAGCTTATATATGTAAATTTATATATACAAATGTCTTTAATGGTCCTACAAGATGTTTAGTTTAACAAAAAGTACAAATTTAAGTTTTAATATACGTATTGATTTGTTTAAGAAAAGTTTATCCTCCGCGATTTAGGTTTTATAAGCTTTTCGGGTCAATTTTCGTTTCAGGCTCCAAGAGCTTTAGAAAACCCTAATTCGAATATTGGTATGATTCAAATTTGTATTTGAGGTCTAGATCTCAAGTTATTATCAGTTTATGTTTTTATTAGGTATTTATAATCCTAACAGTTCATCTTAAGATCACGATTTTCTAACTAAAACCCTATTGAGTCGTTTACTTAATATTACTACTGATATATAGGCTAAAATTATATGTATTAGATTTGGATACTCACTATGAAATCTTATCAATGTAGTTTATTACTGACTAGAAATCTCAAATTTTAGGGTTCAATCCAAATATAGGTTCATTACTATACCTTGTTTTAATTTCAGTCTCTATTGAATACCAAAATGGTTTCTTAATTTCTATATTTAGGTTTTCCTATATAATCTGTCTGTTTGACAAGGATTCGGGTTTGGGATTTGAAGTTTCCTTTGATCACAACTTGAATTATTAACTCGGATACGAAATCTTGTTTTTGGAATCAATTGGGGTCAAAGAAGTTCTTTTATGAAGTTTATGGTCCTAACCGGCCACATTTAAGTTATCTATCTAACTTAGGGTTTCTGGTTAACCTCTAGGTTTACTAGTCAGTTCATAAATTCTAATCTAAAGTTGTTTCATATTATGGGAGTTTTCAGGGTTTACATTTTCTCCCCCCCTTAAAATAAGCTTTGTCCTCAAAGCTTGAGGGCGTACCTGGATTTTCGAACAGTTGTGGATAATTCTTCTTGATTTCTTCTTCCAATTCCCAAGTTATTTCTTCAGTCTGGAGATCCCATAGCACTTTGACATAATGGATCTCTTTATTTCTGAGAACTTGTACCTTTTTGTCTAGGATTCTGATAGGGTGCTTTTCATAGGTCAATTCTCTTTCAGATCAATGTTCCAGCTCAACAACTTTATTGGATTTGGTACATACTTCCTTATATAATACAAACATTATGTATACCAAATAATTTGTGGGCAACGCCAGGCGATAAGCTAGATTTCCCACTCGTTCCAATATTTCAAATGGTCCTACATATCTAGGACTCAGCTTTCCTTTTACTTGTCTATGAAGACTTTTGATTGGACTTACTTTCAGGTAAACATGTTCCCCTTCCTTAAATTCTAGTTCCGTCTCTTCAATCTGCCCAACTTTTCTGTCTATCTTGGGCTTCTTTCATCTTCTTTATCACTGAACTTTGTTAATTGTTTCTGAATCAGTTCGGGTCCAACTAATACTCTTTCCAAATTATCCCAGAATAATGGAGATCGACACTTTCTACCATATAAAGCTTCATAGGGTGGCATCCCTATACTCGAATGGTAGCTGTTATTATATGCAAATTCCACCAGTGGTAAATGTTGATCCCAATTTCCTTTAAATTCCAAGATACATGATCTCAACATATCTTCCATTGTCTGAATGGTTCTTTCTATTTGTCCGTCGGTTTGAGGATGATAGGCCGTACTAAACTTCAATTGAGTTCCCAATGCTTTTTGCAATCCTTGCCAGAATCTAAAAACAAACCGCAGATCTCGATCTGACACTATATTAGCTGGTACCCCATGTAGTCTCACAATTTCCTTCAAATACAACCGTGCTAACTTCTCCAAGGGATAGGTCATGTTGATTGGTAAGAAATGGGCTGATTTAGTGAGTCTATCCACAATAACCCAAATAGCATCATAACCTGCACTTGTCTTGGGTAACGAACATACAAAATCCATAGATATTTGATCCCATTTCCATTCTGGAATAGGCAATGGTTTTAACAACCCACCTAGTCTTTGATGTTCCGCTTTTACTCTCTGACATATCTCACATCTGGCCATGAATTGAGCAATATCATTTTTCATTCCATTCCACTAATATGCACTCCTTAGTTCTTGGTAGGTCTTGGTTTCGCCTGGGTGTATGGTATATCCAGAATAGTGTGCTTCATGCATTAATTCTTTTCTTAAACTTTCATCATGTGGTACACACAATCTTTTATTCATCTTTAATACTCCATTCTCATCTATTTGAAAATCCTTATATTTCCCTTGTGATGCTCTTTTGATGATTGCCTGAAATTCTTCATCCTTTCTTTGAGCCTCTTTTATTCGTTGTAGTAAAGTGGGTTCCAAGGTTAAGCTGCCCAGTTCTGTCCAGACCTTGTATTGAAAATTCCAGTTTTAAATTTTCAAATTCTCTGATGAGTTCTTTCTGCCGTCAACATTGAGGCTACTTCTCCATAATTTTTACGGCTTAAAGCATCGGCTACCGCATTTACCTTGCCAGGATGGTAATTGATGGTTAAATCGTAGTCTTTAATTAATTCCAACCATCTACGTTGCCTCATGTTCAATTCCTTCTGGGTGAATATATATTTCAAGCTCTGATGATCTGTATATATTTCACACTTCTGCCCATACAAATAATGACGCCAAATTTTGAGTGCAAAGACAATAGCAGCTAATTCTAGATCATGAGTAGGATAATTCATCTCATGGGGTTTTAACTGTCTAGAAGCATAGGCTATCACTTTTCCATTCTGCATTAATACACATCCCAAACCATTTCTGGATGCATCACTATAAATAGTGTAAGGATCCTGGTCATTGGGCAGAACCAGTATTGGTGCAGAAACCAATCTCTTTTTCAACTCCTGGAAACTCCATTCACGTTTCTCATTCCACTCAAATTTTTCATTCTTTTGGTCAATTGTGTCAGTGGTCGTGCAATTCTTGAAAAATCTTGTACGAATTTCCGATAATATCCTGCCAATCCTAAAAAGCTTCTTACTTCTGTAACAGTTCCAGGTCTTTTCCATTCCACAATAGCCTTAATCTTAGCAGGATCAACTGAGATTCCATCTCCTGACACAATATGTCCTAGAAAGGATATACTTTTGAGCCAAAACTCACATTTAGACAACTTAGCATAAAGCTGATTGCTTTGTAGTATTTGCAATACGGTTCTTAAATGTTCATCATGTTGCTCCTCTGTAACCGAGTATACTAATATGTCGTCTATGAAGACAATCACACAAACATCCAATAAAGGTTTAAAGATGCGGTTCATCAAGTCCATGAAAACAGCAGGTGCATTCGTCAATCCAAAAGGCATAACTAGGAATTCATAATGACCATACCTAGTCCGGAATGCCGTTTTTGGTATATCTTCTGCCTTGATTCGGATTTGATGATAACCAGATTTCAAATCAATTCGAGAAAACACCTTTGCTCCCTTTAATTGATCGAAAAGATCGTCAATTCGGGGCAAAGGGTATTTGTTCTTAATAGTTACTCGGTTTAATTCTCTATAATCAATACAGAGTCTCATTGAACCGTCTTTCTTCTTGACAAACAATACTGGTGCTCCCCATGGTGATACACTTGGTCTGATAAACCCTTTATCCATCAGTTCTTGTAATTGCACCTTTAGTTCTTTCAATTCCACTGGTGCCATGCGATATGGAGCTTTTGATACCGGTTCTGTTCCAGGTATCAAATCAATTGAAAACTCCACCTCTCTATGTGGGGGTAATCCTGGTAATTCATCAGGAAATACTTCTGGATAGTCACATACTGTTCTGATAGTATGAACATCTTCTTTTGGATTCCCTCAATTGTCCATGAATATCTCCGTTCGATTCCATATCTATTTCATTTTCACCTTCTATGGTCATTATTCGACCTTCGACTTTCTTGAGGACTTCCCCTTTAAATTCTTTTCTTTCTCCTTGGTTATTCATAAAAGATATTGTCTTAAGACGACAATCGACTTTTGCCTTTACAGTAGTCAACCATGTCATACCTAAGATAACATCATATTTTTGGATGTCTACCAAGATTAAGTTAGCAAAGGATTTCTCCCCAATTTCTAATGGATATCCCTTCATTATTTCACGAGTCATCACTAAATCTCCTGTGGGTGTAGTAACTCCTAGTTCCTTAGTCATGATCTCGATGGGATATTCCAATCTTCTTGCTAATCCAGTATTGATAAAAGAATGTGTTGCTCCCGTATCAAATAAAGTATAAGCAGGTTGACCATTCAATCGGATTGTTCCTATTGATTAAATACAGGTTATTATTCTCTACAAAATGTTTGTTTATCTAAGTAGGGTTATACCGACTAAACTACTCAAATAAATAAATTAGTTATCAGATTAAGTACCTGCAATGAGACCGTAGTCGTCTGGATCAGCTTCATCCCACACATTTTCTTCATCCTCTTCTTCAAATTCTACATCCTCAATTGGGGTTCCCTGCATAGCATATACCCTAGCTGCTGTCATGGCTTTGCTAGTATTAGCATTCCCATTTTTGGGTCCAGTTGTGTTGGCAATGCCTTTAGGGTTGGAAGATCCAGCAACTGCGTTCACTCGTTGTGGACAATGGGTTGATATATGTCCAATCTTCTTACAAATGAAACAGGTTGCACTATTTTTCTTTGGGCATGTAAAAACCATATGTCCACTTTCGCCACAGTAATAACATTTTTGTTGTAGATGTGGACAATTCCTCGGGTAATGAGCTCCCTTGCATTTCCAACACGAAACATTATTCCTTTCAACATTCCTATTTTTCATATTTCCCATAGGTTTAAAGAATCTCTTTTTCTTAGGAGCAAAACTTGTCCCTGTCTCCTCAAATGTTCTCTTACCAAATGTCAGTCCACGTTTCCTATATCTTTCCACTTCATATTTCTTGGCACGTTCAATGGTTCTTGCTTTTTCAACCATAGCTGCAAAATTTGAAATTTCAAACTCGGCCAGTCTCCTTTGAAAATTGGGTTCTAATCCTGCCATGAAGGTTTGCCTCTTTAATTCGTCACTATCTCTGTAGCATCCGGGGCAAATTGGAGCAACCGATTGAATTCGTGCTCATATTCATCAATTGTCTTACTGCCTTGTGTTAGATTCATCAGATCAGTACTATACTTTGCCTTTAAACTGCTGGGAAAGTATTCTTTTAGAAATTCCTGTTTGAACGTTTCCCAACTGATGGGTTGAGGCAATATCCTTTGTTTAGAGTTCCACCACAATCTTGCTCTCAACCGGAGCAAATAAGTTCCATATGGTACTCTTAAAGCTTCCGGTACCTGGAAGACATCAAGAGATCGTTCAATTTGAGCTAGCCAGTCCTCAGCTTCTTCTGGCTTTCCAGGTAATCCTTCAAAGTACCTATTGCATTTGATAAATTCAGGCAATAAATTTCTTTGAGGACGCAATGGTGGTGGCGGTGGTAATTCTGGTTCATATCTTATTGGTCCTTGTACCTCAGCAGCCGATTCATTTGGATTTACAGGTCCATTTTCTTGAAATTGAGCAGGTGTAGTATATCTTTCATTCCTTCCAGTATTCACAGGAGGAGCTTCTGGTACTCCAGTTGGAGGTACCGCATGTGTAGCTCGCATATTTTGTAGAGCTTGCAAAATTAACACATTTTGTTGTTGCAAGGTTTTTCAACACATCCTCTAATTGATTCTGAGGTGGTGGAGGAGCATTTGTTGATGGATTTTCAGATATCCTGACATTTCTACCTCTGCCTCTTCCTTTTGGCATTCTAGTATCATAGAACATATTAATTGAATTAATTTCAAAACTCAACTCAGAGAAAGATTACAAGTAATCATACATATATCACACCTATATTTCATAATCAAAACACACATAATATTATATATAGTTAGTGCTTTATATACATTCCAAATTTGCACTAACCCTAATCTATCTCCTCTATGATCATATCAAGGGCATCATTCTTCATATTACATGCCATATGCTACTAATATAGCAACAAGTTTATCAAAACATTACATCAGTTATATTATCTATCAAAACATATATTAAGGCTAACTCTATGGGCTAGGGTACAGAGGTCCCTTGCCCTTTTCCCGAGGGCCCAACTGTGGATAATAATCCTCCTCTTCTGAACTGCTGTCATCACTCTCAATTCTCCCTTTACCCCCTGGTGGTGCTAAAGTCAGGTTGGTATCCATCATTCGGATACCTTTGGAAGCAGGTTTCTCTATAATGCCAGGAGGTGTCACATCTTTTTCAATCCATCCCCCATGAGTAGTCCCAGTCCAATGAGCATAATTATAACTGGAGACAAATTTTTCCGCTTCCCTCCTTCTCTTTTTACCTTCTTTTTCATCTATCATAGCTGTAGTCACACTTTGCATAACCACTGTGGCCTGCATAGCTGCTTGTCTTCTTTTGCCAGCTGATCTCCTAATGAACTGGGTCTCACCTTCATCTTCTGGAATAATAGGGGGCCTGTTTGTCAAAACACTTCTAGGGAAATGGCTTCTGATCACATGTGTCAGCATCCACTCATCATCAGGAGCAGTATCCTCCCGAACCAATGCATGATCATATCTGATATCATGTGCATATACCCAATCACCTCCAATAGGAATCCAGATCTTAAAGTCTGGAAGATCAGGCCTCACTGATCGGGCTGACACAGTGAAGGCTATATTATCAATTTCTATGCCTCCACCCTTCTGGTTGATCAATCTCTCAAACCTGTAGATAGTCTCTACTGCTGTGCCATTATTTGGAAAAGCTCTTTCCACCAAAAACAACCAAGTTTTCAGTAGTGGTTGTAAACCCTTTTTCCAAGTGCTGAAAATTTCATCAAGGGTCTTTGTAATGCCAGACAATGCCAAATCTTCTACTAAGACTCGGAGTCGGCGCCTATAATTAGTAAGGGTTTCTTCCTCCATCATGCTAAAAATTTGCCATTTAATATGGCAAACTGCGGGATTGGTCTGCACGCAATAAATTTGTATGATTAGTAATCACACAGATTTATTCCTAATTGTGCACCTAATACTACTGATAACTACCCCACTAACTCAAATGGTTCTATTAGGATCTAACTGGTATTTTAGTTACATGGTTACTAATTTATTTTCTTACATATATTTGTTTTTCCTATACCAGCAACCATGCTCTGATACCAACTTAAATCTATCACGCCCCGAGGGTATTCTAATAATAGTAATCAAGAACCATTTGATTACTATTATTAGAATACCCTCGGGGCGTGACATGGTAGGCTCCCATTAAAGCATCATATACTCTCTTATGCTCAGATGAGTGTAAAGCAGCTGCAATGTCTATACTTCTAAAAGAATGTAGTTTTAATAGAACAAAGACATCTTACAGGGTTGGAGTAATTTACCTCCACAATGCTATGAAGTTATGAGTTTGAGTACTCCACCTAGATACTATCCTGTGCTATTTTGCTACACCTTTCATCTTCTTAAAAGTATATTGCATAGATACCACAAGGGCACCATGGATATTAACTCGCTTCAACAGTTGAAATACCCCGAATTTTACCAACCTAAATTAGAAATGTGACAATTAAATACTATGAAAATATAGGTAATTTTAGATCTTATTTTACATTTAACTTATTAATTGAATTTAGATAGTTCAGTCAATTGATTTTCATAAACTATAGAATATAATTAGATAATCTAATTTGTAAATGGATTTAATTAAAATTAGGAATTCCAATACCACAAATACTCTTTTCAACTTATAAAATTACTATAATTTCCTATCTCCAACATACCAAGCTATTCAATTCCTTGATATCAATTTCTCAAGTTAAATTACCGAAATTCCTAATTCACTGAAATAAAACCTTAGTCTAAATTTAGATTAGACTCGAGTCAATAACTCACTAATTATATGCCTAAGGTTATAAATATCAAGTGTAGTATGACCCGATTAATTTTTAGGGTCTATTAGATAGTAAACGATAGTTTAAAGATGAATTGCTAAGGTTGAAAAATACGCGATAGAAATAGAAACTGATCAATATCTACCAAACTAGAACTCGAATAAAAATTCTGAATACATAATCGTAAAATTTAGAATTTTCTTACCCTTTTGAGCACAATACTCTAATTTGACCTATTTGGACTAGAAAACCCCAATCGCGTAAGTGAAAATTTTGATAATTTAACATAATTAGGAATAATAAATGAATTTAACTGAAAATAAAGACTCTAATGCCATAAATACCTAATTTAACCCATTAAGCAACATCGATGACCTATTTGAACAAATTCAAATTAATTGATCCTTTTCAATTATCAATTAAACTTTATTAGTCAAGTTTAATCATCTAAAACCCTAAATATCCAATTTAGACATTTTAGCCTAAATTCCAACTCCTTAAATCTTAGAAATTCAAATTTAAATATTTGTTTTCAAATATCAATTCCTAAGCCCATAAAACCCTAAATTTAAGTAAAATATTAAATTTCCTTTAATTAGATTTCCTAAAATTAAATTCTAATGCCAATTAGTTAATTTTACTTCTTACTTCTTAATTTCTAATTCTAAATGCCTAAAGCCCCATAACCTAAAACCCTATTCCATCATCTAAAACCTTAAGCCCAATAACATTAAATTCAAAGCCCATTAGCATAAGTCAAGCCCATTAGACCATACTCTTACCATGCACACCCACACATTCAATAAAAACCCTAGCCTAGAAAAATCTAACAAGTGAAAAGACTAAATTGACCTTAGCCAATTCTTGAAGTTTCTTCACTTAGGAAAAGACTAAAATGCCCTCACTTAATCAAGCCAAAGTACCTAAATGTCCTTAACTCTAGAGATAATTACAAACCATCAAACAATATAAATATAGGGTTTAGAAAACCCTAATTCATGCCTCATTTTTAGCATCCCATCTCTCTCTCATGTTCTCTCTCAAAACACTCTCAAAAACCTCCCCAAAAATACATAAAATCTCTTCCATCAACCAAGCACACAAGAGGTGAAACTAAAGACTACAAACAAGGTTGAAATTAGGAAAAATAAGCTTGAAGAATTTGCATCAATCCTTGAGTGTAGAAGTAGTAGTGGAGGCAACTATTTGGTTGATATTGCTAAATTCAAGTAAGTAATTATAATTATTTTGTTTAATTATGTTAATGATATTTAGATTCATGTCAATCACTAAAAATAAACTTAGATTCAAGTATTAAATAATATAAGTATATACAAGCTTGAAAACCGAAATATGCATATGTATATGTATATGTGTTAGAAAATTGGGTATTTTATTATATGTATGAATATATGTATGTTATATGTTGAATTGATATGTTTTATTTAAAATGAAGTTATCAAATAAATATATGAATATACCAAAAATAATTTCTGTTGAAATATATAAGCATATATGTTTGTGTTGATGTGTTGGAATTTTGGAAAAATTTGTATTATTGATAATGATTTGAGTTATGATTCATGATTCAAGTTGTAGAATATAAATCAAACTATATACTAGATAATAAAACATAGAATAAACATGTTTTAGATGAATTCAATATGCTTAAAGATCAATTTATATGCATATGTATTAAATATGGACAGCTTAGGTTATAATATTTAGATAAAATATTAAATGAAGTTATTTTTGGATGAAATTCATAGAAATGATATTTTAACATGTCTATATACAAACTGTAAATTTTCGTGATTTTTGAAATGCATTTACTATTTTTAAAAATTAAATTACAAAATAGCAAAACAGGGCAAAACAGTGTTTCGGCCAGCAGTGGTGGCGTGAATTCATATGGCCGAACCGGTGACTTTTTCTCCTCCTTTTTCCCTGAAACTACAACGGTTTGAAATCTTAATAAGTCTACTTTAATTTGGTGTAAAGAACCGGCCAAGAACCGGTCGGTTTGATGGTCAAATTCGATCGAACCGATCGGTCGTCGCTGCCTATGCCCTGCTCTGGACAGTTTTGAATCAATTAAAATTAAAACCATAATTAAATAATTAATTTAGGCCAAATGAACTTATAAACATATAAATATATGTGTTAGGAAGTTTACATAAAAAATTGAGCTTAAGAATTCATGTTTAAGATAATAAACCGATTTATTAAAGTTAGGATACACACTAGTTTTCTATAGGAAATGAAATGAGGAAATTTAAGGTAAATTAATTCTAATCCAATGAATATGAAATAAATGTAAATAATGTGCTTTCATGTTAAATTATGAATTTTAAGATAAATAATTGATTATTTTTATTTTATGAATTTATAAATATAACATCACAAGATAGTACAAACATAATAGGAAACTAGTTTAGATTCCTTAGTCCATTTAGATGTAAAAATAAATTATAAATGACATAAATAGAATAATTATATTTTAATAAGTTGTTTTACCTGATAAAAGCTTAATAGATTGATTATAAGACATATTATAGAATTTATCATTTTAAATGACCTAATTACTATTTAGTAAACTTGACTAGTTAATTATACTCAACTTGATTAGATAAAATTAATATGGATTTATTAACTAATATTAGCTTAGTAAATTCTTCATAAACCAACAATTTATACTTAGCTATTAGTTGATGAATACCTATATGATCATACTAACTTGAAATTGGCTTCAATTAATATATTAGGTTAACCTTAAATGATAAGGAGTACGTAATTTCTAAAATATGATAGACCACGAATAATAAGAGGAGTATGTTGTTTCAAATGTAAATTCGCAAGAAAACTAAGTGGTTAATACATGTTTGATATAAGTTGATAATTGAATCAAATGCTTATATGAGTTAATCTTTGAAGCAGATATTTGTTAGGAGTCTGCCTTCTGCTTTATCTTCTTGTCTATCTTCTGATTATTCGGAGCACAAACTTTGCACCAGGTACGCAGTGACTTGTGTGTTGCCTGCTAGGATAGGCATCCTAAATCAATTAATACTTAAAGATGGCCTTAATGATTGCTTGTTGCTTGTGCTTGGTCGTTTAACCCGGTCCGAGGGGCGACAACCTTGCTAGGCGATGCCAGCATGGTAGTTAGGCGCTTAGGCCACCCCCCATCATTGAAATTGGACAAATGATGGTTATTAGTGGCTCGGCGGGTAGCTGATGGGGGAGATGGTATCGGGGTAACGTTTATTCATATTGGAAAGAAGTTGTATTAAGCAGTTTAATATATGGGCTCTGTTACTCTGCTTAATTACAATGGACTAATATGGATAGAGATGTGTAACGGCTGTGTCCCCTAGATGAAGCTATTTACTAGATAATCTTATAGGGGATATAGGTATTCGGACTGCCTATATCAACCCCCTGAGCAGTTGCTGCTACTCAGGACCCCCAGGTTCCCAGCGTGTTGCCGGAGTGTGAGTGCTCCACTGTTGTTTGTCGCACTTTAATTTAAAGATATAAACTATTGATTGTTGCATTGCATATAGAATAGGCGTGCGTGCCCATCTCGTGTGTGCTTGTGTTACTGTCGTACTGGGCTTCGGCTCATTCCTTCTTTTTCAGGTGATGATCTGGATGCTTGTGATTATCGGGTATGGGACGATTCTAAAGGAGCTTGTAACAAGTTGAGTGCCTAGGAGTGTTAAACTGTTTATGCTATTGGTAAAAGTTATGGATCATCTCTTCAAACTTATGATTCGATAAAGGCATATCTATGAGCCCATGGTTGTATCTTGAGATACCAAACACTATGTACTTTGAGATATCTGATGGTATGATATTTATTTATAAACGTTTGTCTACTCACAAGAATAGCCTATTTGAAAATTGTTTTGAGAAATTTACCTTATTACATGTAATGATCTACTCAAGAAAGTAGCCTATTCAAAAATCATTTTAAAGAAATGTATTTCTTTTCCGCTGCAACTCTAGTTATTTTCAAAATCCAATTCCACGATTTCATAATCTAAAATGTGTTTAGCAACGATCACGATAAACTGTAGATTAGGTCAGCCTTAACGTATAATGCGTAAGTGTTATACGTGGCGGCTGGCACGCGTTGAACCAAATTCGGGGCGTGACAACAGTGATGTATGATATTTATTCCTAGTGATGTGTGATACCTATGCAAACCAATGTTTGATGACTAACTTTGGGAAATTGAACTGAGTTTGTGACAGAGGTAGCTCTTTCCTCTCATTCCTAAAACGCAGCACAAAAGCAACACTTAAAATTATTCAGTTACCAAAAAGCCTCTACAACAATGAAAAGATGTTGTATACCCGCAGGCATGGGCATGTGCAATCCTCTAGTCCTCATGTTCATCTAAAAGGAATCCTTCTTTATCGCATTATCAATCCAACTATTACAAGGAGAAGAGACCTTTGGTATACGTCCTTCCTAATAAGCCAGTTAGTCTTTCTGGTGGATCGGGCTAATAGATTGAGGAGGATTTATCTTATTTTCTTCTTAGTCATAGCTGAGTGATAACTAGGCTTTGTAGAATAAATTATTAGCTCGGTACTTGACTTTAGTACAACTAGGTTTAAATATTTGCAATAAGGCTTAAGATTGCATGATGACTCGTATCAAAACTAGAACAAATTGAATTCTAAAATAACACAAGATCACTTGTGGGCCTATGTCAAGCGATCGGGTGCTAAAGTGATGTAGGATAACTCATGGGCTCGTGTTAAGTCTAGCAGAGCATGGGAAAGCTAAGGCAACAATTAAGCCTGATATCAAACCCGTTGCCCCCTTTTTTCCTTTTTCTTTTTTTTTTTTTTTTTTGAGAAACAACAAAAGACGGATTTTTCAACCTGCAAAAAAAGAAGAGCAAACTTTAGCTTAAAAAAAAAGTAGTAAACATCTATTTCAAGCGTACCACCAGTGTTTATCTTCAGAAAATATAAACATTGTTGGAATCCCTATTAAAAAAGAGTAGGAAAGAAATAAGACAATAGCCATAGAAATAAATCAAAAAGTACATGACAGCAGAAAAAAAGAATGAAAAAAGAAAAAAAAAAAAAAGGAAGAGAAGATCATACGACTAAATTCAATCACCAAAGCAAAACAAGGGAGAAGTTGATTACGTTTAAAGGGCTCCTATTATGTTTCTATTAACTGTTTTTTTTTTTTAGAGGAAGTGATGTAGGAAAAAAAAAAGTACATACTGCAACATAATTGATAGATTGAGTTGATGAGGATATGGAAAGTGATGGTTTTTTATTAGATAGTTGAGATTAGAAAGGAAAATTCAATCGAACGATAAAAGAAACGATGTAGTCCCAAGGGTTAATTTGTTTTCTACTTTCTAACTCTGGCTTAGGCGTAATTCTAGTCAAACGAGAGATCTGGGTTAATTCTTATGTATGCTAGGATCTGTTACTTACTAGATTTATTGAAATATTATAGGAATTTTCCTTTTCTTCTTTACAAGAGGATCAATTTACTAAGATACACCATTCATTGTATACACAAAAAAAAAAAAAAGAATAATAGAATAGGAAGAAGGGAAATTTTACAAAATTACTAAGATGCTATAGAGCTACGCATCAGTTACGCAATAGAATCTGCCCTATTTATCATTGTGCCTTTGTGTTAAATTTAATGGTATTTAATTAAAATATTAAATGTTATAAAAGAAAAGAGGGATTTCCTTTTCTTCTTTACAAGAGGATCAGTTTACTAAGATACACCATTCTCTGTATACAAAAACAAAAAAAGAATAATAGCATAGGAAGAAGGGAAATTTTACAAAATTACTAAGATGCATTGGAGCTACACATCAGTTACACAATAGCATCTGCCCTATTTACCATTGTGCTTTTGTGTTAAATTTAATGGTTTTTAATTAAAAGATTAAATTTTATAAAAGAAAAGAGGGGAAAAATAAGATGATCATAATGAAGTGCAATATGGTGTGACACAAAGGAAGCGAGTCCCCAAAGCAATTATTGATTAAAAAAAAAAAACTACTTTATCTTGCTTTGGTTCACCAAGAGGCATGGAACACATTAATTTGTTTAGAACCGTAAGTTATTATGGGACAACAAACTTGCTTCATCAGGTATTCTACAATAAATTTAAAGAAGACTACTTCGGTTTACTTTATTTCATCAACAAGCACAAAGAGTACTGGTTCACTCAATATGATGAATGATGTAAAGACAAACGCAACTTCTTATCAATGTTCTTCGATCCATTTGAAGAAGACAAGCACTTGATGAAATGCCCAAAATCCCCTTGTGACTTTGCTAAAGAAGCTTTTTGTCATGGGGTAAAATGTAAATGATCATTTCTATAATTGGGTTTGGAGTGCAATTTAATGATAATAATCGGTCTTTTGGGCTAGTGGTAGGGTCCAAAAGACAAGTCCAATAAGAGATGTTTTAGAGAGATTTGGCTTGATAAGCTCGAAACAGGGATTGTTGAAAAGGTTTATTTGGCTTTTAACCTTATTCGATTTTTTTGTGCATAAAAAATAGACTCCAAAAATATTTTTTGAGGCTAATTTGGGCTTTATTTAATAAAAACAAGGTTTAGATGGAATAAAATAAGCCTTAAGCCATTTTATATTAAAACTGGTTGAATTTTAATAGGAAAATGGGCTTCTTTTGTATTATGAAGGCTCCATTTCCCTTCCAAAGCCCATGCCCATTATAGAAAAGAAGGAATGAATTCTAGTCGTTGGATCCATGGAAAAGATCTAATGGTCATGAGCAATGTTTTATCTTAACCATTCATTCAGAAGTCATCCAATGACTATCATCAGGCTCTAACATCTATAAATAAGAGGCTTCTTGATATGCCTAAGGTAGGAATCCACCAAACAGTCATTTCTAATAATAAGAACGCCAAACACACGAATCCAATTCTTGAACCAAACGACAAGATAAACCCTGACACACCAACAAGAGAATAGTTCTAGCATAGTCTTTGCTGATATTACGCACAACAAATTCCAATGCCGTCACTCGACACAATCCAACGGATTGATAAGAGTATAGAAAATTAGAGAGAAAAGACTCCAATTAGGTATTCAAATTACCAAAAACTGTCTAAGTTCTCATTACAAAGGGTACTTATAGTAGTTCCTTGAAGGAATATAAAATAAAAGACAAAATAAATAATAAAGTCACATTTCTTGAAGAAAAGCTGCTAGCCTTGAGATGAACGCCATCGGCCTTGAATCGGCTTACGAGAAATAAAGTCGCCGATCTTCAATTGCTACTTCATTTACTTTGTTTGCTTCATTTTCTCAATGTACAAACAAATGCATTCTATTGAAATTATAACACCTGTACAAAAAAAAAAAAAAAAAAAATCAACTAAGTGGACTTTGTCTGGTTCCATGTTGTGTAGTAAAACCCATAATACAAGATTCTACAGTCCTTTAGCTCTAGTTCTAGTAATTGGCCCTGTAACCTGAGTAGCCTGATTGCCATCGTCTCCTTGGGCCTATGGAAGATTTTCCCTCAAATTTGATGGATCTTCATGTGAATCCTCTAGAGTGTACAGTGAAAGATCTGAGACATTAAATGTAGCAAAAATGCCATAGTCTCCTAACAACTCCAGCCTATAGGCATTGTTGTTTACTTGCTCTATGATTTTAAGCAATCTGTCTACTCTAAGAGATAGTTTATGTGAAGTCTTGTTAGGGAACCAATCCTTGTTTAGATGAATTCAAACCAGATCTCCTGGATTAAACGATCTAGCCTTCTAATGCATGTTACCTTGAGTCCCCTATTGTTCTCAAGTCTTCTGAAGATGTTCATTTGCTTTCTGGTGAACTTTCTGGATCTTCCGTGATCTCTCCACCCCACTCAAGCTTTCTTCCTTTGTTGTTTGATTTAGCTATCAAATCCAAAGGTAAAGTCGGATTGTAGCCATACACGAACCCAAAGGAAGACTTATCGATTAAACTATGTGTCGACCTATTGTAAGCGAACTCAATAATGGCAAGATACAAGTCCTAGTCAGTAAGTTTCTTGCCAGCCGTCGCTCTAAGCAAAGCTCTAAGAGTGCGGTTGACAACCTCAGTCTAGCCATTAGTCTGTAGGTGACATGAGGTACTGTTCATGAGCTTGGTGCCGAGTGTCTTCTAGAGTGCCCTTGATAAGTGTCTTAAGACACTTAATAAGCCTTATTGATCATATTTTATATAAAATTTTGTTGATCTAATAAAGGAAAAGGATACTTATTGAATGATTATTCATTTTAGGGTTAAATGGGTCAATGGAAAAAAAATATTTTTTTTTTGGAATTATGTGACAAAAAATTAATATATTATTTATATATTAAAATGAGTGAATAATGATAGATAAGTAATTATAGTCTAGTGGTTAAATATATAGCTATGTATTCATGAGGTTATGGGATTAAATTTCATTGATATAGTTTTAGTTTTTTAACATGGATTTATTACTCTAATTTTTTAATAGAATTAAATTCATTTATCTTAAAATTATATTTAACTAACTGATAAGTATTTTTTATTTGTTGTATACGTTAAATTATAATTATATTATCCACGTCACAAATATTTTTACGTTATCGCATATGGTATCACTAGATAACACTTATTATATAACTTGAAGTTTCATGTATTAACTATATAACTTTAATTAACAATTATTTGTCAAGTAATATAACCTCTTATAATATAATTTTAATTATAATAGTGAGTGAATATATATTAATAATTTTTACATTAACTTAATTTAAGGTCTGACGATCGAGCATCCGTGCCTAGCATTTATGGGTGTACCTCCATCATGGTTGTCAAAATCGCGTTTCTACTCGTACGTTTTTACGATTCTACGCGTTTGTGAGCTTCTTCCGATTCAACTCGTGTATAAAATCGGATTTGTTGTAAACTCGCAGTAGAATCGCGAGCTAGAAACGTACAATCGTTAGAAACGTACGAATATCTCCGATTTTAACGAGTCAAGGAATTGTTTTGCTTTGACTGACAATTAAACAAAAGGCTGCCATAGTAATTTTATTAATCATAAAAAAATAAAAAAGAAAAATTAAAGCTGCTCTCATGCTCTGGCGTAAATAGTAAGGCACAAATCAAATCACAATTCAAAGTGACAAAAGAGACAAAACATATTAGGTTTTTTTCTTCCACCCTACTGTACTCCTCACTACTTAGAATTCGGAAATCGGAATCGGCTTCTCCGCTGCTCGCGCCTCGCTGCCTCGCTCTTCGACAGTTCCTCATCGGCACACGCATACCGCACATCCACTTCGAGTCTTCGACAATCGCCATTGATCTTCAGTAGTTCAGCGTTCATCGGCTTTTCTGAGCGTGTGGCCATCGTTCAAGTCAGTGCACAGTGCCACAGTGGTCATCGTTCTCGTTCAGTCGTTCAAGTCAGTGCGCGTGGCGTGGCCATCTTCAACTTCAACAGCTCAACTTCAAGTGAGTGATTTTTTCCCCTTTCTCATATCTAACTATCTAAGCCTAATTTTTCGTGTTGGAGATGGAGATGGATTTTAGCTGTAATACAATACTCATAGTGGGGGATTCGAAATTCTTAATGCGAAACTTGTAGTTTATGTTAGGATTGTTTTGTGCAGCTTTCTTGCAAAATATGAGTTCTAGGATTAAGGATAGGTGGTACTTGGAGTGTGATTATGAGAATGAGCTTAACAGAAAAGTCTTGAAGACAGAACTGGAAGCCGATGCGAAGGAAAGTAGCCACTAGCCAGTAGGTTTAATAAGGATGTTAATTGTAATGCTAAGACCGCAGGTTGAGAACTTGATGGTAATTTATGTTTCGTTCCCTGTGATGCCAAGCCTGTTAGTTATACGACATGAGACTATATTTGAATTTGTCAAGAGGAGCTTATTTGGTTGATATTAAAAAAAAAAAAGGAGAGAAAAGCAAAAGAAAATAATTATCTTTATGAAAATTCGGACCATGCAAGTGTTGATTGATGTTGGCAGTTGCCAATTGCGATACCAGTATGTGCCTCTACTAAGAACAAGAAGGGAGATGAGCACCTTAATGAAAGTGAAAAATAAAGTCACGATGAATAAGAAATAGATCATAGCGATAGAGAAAACTCATGAAGCTCCAAATTAGAAAGAAGATTGATGATATGACATGATCTCTCTCTCTCTCTATATATATATATATATATGTATTTTGATATATATAGTCATAGAGATGTGGCTAAATGATAAATATTGAGAGATCTCTGACGAATTAAAAGATTTGATGATATTTATAGTGTTTATTGGAGTATTCTAATTTGAAAATGGATATCAGGATATGATTGAAGCTTGGATATTTTTTTAAAAAGGATGGGATATATATATTATTATTAATTTATCAATGTATAATATTAAAGACACTGAAGTCCTGTATTTTGCATTAGTAACAGCGAAAGATGCATTAGAAAGATCCTAAGTTTGTTTTGCCTTTATTTCTGTTTGAGGACATATTTTTCATAATTTTCTGATTACAGTTGACTTTAGCTGCACACTTGATGGTCCATTTCCATTCATTTCTATGATTCAAAATTTTAAAATTAGTGTTTGCTGTCTTCATTCCTTTAAACCAAAACAAATAGTATTCATGCTTTTTCAACTTAATGGACTGTTTTTACTTCCTCATGAGTCATGATTGTTGGTCTTTCCCTTTGGATGATATCTTTGATTCTGTTTTGTGCCTTGTCTCCATATTAGTGCATTTTCTAGCTGCTGTTCTTGAGAATTCTTAAGAAACTTCTTAATTTTTTAATTATTGATCATATAGAGATTTGAAATAGCTAATATTTGCTTTCTTTTTTTTCCCAATTCTTTGTCTTTGATTTTAATTTTATATTTTTTTCTTACAGGGACATAAGTAGTGATTGAGTTGAACTTGAAATGTCAACTTCCAAATCATCTAAAGAGAGTGCTAAAAGGAGAAATGCTCCAGGAAATAGATCTGATGTTGGTTGGCAGCACGGAATTGATGTTGATAACAATGGAAAAAGAGTAAAATGCAAGTATTGTGACAAAATTGTTAGTGGTGGCATTTTTCGATTTAAGAATCATTTGGCTTGTACACGCAGAGATGTAGAGCCTTGTATGAGTGTGCCTGATGATATTAAAAAGCAAATGATGACACTATTAGCAAAAGCAGTAGAAGCAGCAGAAAAGAAAAGAAAGCAAATTTATGGGATTGACGAATCTGATGATGATGAGGCATTACAGCTGCCTCATAGGGAAAAAAGAAGGAATGCTATTGATACCTTCTTCAAAAAGAAAAGTGGTGGAACAAAGCAAAACCAAACAACCATGAACCAATTCATGAAGAAAGAATTGAGAGAAGACTGTTGCCAACAAATTGCTCGGTTTTTTTATACTAGTGCAATTCCATTTAATTGTGTCAAAAATCCAGAGTTCGCAAAGATGCTTGAGGTGATTGGTCGATATGGTTGTGGGCTTCAACCTCCTTCCTATCATGAGCTAAGGGTAACATATTTGAAGAAAGAAGTAGCTCGGACAATGGAAATACTTGAGGATTATAAAGCAGAATGGAAGAAAACAGGTTGCTCCATTATGTCAGATGGGACTGATAAGAAGAGGCGTTCCATATGCAATTTCTTAGTAAATAGCCCTAAAGGAACGGTCTTCTTAACTTCTTTAGATACTTCTGATATCTCCAAGACACTGATAAGGTCTTTGATATGTTAGACAATATTGTGGAGAAAGTTGGTGAGGAGAATGTTTTCAAGTAGTTACTGATAATGCTGCAAATTATAAAGCAGCTGGAGAAAGATTGATGGAGAAAAGAAAAAGTTTATATTGGACACCTTGTGCAGCACACTGTATTGATTTGATTCTAGAGGACTTTGAGAAGGAATTGAATATCCATCGTACAACAATTGCAAAAGGAGGAGAATCACCACATATATTTACTCTAGAACTATACTCATCTCAATGCTACGGCATTTCACAAAAAAAGGGACTTGGTTAGGCCTGGTGCAACTCGCTTTGCAACTTCTTATTTGACTTTGGGTTGCCTTAATGATCAAAAGGGTGCATTGATGAGTATGTTCACTTCCAATATGTGGAAGTCCACTAAGTATGCAAAAACACAAGATGGAAAGCGGATTCAACAGCTAATTTTGGATAGTAGATTTGGAAGAATATTACTACTTGCCTTAAAGCTGCTTTTCCTCTTATTAAAGTACTTAGATTGGTGGATTCAGATGATCCAGCTGTTGGCTTCATTTATCCAGAAATGGATAATGCCAAAGAAAAAATCAAAACAAATTTTAACAACATAAAGAAGAGGTAATATTTTAACTTATTAACTATATAGTCTATATTTCTTTTCAATACTTCTTTTCAATTTGTATTTTAAAGTTTAATTTTCTAAAATGTGCCATATGATCATATCCATTTTATTTGATGTAGTTATGAACATGTGTTGAAGATCATTGATAAGAGATGGGAGCTTCAACTTCACAGACCATTGCATGCTGCAGCCTATTACTTGAATCCTCATTTCCATTATAGTCCTACCTTCAAAGTTGATGCTCAGGTTAAAATAGGACTATATGATTGCCTACACCACATGGTCTCTAATGCAGATGAAAGGTGCAAGATTGATATGCAACTTGAACATTTTAAGGATGCTAAAGGATTATTTGGTATTGAGGCTGCAAGGTTAGCAAGAGATAAAAAATCTCCAGCAAAATGGTGGGATTCATATGGAGATGAATGCCCAGAACTACAAAAGTTTGCTATTCGTGTATTGAGTTTGACTTGTAGTTCTTCTGGTTGTGAGCGTAATTGGAGTGCATTTGAAATGGTATGATGCAAATAATTTTTCTATTGTGTCTTTCATTCTATCTATTATTGATACCATTACTCTTATATGTAACCCTTTCAATTTCAGGTTCACACAAAAAGAAGAAACAGGTTGCACCAGCAAAAGATGAATGATCTAGTGTTTGTGATGCATAATTTGAAATTAAAGAGAAGAGTGATAGAAAAAATAATTGTAGTGTTGACTTTTCAGTGGATGATCTCTCATCTGATGATGAATGGATTGTTGAGGAAGAAGATGTTTAATTCATCAAGTGAGGATTTGTTGAATATTCTAAGTGCTGAGGGAAGGGAAAAAGATGATGAAGATATGGAAGATGTTGGTGCACTTATAGATTTAGAGAGTCATGGAAGTAAGAGTCAAGATGATTTGGAGATTCAAGATATTGATGTTGTTGAAGATCAAGCACAAATGGGTAATTTAGAGGATATAGACACTATTGGTAGTAATCATGATGTTGATATTGATGATGATCAGGAAGACGATTATGATGAGGATGGAGATGGGAGAGCTGATGGTAGCTTTGATGATTTGTTTTAGTTCTGTACTTCGCTATAATAATTTATGTTGGATTGCATTTTGTATTGTGAATGTTGTTTCAAGTATTTATATTATGAATTAATGTATTAGTATTACTATTAAGTATTACCATAACGACTTATGTTTGATTATCCGTACTGTTAAGTGCATTAGTTTTATTGACTTGTGAATTGTATCTAAGCTTGATGCTAAATTTCTTTATTTTCATGTTTTATTTGATGATTTTATTAGTAAAGTAAGTATATTTACAATATTTGCAAGCAAATTTACATCGGTTGTAGAATCTTACGATTCTACGTTTCGATTCTACGTTCCGTTTCTACAGACCCCTTGGCGATTCTAGGTGGAAACTCGAATTTAACAACCATGACCTCCATGTTAGATTTCTTCTTCAAGAAGCAATGCGATACTTTGCATAGCTATTACGAGCGTAGTTTTACTTGTACGGTCTCACAAATTTATAATTTTATAATTCCTGTTAACTATATTAGATTTAGTGTTTTTTTATATAAATGTTGATAAAATTTAATTTATAGCTTTGACCAAATTTGTCGATTCTATTTGTTAAAGTCAAATAAATTAAAAATTAAAGAAATAGAAAAAGAACAATAGACCTGTTTAATTCTTTGTGATCTTCATTGAAGTCCCAACTTTAATTGTAAGGTAGAAAATCTATTTACTTTGATTTATATTATCAATATTCAAGATCAGTGGAACCTCTGTCGCTTTCACGGATCTTTTTAATAGATTTCCCAACCTTGTAAATATCACATTCGAAAAAATTCTAAATCCCATAACTTAGATTTAGAATTCTTTAGACAGCCGACTTAATTTCTTAAATGTAGTGTCATTTGGATAATTCGATTTTAGATCCAATTTAATGCCACAGGTGGTCTTCTGAGCTAGTAATGAGACGTAGAAAGTCGAGTCCAATAAGGGATGTCATAGGAAGACTTAGCCTAGTAGACTTGGAACAGGAATCATAGAACTGGTTTATATCATTCTTGACCTTACTCAGATTTGTCGTGCATGAAAAGTAGACTCCAAAAATATCTCCTGGGCTAATATGGGTTTTATTTGGCTAAAATGAGACTTATTTGGAATAAAATAACCCTATTTCTATTTTATATTGATGATTGACAATTTTAATAAGAAAACGGGCTCCTGTTTTTATTATTAAAGCTCTATTCTATTACAAGCCCATATTTAAAGCCTATGCCCACGTACATAAAGGAAAGAATGAATTCTGGCCATTGGATTCATGGAAGAGATCTGATAGTTGCAAACAATACTTTATCTCAACCATCTAACCGGAAGTCATCCAACGGCTACTACTAGCTTCCAACATCTATAAATAAGATGCTTCTTCTCTCATTTGGAAGAATTATGCGCACTGCTAAGTTTGAGAGCAATGTTTGAACATCTCTAAAAGGATCAAGATATCCACTTCATGAAGAACAAGTCAAGAACAATCGAATCTATCTTATTCGATCTCCTGTTGCACTCATGCACTAGAGAAACTAGGTTTGCCTATTCTTCCTCCCATGCCTTTCTCTGCGATATCCTACACATGTCATTAATGCAAGACGTCTCTCAGGTTAACTGTCACGCTTATCGCACATGATCGGCTAGCTGTAGTAACCCCACCATGCACATATTTTATGTTTTTTAATTATACCATATTGGTAATAAAGTGTTTGATTAATATATATGAATTGAGATGCTCAATTTTCAACTTTATATGATTGTTGAAAATTGAAAAATATTTAACCAAAGTGTAAATTATGTGATGTCTTGTTAGGGAACCAATCCTTGTTGAGATGAATTCAAGCCATATCTCCTAGATTAAACGATCTGGCCTTCCAATGCTTGTTACCTTGAGTCCTCTATTATCTTTCAATTCATTGATTTTACGTTGCAACTTCACTTTATCACAATCTACCATGCTTAAGTCTTATATCTCATGAATAAATTCATCCATTTTCTCACTACTTTCAGCCTTTTCTTTGCTTTTTTTCTTTGTTTAGGTGGACAAATGCCTCACTTACCTCATTATTTGTTGATACATCTTTTGTAATGCCCTAAAATTTTATCAAGGCATATATGGCTGCGTATAACATTTGTATATTATATGCACTAGCTTCCTTAAACGATTTGTTTATCGTAAACATTTGCTACTCCATTTTAATTTAAAGAAATCATTTAATCAGATTATGCAAATAATTGGATTCGTAAAGATAAATAAAACTTTATGAAAACATTTAAGAAACTAATATCATGAGCAGATAATCTCTCTTATAGACAAAACTATATAATGAGGTATCTCTTATACCTTTCATGATGGTAAACAAAGCTTTAAAAACTTAAATTATAAAACTCGAAATCCACTAGACCCTCAAAAGAATATTACACTTTACAGAATATAAATCTAGCTCTCAAATGAAAACAAAAACAAAAGACATCTAACGATCCTAAACTACCTCTCTATTCAACAAACTTCTTCCAAGTTGACCTATACCCGAGATAACCAACATCATCATCCAATCATCATCAACACCACTATCCCCAACATCATCACCATCACATTCATCATCATCAAGTCATCATCATCATCATTAACATCCACTCAAAACCTAGAAAAGAAACAATAATGAGCCGAAGCTCAATACAATAGTAACATAACCACACACATCATCACACACAAGCTTAGGTTAAATGCAATGCAACACCTAACAATTTATATCTTTAATTTAAGTGAATAAATCAATACTGAAGTACTCACACTCTGAATCACACCTCTGAAAATTTAGGGATCCTGAGTAACAGCAATTGCTCTAAAAGACCATTCTAAAAGACCATAAACATATAACATCGTCTTCCCGGAGGTTGTTGTTATTAACAACCAACATCCAGTTATAAAGTGCATAGTCTTTCTCCCACTTTCGAAGACTCAAACCTTCAATCAAATGAAGACAAGAATCAACTAAGGAAACATTGATGAACTTCTCACACTGGAATGAATCCTTTTCTTGCTCGCTAAGGAAGTCTTTCCTCACCAATTGGCTTAGCAGGATCGACAACCTATTGTGGCTTGAACTTAGATCAGTCTTTTGAATCACCTTTTTAATTACTAACATCTCTTTGGAAACCACACACCCCCTCCCCCCCACCATGTCTTTTATCTTCGCCATAAGATCTTTTGGAGGTGATTTATCTGTTTCTCCTTCGACTTTGTATGCAGTAGCCAAAAGAATATGCAACCTGTTTTTTAGAAGAAGCACCATCATCCATGATCCCAATCCAAGTTTCTATACCACCTGACGTAAGTATATATGATGAAAGTGAGATGTCAAAATAATATATAGCTAAAAATATAAATAGGATGATGTTTTTCTCACACATACATACTATTGATCAAAGTGTGTAGAAAGTAGAACAAGAATACTAATTATGGACAGAGAATATATAATCATAATTATAAGAATAATCTTATATATGATCTCAATGGGTGCTATCTGTGAAAGAGTAGTATTATGTGACACATGTAGATATTTATAATGGTGCTATATCAATATTGTATTATGATTTCAATGACATCCATGAATATATGTTATCATATTTTTCCTAACTCAGGACTCAAATAGAAAATGTAAATGTTTTCCTGAGCGAGACTGTTAGCTCTAGAATATTAAATATAGAGAAATAGCCAAAATGCATATAATTATGTTTCTTCTTTTTCTTATAGTTTTCTTTTGGATTGCAAAAGCAAAAGGAAAGTAATTATGAACCGAGAATGATAAGTAGCGTGTTTATTATTTTATTTCATAATACTTTAAGTAAGCTACATACTAATCAAATGTGACACGATACAATGCCGAACTCGATTTTGTCTTGAAATTTCAAATTCAATCCAAACTTAAGGTTAACCAATATTAAAATTTTAGCTCAAGTCCGATTCGAAGTGGCATTAAAAAAACTCTAATTCAATTAGATTAAACTCAATTTATTGAAAAAATATCCTTTATAGGAAAAATAATGTCCTATAAGGACAAAATATTTTTCCTCTTGTCTATCTACATAACATAATAAATTTAAAATACTAAAATAATAAAAACCATGATTTAACGTGTGAAAACCCTAATAAAGAGAATACACAATGGGACCATAACTCAAAACCTCCATTGTTAACAAATAATGAGATTAGAATTTTTTTTTTATTCGTTATGCTAGTTGGTACTTAATCTTCACCAGCATGGTAGATATCAGTAAAATCTTAAAAGCTAATTAATTCGTGAAAATGCAATAACACCTATTTAATCTAAGTAAATTAGAATGATTAACAAAAAAAAATAAAAAATATCACATTATATGAAAACTATCACATTTTAACATTCTACACTACAAATCAATAAAAGAAATTTCGTTAAAATAGAACTTAATAAACCATCTAATTATGAATTCAAAACCATGGCTATCAAATTGATTTAAAGCTTTGCAGTTTCAGCGTTAACAGCTAGCCTCCTTGTCCTTTGAACTTTGCTAACACTATCCGATCCATTCTATTTTGTCGTCTCCTTGATTCTTTTCACCTAGACATAAACATGGTTCGGTTGCAAACCAAGATTGGATAGTAACTATCACTGGCGATTGCAAAACCAGCTAAGAAACCACAATTCTCCGGTTCTTATGTGGTTCTTGGATCTAGAATTGATGGAACCGGTGATTCTAGTTGGTTCCATTAAAAAAATTAGAGAAAAAATAATAATAAATAATATTTTATATGTTTACTAAGCTTTAAACTATTTCATATGAATAGTAAAATTTATTATCAATTCATAATATTTAATATGCTGTTATCAACACAAATAAACATAACTTTAAATAATATATAATTAATTTATTTAAATTTTTCCTAAAAGTAAAATTTATTTCCTTAATAATGTGAAACTATTTTTTGTATTGTAATTTTTCTTTTACCCAATAAAGCATTTTGCTATCTCATATTACTAACTATAATAGATATTAAATATGTTTATATATAAAATAAATTGGCATTCTAAACATATTTTTTAAAAAAATTGGTTAAATAATTTAATATTTTTAGACCCAATAATTATTTTGAGTTTAAAACTCATTTTGTTAAAACTAAAATTCATTAATTTATTTTAACTTGAAAAACAAATGCATTTCTACGATTCTAAAATCGGAACCAGGAACAGGTGGTTCCATGGAACAGAACAGAAACCAACGATTCAGTTGTGTTCAGTTCTGTTCCGAAACGTGCCCATGTCACCCACCTTATTTTTTCGTAGATGCGTCACTTATCAATTGGGCACATTTGAGTTCTTTTTTAAAATATATATTTACGACTAGATTTTATTATTATTACTATTATATTAATCCATATATATTGGATCCAAAACCCAATAATTTATTATAATTAAACAAATACTCATATTTTAAACCCTCTCAACTCAAATAATTTTTATATTCAATTTGAACTTCAAAAGTATTACGAATTAATTGAGTTAATTTTTATAAAATTCAAACTTATCCTGACAAACTATTCAAATAATTTAAATCTAAATTTAAATTTTTAGTTGATTCTACTATTTTTAGATTAAGTTAAAAAAAATAAACTTATTTGATTTGTTTATATGCCATTGAGTGAATAAACGCCAAAATCCTTATAAAACATCTAACAATTTATATAAGGTCCAATGCTAGGCAAGTGTTGTTTATTTTGGGCACCTGTTTTCATAAGTTACAACTATAAGAAATTTATTACCAGCATAAATTATCTAATAATTTATATAAGATCCAATGCTAGACGACTGTTTTTTTTTTTTTTTTCGGTGAAGTTCATATATATTAAGCAAAGAGACGTTACATGTCACGCCCCGAGGGTATTCTAATAATGATAATAAAAAACCATTTAATCACCATTATTAGTTTACCTTCTAGGTATGACATGATTTTCAAAAACAGGATCTTTTAGTTGCTTGGATGGAATAAACAAACATATATAAGATGTAAATTAGTAAACAACTATTACAAACTATTATATTACAGATCATATGCTTCAGAATTCCTTACAACCTTAACTGATGATTCTAATGCACATTACATGCACCATAAGACTACTACAGATATAGATATTCTAATTCTATACTAAACTTTAAACTTCTGGCTTCTATTCTCTTACCGGGACCATGCTCCTGCTAGTAATGAGCCACGGTCGCAGAGTGAACCTGAAAGGACTGTGGGAGTGTGAGCTAAAACACAAGCTCAGTGAATAACCAGGACTTATTACATATAGCATACAAGTTATTTAACAATCATATGAAATGCAGCAATCACACAAATGAACATTACAAGCTTGGATAACCCGGAATCCAAACAGGATGAAGATTTACGCCCTCCCATCGGGGTTAAAGGATCCAATCTATGGTCCACCTACCCAGGAGAGACTTAAGCTTTCAGGAAATAACAATCTCAAATTTAGTTATCTCTTTATACTTATCATGTTTCATTATTTATTTCCTGTTTAGCTTTAGAAACTCCACTAAGTGTTAGTTATTCTCACGTAATACCATAAGCGGCGTCCTTCGTTTACCATGTAGTTCTTATGGTACTAACAGAACAAAAGTAATCTTGCAATTAACTACTAGCCCTCCGGCCTAGATAATTCAAGCCTTACCAGAGATCCGAGAACTAACACGTAGTAGGCTACCACTTACTCAATGCTTTTTATGCATAGTATGTAATGCATGATTTATTTACATTATGGTACCAGTAGTTTCTAGTCAATTTAGGAGTGCTCAAGCAATACAGACACTCAACTAGATACTACATACATTATCAAGATACACGCAATTTGGTTATCACTTATTTTAGAGTGACATGGAAATCAATGGAATACAATGCACACTTTCACAAAACAGATCACCAATTTTTATTATCTTTTTATTTAAGGTTCACTACTAGTACAAGCACAACCAATGTAATAAGACTGAGTCACTCACCTGCCATCTATTTAATCGTAGTAATCTTCAGGTAGGTCCTCCCCAATACCCGGGTCACCTATTAAGATCAATATATATAAATATTAAAATTTCAGACTATACAACTTTAGTTTTATGAATATTTAAGGGTCCTATTGGTCGGTTGGGTCTCTGTTTTATTTTTAGCTAATTCTTTCGAAATAGTTCTAAGTTCTAGATTCTTGTACTCTCCATTTTCTTTTAAATTACTTAATAAATTTTTCTTATAGAGTATATATTCCTATACTCATAAATTTGGGTTATTTAAATTTCCATTGATATCTATTTATATACAAATATGCTAGTATATACTTAGTATTTACTAAACTCATAGTTTATAACATATATTTATTTTACTAAGAAAACTTATCTGTTAATAAAAGAATTTATTAACTTTATTATAACTATTTTTGAAATTATTTTTTCTAAAGAAAATAATATTTAAACATCCTCTATTTAATAAAGTCATAAAAATAATTTTATTTTTAAATGTAAATAAATAATTTTTGGATTTTTTTTAATGTTATTAGATTATAATATTACTATTACTAATTCAGAAAATAATTAGGTGTAGGAAAAATAGTAAACATTCTAAAATTATTTAAATAATTAATTATTATATAATTATGTATACTTAATTTCGTTTTTCTTTTCTTCTGGCCGAGGCGTGCACGGGGTTGAGTACGCCCGTACAAAGTTGCTGGCAGAGGGCTACACGGGGTTAAGTACGCCCGTGCAAAGATCTGGTTGAGGGGTATACGGGTTTAGTACGGCCGTACAAAGTTCTGTCTGAGGGTTGTACGCCCGTTCAACGTGCTGGATGAGGGTTGTACGCCCGTACAACGTGCTGGATGAGGGTTGTACGCCCGTGCACTAAGCCTGTGCTTCATCGGGAAACACTGTTCATCGTCTTCCCCGATGAGCTGTGGCCTTTTCCGGTGAATCCCGACGTCAAAACGTCGACATTTTTTTTATTCAAAAGACTCCTAAGGACCTAATAAACCTAAATATATGAATCATCACCTAAAACAACATGCTATTCATGATCTCAAGTTCTCAAGCTCGGCTAGGGTTTGGGAAAAAATACCTTCGTTGTGGCTTCTCGATGAAATCCGAAGCTTCCAATGGTCTTGGTTAGTTTCCTAAGATGTTTAAGAGTCGGTATATATCCTTAAAATTGAAAGAATACTTGCGGAATAAGATTGACTCACCTTAAGTTTGTTCTTGAGCGTTTTTCCCAGATTTTGTTAGAATTTTCGAACTCGATAATTATGGGCGTTTAAAAATCTGTTCCTAAGTTGGTTCTACTCTAATGATATGTAAATGGGTTCTGGAAAGTTTGGAGGAGTTTGGATTTCACTTGCTTGGCCGTCCGAGTTCGTTTGCTTATATATGTATATATAAGGTAGTGTAGTTTCTGCTCGCGTTGCTCCCTCAAATCCGATACACATTGCTCTGGCTTGTTGCTCATTTCCTTTCTTGTTTGATTATCATAAATGTTAGGGTGATCTGTCATGTTTCTACTGGCTTTGGGGAGGATGGGATTGACCTTTAGAGGAATTATTGAAGAAGTTTCGGTTCATCAATCCTAAGAAGATCACAGCTATCCAACAGAGTTAAAAGCGTCCACTATAAGTTGCAAACATATATATATATATATATATATTATATTAGTTAGATTTTGTTTAGTTAAATTTTTCGGGTAGTTTAATATACTATTAGGGTATATTTTAACATATATATGTACATATACAAAGATTTTTAATGAATCCAATGAAGTGTTTAGTTTAACAAAAAGTACAAATTTAAACTTTAATAAAACGTATCTAATTGTCTAAGAAAAATTTATCCCACGCGATTTGAATTTGAAAAGCTTTTCGGGTCAATTTTCATTTCAGGCTCCAAGGGCTTTAGAAAACCCTAATTTGGTTATTGGTATGATTCAATTTTATATTTGAAGTCTAAATCTCAAGTTATACATCAATTTATGTTTTTATTGGGTATTTATAATCTTAACCGTTTATCTTGGAATCGCAATTTCCTAACTAAAACCCTATCAAGTAATTTATGTAATATTACTCCTAATATATAGGCTATACTAGTTATATATTTTAGATTTAGATACTCACTAAGAAATCTTATCAAAGTAGTTTATTACTAACTAAAAATCTCATATTTTAGGGTTCTAATCTAAATATAGATTCATTACTATACCTTGTTTTAATTCCCGGTCTCTATCGAATACTAAGGTAATCACTTAATATTCATATTTAGGTTTTCCTATATATTCTATCTGTTTGACAAAGATTCGGGTTTAGGATTGGAAGTTTCCTTTGATCATAACCTGACTTATCAACTCAGAATGCTAGATCTTGTTTTTGGAAACAATTAGGTCAAAGAAGTCCTTTCATAAAGTCTATGAGTTCCAAACCGATCAATATTTAGAGTATCTATCTAAACTAGGGTTTCTAATTAACTCTTAAGGTTATTAGTCGACTTCATAATTTCTAATTTAGGGTCATATCTTATGACGGAAGTTTTCGAGGTTTACATTACATAAGGATAGATCCCCATAGGGGTACCAAAGATAAAGTAAGAGCTATACAAAAGATCACATATCCATCTTTATACAAACCAAAAAAACTTTAGCATCATAAAGTTACAACTATCAATTTAAAACTCTAATTGAAATTAATTACTTATTCAAGGTTTAAATAAAATAATTATCAATATACAGTTGCTAAATCGCGTGCATAAATCAGGATATACAAACATTATACGGTGTATTATATATTGTGTATTGTAGTTGCGATATTCGCATGAATATCGCGTTTACAAAATACGATTTACACGCAAATAAAAATATTCATATTACAATTAGCAATCGCGGTATATGATTAGCCCATGTATCCCGATTAGTAATCGCGATATAGCAACAATATATAAACTTTATATCATGTTTTATTTTTGTGATTTACTTATAAATTATTATATCATGTTTTTTAAACATAATTTTACTATAATATATTAATAATTAATTTCATCAAAATTATATGTAATAATATTTTTCCACAAAACCCCTCAACATGCAGTGAACTCATCAGTTGGCCAATATACCTTTTTTCTCGTTTAATCAAAAAAATTATTTACCCACTGTACATACAGATCACGCTCAACTCTTTTTTCAAACATTGGACCCCATTGTGCTTCCAGCCGAGTCCCCAGCTCCTCATCCATGCCCTTTGTCAGAATCTCATGCCATCTCTTGTTTTCTTTTCCTTTCGTTCTGAAATTCCTTTTATTGCCAACTAAATATCCAAAGCTGCAAACCCAGTTGCAGCAACCTCATTTAAATTCGATTTATAGTAAAATATATTTTATATTATAGAAATATTATTTAAACTAGACTTAACTTAATTTATATTATAATTGATTCAAACTTAATTGAATTCGCGAGTTGATCAAGTCAAATATTATAAAATTTAAACTTAAGTAAATAAACTATTCAAATAGCTCAAATATAAACTTGAATACAACTCGGCTATTCTCAAATCAAACTTGAGTTGAATAAAAATTGAGTTAAACTTAAATAGTACGTAAACTAATTTCATTTGTTTACACTCCTAATTTTAAGTATTTATAAATGAGGTTTTTTTTTTCTTTTTTTCTTTTTCTGGGCTCCCCAAAGTAATGCATTATTATATTAATTCAAGTTGTAATAATGTTTTATTACTCAATGAATTTACAATAGTTATTTTGGAAAAAAAATCGCATTAAAAGGGCATAATAACATCACGACACAGGTTTTATTCGACCAGGTCTTGTCATGGTTGCTTGGTGTGGAAGTCATCTTCACATGACCATGAAGTTCTCGCTGAAGGGTAGGGCTGGGCAAAAAAAAAAAAAAAAAAAAAAAAAAAAAAAAAAAAACTCACTTTCAAAGACTTAAACCTTCAATCAAATTAAGACAAGGATCAACGAAGGAAACATTGATGTTCTCAAATTGGATATTTTCCTTTTCTTACATACTAAGAAAGTCTATCCTCACCAATTGACTGAGAGGGTTCGAAAACCAATTATTGTTTGCTTTTAGATCAGTATGTTGATCCTCTTTCTAGTTACTAACATTACATTGAAGCCCTCCATACCTTTGATCCTCGCCACAAGATTTTCCAGAGGCAATTTATGGCATAAGTTTAAATCTATCTTACTAGATTGTCTCTTTAAAATATTGTCATTTTTAGGTTTTTTGGATAATGACAATGATCTCTTATGCCTTCTAAAGGACCAAGCTTTATCATCATCTACGGCAATAGTGTAGTGATCCACATTATTTGTTTCTTCTAGTGAATGAAGTGATTAGTCGTCTTTATCTGCATCATTTGCAAGAAGATGCTATCAGTAATTAAAACAAACATCATCATCCATGATCCCAATTCAAGTTTCTCTACTACCTAAATTAAGATAGTTTAAACTTATGGATCATGAGGTTTATAATATGTAAATTCAGTAGAGTCATCTAACTGTGATAATAAAGAATGTTTAAAGTGTCGCCCATTGCTGCCCATGCCCAACCTCTTAGGTGGTTCAAGTAGAGCTTTCAAACATGATTGGGAGTAAAATGCCTTTTGATCTTTCACAAAAGAAAATCTAAAGGATTACAACATCTAGATAGCAAGAAGTCACAAAACGACCCATTGAGCGAACTGCAGTGTATTGGTACAAGTCGAGGTGACAATAGAGTAAACCCAAATAAAATGGTGCAAGTGCAATTTCTTGCCCCTTAGCCAGACGTATCATCAATGGAAGTAGTCATAGAATGACTTTGTCTTCAAGATCCTGGGACAAACAAACATAGATAACCATAAGGCGATGAACACTGCAAGATCGAACCAACATAAAACCATGCCCGAGTTAATATCACAAATGGAAAAAATGATATGTATTTAGAGAACTAAAAGAAAAAAAAAAGCGAGAGAGAGAGAGAGAGAGAGAGAGAGAGAGAGAAGTGTACCCACTCACTTTCACAATCGGTCCTTTGGTAGTGTATTGTTTCCCTTCTTTTTCTTAAGAAGTACCTAATCATGATGGGAAAGTAGATCTTTTTTTTTTTTTTTTTTGATGTTTTGATGGTATGGTAGGCTCTCATTAAAGCATCATACACTCTCTTATGCTCATATGAGTGTAAAGCAACAGCAATGTCTATGCTTCCAAAAGAATGAAGTTTTAATAGAGCAAAGACATCTTGCAAGGTTGAGGTAATTTACCCCACAATGCTATGAAGGTGTGAGTTTGAGTGCTCCACCTAGATACTATCCTATGCTATTTTGTTGCACCTTTCATCTTCTTAAAAGTATATTGCATGGATACCACAATGGCACCATGGATATTAACTCACTTCAATAGTGATGTATGATATTTATTCCTAGTGATGTGTAATACCCATGCATGGATACCACAATGGCCCCATGGATATTAACTTGCATTGATGATTGATGATGATGATGATGATGATGTTGACTCGAGTTATTAGAGTTTTGGGAGGAAGAGTGAATTGATGTAGGGGCGATAGATTATTTGTTTTTGTCTTTATTTTGCTTCAAGGACTGGATTTAATCTTTTAAAGTTTGTATATTTTTTAAGGATTTAGTTGAGAAGCCCATGTTTCGTAATAAGTTTATAAAGTTTTGTTTAAGTGAAAGTTCTTCTATTTACGTGAAGAAGCTAGAAAAGTTTTTATAAAGATTATTTTCTTATTATAAATCCAATTGTTTCTAGAATCTAATTAAACGACTTATGAATTTAAAATTGGCTAGCTACGTTCAACATAAAAAAAATTCTTTTAAATGAAGCATGAGAGTATAATACATGTGGTATTATACGTGGCAATGTATACCTTGATAAAATTTTAGGGCGTTACAAATCATGTCATATATATCATATATTAAATATCTTCAAATAAAATAGAAATTAGGTCATGCACATTATGCTCTATAAGAAAGAATACTCTTAATGTATCGAACAAAACGTATGCATCAACTTTACATTGAACAAACCAAATTAAAAATGACATCAACGGATGTTTGGAAATCTAGTGGAAAAACAATTATGAAGTCCTTTTATCCTCCAATTTTTTATCCATTTAATTACCCTTTACATATCTAATCTTTAAACTTAAGGATTTCTGAAACTTTTGAGGACTGTTAAGGGAAAATCCAATAAACTAATTTTACACATATTAAGCCAAGGAAAAAAGGGGAAAAAATAAAGATGTGAAAAGTTTTACAAATTACATATAATGACTACAATTATAAATATCCTAATAATAGCTTCTTCTCAATACCTTAATAAATGTTGGATTATAAAAGATTAATTAAAAGGATGGGAGATTGATGGATCAGAAACTCATGTATAAGTTTTTTTTGGCAAGACATAAGCATTAGATTTTCTATCCACAATATATATATATATATATATATATTTTCTAAACATGGATAGCAAGTTTCAAATGTCATCAATCAAACTGGACACTTTTTTGGTCGATAGCCTTATAATCTAGTGGTATCTTTCCAGTTTCTCAAGTGAGAGGTATCAGATTTGATTCTTCCCTCATGTTGTTGATATATATATATATATATATATATATTTCCTTTGATGCTGGAACAAACTGTGGAGTAGTTAGTCTCAATTATGACAAGAGAGTAGCGCTCCACGAAGGCTTAAAGAACATACATTAATTATGAATTTATTTGTAATCATAATTTAAACTTTAAAAAAAAACTTCTATGTAATTTTATTGTTTAAATATTGGATTAATCATAGCAATTTGCACAGGACCCTTGGTTCACCTAAAAATAAGTCATTTCAATTTCTATCCTTCTATTTTTAGGATTGTAAAGTTGTTTTTCGTTTTCATTTCCGGTCTTATTTTGAAATTTCCTTTAATCGGATTAAACTGTGGACTCGTTAGAGCATTATATATAATGAAGTCTTGACACCATTTTATATTAAAGACTTCCTTTTGACATTCTTTACCATTATAGTAGGGTGAAGAATTTTCAAAATGTTATTTTCATTTTCTTAAATAATTAATAAACTTCATACTAAATCAATTGAAAAATGAACATATAGTATTTAAGATATTAAATAGAACATAGAGGGAAAAAAAAGTAGTTCGTATGAAGTTAACAGGTTTTACTGAGAATAAAAATCTAATATGAGATTAAAAAAAACCATTAGTGGAGATCTTCATCTTTATGACGGTATTTAAAAAAAAAATTACAACTAGAATAACAAAAGAAAAGGAAATATTTGTCAAAGATAACTTGATGCTTCTTCATATCACAAAATGATTTTCATGAAGTAGAAATTCAACACAAAAAAAAAAAAAAAAACATAATGTTGATGTTAATACAAGTATATTTACTATATCAAAATAAGACTTGATTTGCCACATTACTAGTTTAGAATGTATATTCATGAATAAAATAAGTACATAGATTGTTACACTATTATTTGTGCTTGATATGGGGAAAATTTAACTTATGTTTGAATTAGAGTTATCACCATCCTGAAATTATAGAAGTTATTAATTATTATTTATGAATTAGGCTTACTTCTCTAAGATTTCATTGGAGCCAATTAGAGGCAAAACTAATACATCCATAAGATACTATATATATATATATATATATATATTAGCCATAGTTGTTGGTCATAAATATTTAAAATTATGACAAAACTAAACAATAATTAATTCTTCAACAATATTGAACTGCTGAACTGCTGGACTTTATATTGTAGTAGCATAAATTTCGGTTTTCAGATAAGATACACCGTGTTTGTTCTTTTTCTACAATCAAACACCGGAATGGAATGGCCCTGGGAATGAGGGAATCCACAGCCAAAGGAAATGAGGGAGGAGGAATAGAGGCCTAAAAAATGAAAAGTCCATATATAATTAAAACATATTAACATAACTTATTAATATAATTTGCATTATCAAGATTCAATATGAGTGGAAGGTATTTAAAACTTTTTCAAAAAAAAAGAAAAGAAAAATAACCCAATTTCAACTTTGTATATAAATTTTTTTTTTCATATTACATTATGGATTAAACTTTATTATGGAAAAAAATTAATTTCATCAATTTTTTTTTTAAATTTCCTTGTTAATGTTGTACAAGATGGTTACAACACAGTAAACATTACAAACAAACATGGCAATCCAATTCGATGAACATATTATGTGCATAAACTCAATATAAAAAATTATATCACAAGTAAAATTTTCACAAAACTATTAGACATATATATATATATATATATGTTTATAAATGAACTTCTATTGACTCAAAATTAATGTTTTAATTATGTCTCGACTAATCACAATACAACACTTAAGCAAATTAAAAAGAATAACTCAAAAATATAATGAACATAAATTTCTAACCAAATTCTTCAAATAATCCTTGGAAAGCCAATAAAAATCTCTAAAATACAGTTGGGGAATATAGGTACACCTAGACTTACCTAGAACATACAAAATAGTTGATGATATAGCTCTCCTTGTTCTTCATGCATTCTCCACGGGATGTTCCTTTTCCCTAACCAATGCAAACCACAGTACACCAGCACTCTGAATGACCATATTGTATGACTTCTCCTTCCTCAAAATTGTTTCTCTTAACAATTGAATTCCAATTATAGAGCACATAAATAAAAGACTTGCTCATCTTCCACTTTCGAAGACTCAAATGATTCTCGATCAACTTAAGAGAGGGATCGATTAAGGAAACCTTGATGTCCCCCTTGTTTTCCAGCATCTTCTCTTCTTCCACATTGAGGAAGTCTTTCTTTACCAACTGAGTTGGAGGATCGACATCCTATTATGTGTGCCTGTAAATCAGTCTGTTGAATCTTCTTTCGTATTATTACACCACGTCGGTACTATTCTTGCTTTCAATCAATGCCAAGAGATTTCTTGGAGGAGATTTAGGGCATAACTTTGTATCCATATTATTCTTTTGTCTCTTGACATCATTGTTTTTCTTAGGGTTCTTAGCCCTAGAATTATTGTTGCCCACTAGTAATATACTCACGGCAGATTCTAGCTTTTCTTTAGTACCCATTTTTCTTTTTCTAGGAATAGTAGAAGTGCCAACGCGAGGTTGATGAAATGGTGACACCACAGCGGACGATGGTGTTTCACTTATAATCTCAATTCTAGGAGTCCTCCTTTTCCTAGGTACGTTGTTGAAGCAAGCAGCCGCAGCAGCATAGGTGAGGAGATTCACTTCATTATTTGGTTGCTTTGGTGACTGAAGTGATGGATGGTCTATAGCATCCACAAGAAGCCGCAGCCCCTTTGAGAGACGATCATCATCACCATTATTATATCCCATGATCGTCGTCAAGTTTTTCTCCATATTATTAATAAAGGGGAACATTGACATGAGTGATCTTCCTGAAACAAACGAAACCAATATGAGCAGAGTTGAAAAAGGAAAATAATAATGAATGTATGTGTTTTGTTTAAGAATGACTGGGCTTGTATATGCATAGAGAGAGAGAGAGAGAGAGAGAATTTTGGAAAGAAAAGATTTAATTTTACCGGACCCTTATCTCAATGTAGCTCTAATTAATATAGTATCTTGCTAAAAAGATTATGGCATTGACAAACACATGATTTTCTTTATTGATAATAACAAATAAAATAAAGGATTCGACCAATTTTGCAAATTTATCTTTTGACGCCACGCCCAATTTAATAAAGAGGCATGTGTCCATGCTTGAGACGGATTTTTCTACCATCTTTGAAAATTTTCATGGAAGAAGTACTTAATAAAATAAGCTTTTAATCTACATGGAATTTTAATCACTATAACTAAAACTAGTCTTTAGAGATAGATCATGTGATAGAAAATTGATAAAAGAAATTATATTTCTACAGATAAAATCAATAGCTATGAGTTATGAGACAAAAATTTATGTTCAGAGATAGAAAACTTGTTTCTAAATACCAATTTTCTTGTAGTGAATTAGACATTAAACATAATTACAATAACTAACAAAATTTTAAGATCCAATTTTAAAATACTTTCATTTTCATGGAAAGATTTTTTTTTTTTCCCATTCCACCGTCATCTCAAAAATAAAACGAATATCAAGAACCGTATAGACAGAGAACCACGATAACAAAAATTTATATAACTCATCACCACAGTTATCATCCATGATTAAAATCATTAATAATGTGAATGTCGACTCTTTTAACTTTCAAGCAATATTAAGTATTTAAATGAAAAGGAGTAAAATTAAATACCTGGAAATAAAAAACTAAAGAGGAGGCTGTTGTCGTTCTTATAATTGCCAGTATCCGGAGTTGAAAAAGGAAAGTAATTATGAATGGGTTAGTTTGTGGTGTTTAAGAATCAGAAGGCTATATATATATGGGAAAGATATTGAGAGATTTGATTTTGGAAACAAAGATTTAGTTTTATGAAGCTTATCTTAATACAGCCCTATATGATACACTATCTTGCTAAAACAGATTCTAACAAAAGAGTGCTTTTGCTTAATAATAATAAATAAATAAGAAAGACTCATAATCCCATATAACCTGTTTTTATTTTTCAATAGGTCAATTGTAAAGTCATCTCTTTGAGTTTTTAAATCGTATACTTACATTCCTAGAACATAAAAAGGTCAAATGCACCATAATTTAACATATATATATATATATATGTATGTATGTATGTCTATTTTCTGTAAAGTAATGAAAAATAATAATCTATAAGACAATTTCAGAAAATGTAAGAATACAAAATTACTTTTTTTAACGTTTAGTTTCTTTAAATATTTTTTAGTAGTAATTATTTGGCATCTTGAAAGGATAAAATAATAATTCATGAAGTTTATGGATTTCGGTTTGTCATTATCTAGATATGAATTTTTTGTTTATTATGTTATGAAGGGTTATATATTTAAGAATAAACTTTGAGTTTATGTATGGAATTTTAATTAGAATTTCTTTATTCGTATATTTAAGTTTCATTTTACTAGAAATCTTCCTCGTTAAGCTTATATAGATCTCCACAAACAAAGGGGACTGATCTTTTATAGTTTAGAATCCACACCGGGGGGGGGGGGGGGGGGGGTTTGGGGTGGGGCAAAGGCCAGAGGGCCCTCGACCCGTTCAGAGAAAAGTCAATTGTTTAAATTTTTTTGTCAGCGTTTGAGGCGAAATTCTCCGCTGACTAGGCTAGTGAGGCGAAATTCGCCTCATTAGCCTAGTCAGCGGCGAATTTCGCCTCAAACACTGACTAGGATGAGGCGAAATTCGCCTCTGCTGAGTAGGATGAGGCGAAATTCGCCTCATCTTCCCCCTATATACCGCCCCCCCTTCTCTTTCACTCGCCCCTCTCACGTTCTCTCTCTCGCACATCTCTCTCGCACTCACGCACACACACCGACCCACGCGCGCACACCACACACACTGACCCACACCACACCACACACAGACCCACACACCCACACCACACGACCCACCCACCACCACACACACACGACCCACCACCCACACCCACACACCGACTCACACACTAGCTCACCGACGCACACACACACACCCACCCACCCAAAAACGCACATACACTCACGCACACACATCAGAAAAAAAAAATATTTTCGATTAAGTAAATTTAATTATACGGTAAGTTTTTATTTTTTATTTAATTCTTATAGTATTTTATTTTATAGTAAAATATATTTTTGATTGATATTTTCATTTTGAATGCAGGTATCTGATAATTTGGGTGGATTTGATCAGACATTTATCGTACTACAATTACTGCAAGGTTAGTTCAATTTGTTATGAAATTTTTATTCATTTATTTAAATAGTAGTAGTAATATATATTTAATTTATAGTTATGTATATTAGTGTGTAGTTGAAGAAATTATAGATTTATAGGATATGTGATTACATGTTATTATTCAATCTATGTTTATTATGTTTAATATCATGTCACATAGATTAAATATAAATACTGAGATGTTAATATTTTCATGTATATTGATTAATGAATGTTCAATATATAGTTATGTATTTATTGTTAGAAATTGAAAAAACTATGTATATACTTAGGATCAAATATTTATATATTATTCGAAGCTTGTTTTATATGTTTAGATTAATAAGACATAAAATAAGTGTAAGTATTGAAATACTACTTACATATGTAGTATTTCCTGTATATATGTATACTTATATATTTATTATAAGTAAGGTAAAAATATTATATGTATTTACGATCTAGTGATGGCATATAATTGTCTAATATATGTGTATTGTTTTCTTTTATGATACATAGTGTAAATACAATTATTTAAATACTAATAATTGTATGTGAACAAAAATCATATATAGTTACAATATAATAATTATATATTAATGTTTAATACATGTGTAATATGTTTAACTTCATAAATGTATGTATATATGTGTACAGTAGAAATGCTCCTATTGATATGTTTGTGAATTAATTTATGTGAAATTTGTAGTAATGTATTTATTCTTAGAGGTTCGATAAAACTATACATATTATCTGTAATTGCATGACACATATAGGGTTAAATAATAAGTAAATCAAACATTAGTGTTTCAATATTAGATGCTTGCATAGTTATAAGAGAGTTATCCGATGTGAGTTAAATGTGGTAATTAATTAAGGTCAATTTAGGATGTCTGAACGAAGTTGGCATATGACACGTGATTTGACAACAACGCAATATAGAATGGGGTTAGAGAGTTTTTAGAAGCTGCTGTAAACCATAAGCGGGCAGATGGACTGATTAGATGCCCTTGTAGAGATTGCCTTAATGGTGCATGGCAATCTATTCAGATTATTGAGTATCACCTCCTCAGGAGGGGAATGGCTTGGACCTACTCCCCTTGGATTTATCATGGTGAGGATGTAGATGAATACGAGGTACATGATAATGTTGTTATGGATGAAGGGAGCAATCCACTTGACGACACGCACTTTGAAGATGAGGCAGATCAAAAACTTTTGGAAGATATTGCTGTAATATGGTGATGGCGATGGCGATGGCGATGGCGATGATATTGACAGCGAAGATGAAAGTAGTGGGTTTAATGGAGATGGGTGGACTGGAATGTTTGAAAAAGCAAAGAGTCCAGTGTATCCGGGATGTACAAAGTTTTCATTATTATCAGCAGTAGTGCAAATGATAAATCTAAAGATTGATGGGAAGCAGTCTGTGAAGTCATTTAACAATTGGCTTGACTTAATAAAAAGTTTGTTACCTGCCGACAATTTGTTACCTACATCATATTACGAAGCACGGAAGTTTGAAGCAGTTAGGCATGGATGCAAACATGATTCATGCTTGTAAAAATGATTGTGTTTTGTTTCGAAAAGAATTCAAAAATCTTGATACATGCCCAGTGTGTGGGGAAGGAAGATGGAAGCTTCATACAAGGAAACAAAAAACTGTACCGGTTAAGGTGTTGCGACATTTCCCATTAGTTCCAAGATTACAAAGGCTATTTATGTGCCGGAAGACGGCTCCAGAGATGAGATGGCACAAGGAAAAGTATATATCTGTAGATGGTGTGCTGAGGCATCCGGTGGATTCCGAACAGTGGAAAGGATTGGATAACAAATATCCTGTGTTCGCATCGGACCCCCGCAGTGTACGATTAGGACTTGCCACTGATGGGTTTAATCCGTATGCAAACATGAGCACGACATACAGTGTGTGGCCAGTTATTATGTTTGTATACAATGTTCCACCATGGAGATGTATGAAGGAGCCATATATGATGATGTCTCTTTAATACCGGGGCCGAAATCACCAGGTAAAGATATTGATGTGTACTTACAACCATTGATAGATGAGCTACAAGAACTTTGGACAAGTGGGGTAAAAACACTAGATGTAGTCGAAGGACGGGTATTTCGACTGCATGCTGCATTATTATGGACTATTAACGATTTCCCGGCATACGGTGACATTTCAGGTGGACGACGAAGGGTTATAAAGCATGTCCAATATGTAACGTTGACTGCACAAGTGGCCATTCAAATAGTAAGTTCCACTATATGGGCCATAGACGGTTCTTGCCTTTGAGACATAGGTGGCGCCATGACAGGGTAAGTTTGACGGCACCACGGAAACACGGGCACGACCAAGGGATTTCTCTGGATCAGACATCATCGATCAATTGAGTCGATACGAGCATGTCATTTTAGGGAAATTGCAAGAGCGCCTATGCCGTCGGAGGAATGAAGACGGGACAAATTGGTGTAAGAAGAGTTTGCTATTCCGATTGCCATATTGGAGTGAATTGCACATTCGACATAATCTTGACGTGATGCATATCGAAAAGAATATATGCGATAACCTAGTGGGAACTATTTTTGGTCTTAAGGGCAAGTCAAAAGACACAGAGAAGGCGAGACTGACACTCCAAGAAATGGGTATTCGTTCGAGCTACACCTGCAGCAACGTGGTGGACGCATTTTCAAACCACCAGCTGCATATACACTATCGACTAGGCAAATGAGAGAGGTGTGTAATTCAATAAGGGATGTGAAGATGCCTAATGGATATGCTTCAAATATATCATCCTGCTTAGGCGCTGATGAAGTTAGTTTGAGAGGTCTTAAGAGTCACGATTGTCATGTCTTGCTGCAACGTATTCTCCCGGTTGTCATTCGTGGGGTGTTGGATAATCGCATTTACGATGTTGTATGTGATGTATGTCGTTTTTTCAGGGAATTGACTGCTAAAGAACTCCGTGTAAATCTTTTGGAGTCTTTGGAAAAAACAATAATCCTAACTCTTTGCAAGTTAGAGATGATATTTCCTCCTGCATTTTTCGATATTATGATACATTTAGCCGTCCACCTTCCAAATGAAGCACGCATATGTGGTCCGGTCCAGTACCGGTGGATGTATCCTGTTGAGAGGTACATGGGAGTTCTAAAAGCAGATTTGCGGAATAGGGCAAGACCGGAAGGTTCAATTACGGAGTCGTACGTTGTGCGGGAGAGCACTCAATTTTGCTCCTTATATTTTGATAACATGGACTCAAGAATAAATAGACCCCACCGACAGTGGGACGAACCGCTGGATGAATGTCCATCATCATCGTTTCGAGTATTCACACACCCATACGTTCAATAGGTGCATGCACTATAACAGGCTCGGATGTAGAACTCAACAGGATGCATTGGACAGTGTTGAATAATTGCGAGGAAGTGCAACCCTTTATAAGGTATGTCATGTCTTTTCATTCATTTATGACTTGAAAAGAATAGATGTTCACCAAGATTGAAGATGGACTTCTAATGAAATATCCTACAGGGAGTTTGAGAACGAACTAACTGCACGTGGAGCACGCAATGTCGGAGGAATAGTATGTAAACATTTTGCCGAGTGGTTTAAAATAAGGTAAAAACTTGTTGAAGACTTCAATACCATTAATTCATCGATATCTTCACATGCAACTTTAATTGTTGACTTGGTATGTAGATTATGGAGCAAACGGCTGTCCATGGACATCAGATGCCAGAAGATCTTGAAGCGTTAGCTTGGGGCCCTGAAATTCATCGATATAGCTTCAATGCTTGTATCGTGAATGGTATCCGATACAACACAGAAGCCAAGGAGGTTGGCTTAAGATCACAGAATAGCGGTGTATATGTCATCGGTGCAGATGGAGGGCAACAACTTACATTTTATGGCGTTCTCACCGAAGTTATACAACTAAATTATGTGGGGTCGAAGAAAGTGTTTTTATTCAAATGCAGGTGGTTTGATACGGAGAGGATAAACCAGAAATTATCGACGGAGACCTCATCTCCATCAACACGCAAGGTCATGGTACGATAACGACCCGTACATCCTTGCCGACCAAGCACAACAAGTATTTTACCTAAAAGACCCAAGCAAGCGAAATGGCAATTGGAAGATTGTCCAGAAAGTTGTACACCGTCATATGTTCACACGTGCTCTCTTCCAAACCGAGAGTATAGAAGATGTTGAATCGTTCGAGCCACCTCCAATAGAGGAGGCAATGCAACAGACAGTGCAAGGCCATGGACAATTCCAATCAATCGCATATTTGTTGATCTAGGAAACCTTACACGCTTACCCGACCCGAGTGTGGGATGCAGTAGCATAGGCGATTACGATTTGGACGAATAGATTGTACGGATACGTTTATTTATATAATTATTATCTATCACATGTACTTTGTTTGCGTAATAATCTCCAGGAAATATTTAAGTAACCGGTGTTATTTTTTGAACTTGCAGGATGAGTAGCTCCGATTTCATGGATCAGCTTTTGGACGACTCTGAGGCACATCCGGAGCAGTACACTGGTGGGATTTACAGCTTCATTTGTAAATGTTTTATCTGTCATAGCAATATTATATCAATTTTGGACTCATGCGTTTCATTTTCTTATTTTGTCATACAGGAGGATCGTTTACTGCCTTACTTACTGATCGGCAGGTCCGACATCCCGATGACCAGTCGGGTCAGGCGGCTGAGCCACAGCCGGGATGGGTAAATGAGCTGGGGATCGGGGAAGAGGTGTTGTACGACCTCCCGGATGATATGCCTGCTCAGGTTGACCCAGATGACCCACAGGCCGCAGCAGTGGAGCGGGAGGAGGCCGCTGTGGCAGCTCAGCATGAGGAGGCAAACATCACGGTGACAGATAGGCGCCGGGGTATGTATAGAGGTTACCGGGCGGAGGAGGAGTATAGGAGGACAGGCCGTAGACCGACCATCACTATGCCTGATGGGTTTATGGGTCTCATATGCTCATCTCCGGGGATGGTTAGGTTGGAGTTCTTACTCCATCACAGAGCTTCGACGAAGTTGTTTGTCCCTGGAGGTCGAGGAAAGGCATGGTCAGCATTTCCCGAGGCCTATCGACATGGCATCATCCGCCGTGTAATGGTAAGTTAATTTAAATGTAAACATATACGAAAAATCAATTTTTGGCTCTGTCACCTTCCTTTAACACTTAATTTTTTTGGTTCAAATTTGCAGAACAAGTTCGAACTACCCGAAAATTGGCGGACAATTCACAAATGGTGGGTGGCACTGGACTTTCTTGCAAGCAAGTCATATAGTCAGCTTCGATACAGGCTTAAACGTTATGTCATAGCCAAGGGTGGAGGCGATGCAGCTGCTAGTAAGCCACCACCGGGTTTCGAGCACAGGTTAGAATGGAGGGCATTCGTCCACTTCCTAGAGACAGATCAAGATTATAAGGTACGCTTCTCCATGTAGTAAATTACATATGCATAAGTATAGTTCAATTGTTCACTTCTTCTCGAAACGTGTAGTTGCGATCCACGGTGAATGCGGAGAACAGGAAGAAGCAACTGTCAGTTCATACAGGTGGTACAAAATCCATGCTCCAGCATGCACTCACAAATGTAGGTATTCCAATTACAATGAATGTGGGTTTAAATGCTATGTTCTTGTACTGACTTTTTTTAATAATGTATTACAGGATCTCACGCCAATACAAAACTACCGACATACCCACCTAAGGAGACAGAAAGGGCAGTTAACAGATCGATGGGAGTCGGAGGTCTCCATGCAGAATTATGTTAGTATTTTCGATTCTTATATATATTTTTTTGTAGTATTTCATATCCATCTGTTTGTATGATTATAATCACCTTGTGCTCATGTTGTTTCAATTAGGAACGAATGGTGGAAAAAAGAAAGCATGAGGATGACATTGCTGCTGCGTCAGGTCAGCGACCTAAGGAGGATAAGGTCATCATGGAGGAGGTTTTGGGCCACCGATCTGCCTACCGACGTGGCTTCGGTTACGGCATGCCAATAGATCAACATAGGGTTGATTATTATGAGCAGCCACGTGAGGAGAATTTGGTCCACTCTGAGTATGATAGGACCAGCCAGGAGGCCAAGATTGAGAAGATGCAAGAGAAGATCGATTTGCTGATGAACTACGTCCGTCCCCCTACTACATCTTCCTCCGGGCAGTACCCTCCATACCAGCACGCAGCACCACAGATGGGGACTTCCACTTATGGCCCTGATCCTAGTCAGCCTGGCTTTACGCCATTCACACCAGTCCCACCTCCTCCGTATCCATACCATGGGTTTTATGGGATGCCGAGCCATCCATCCATGTTCACGCATCCTCCACACGATCCGACACAGGATCCACCAGGCAGCTCCGCACAGCAGAGAGGACCACATCCTCAGGGGTTCATCCCATGGGCCGGGGGTCCCGGTTTTGCGCCGTTTGCGTCACAGCCGTCAGCGTTTGGATCGTATGCTTTTCCTGGGGCTCCTTCGTCTTCACATCCTCCTGCCTCTCAGCAGCCTCCGCATACTCCGACTCAGCCCGCAGCTGTTCAGTCGACACCGGCTTCGACTCCCCCCCATACAGTATCACAGAGGACATCTGTGAGAGGATCTGGTCGTGCTCGACTCCGACAGGATCAGCGACAGTAGCTGCTATCGTGTTTTTTATTTCCTCATCGTATTTTATTATTCCGGACATGATGTTCACGTTTTATTGCATTACTTGTTTCGCACCTTGTATGTCATGCTATTGATTATGATTACCGTCATATTTTGTCCCTTAGTACTGTTATTTCATACGACGAGTACCATGCACATCTAATTTATTTAAAAACCATTCAACCAACCCGCAGTATATTAAATATATTATTTAATGTGTATACATGTAGGATATATGTTAACTTGAACTCACCTTAACTTAAACTAAGTCAAAGATGGTTAACTTAACCTTAATCATTTAAATGAAAATATAAGTCATAGATGGTTAAACTATCTCAATCTAATTCATTTTAACTCATTGAAGTCTATTTAATCAAGTTGAACCTCGGTTTGTTAACTAAATTCTTTTGTTAATTAACTTTTACATTTAATCTAATTATTTGTTAAATCTAAATGTACTAAACTCATATTTAATTATATGAACCAGTCAACATAACACATAAGCATCACTTATCCATCTCATTATAGCTAAAAAATATCCACTTGTAAGCAAAAAACACATAAAACAAAGAAAAACAAGTTGTTAACTTTGCATGGAAAATGTATCAGTTGAAAAGAAATGAAATTTAAGCACTGATAATTTAGCATTTGCAAAATCTCAATACATGAAAGTTGTATATCTCTTTCTTATCTTTCCAACGCAACTGAAGTCGCCTCAATCAGAGATCGGATTAAAAAATTATGGCCAAAATACGAAGAGGCTGAGAAACTGGGATTTAATTTGGGAATTGAAGATCTTAAAATACGATAGGTTATAAATTAACATCTTAAAATAAGGACTTAATTTAGGAATTTAATTTGGATACAAACATATTTAATGTGAGTTCGGGTTTAAGAACTAATATTTTTATTCAAACAAATGAACTCAAATTCTAGTAAGATTTAGGAATTAATGTTTAGGTTAAAAATCAAGCGTTGATGAATCCTCTAAACTATTTTAGAGGATTTTTAGAGGTTATATCAATTTCAAATCTCAAAACCAACTTACTTATTAATTCTAAAAATTGTAATATTAATTATATACTTTTATTGTAAAAATTTATGTTTGTACTAACAATTTCATAACGAATACGATAAATGTATAATTATCACAATCCATATGAAATAATTGACGGTATTGAAATTAATATATGTTAATTTTATATTTTCGTACAAAGTCCAAATCTTCTTTTATATGTTTAATAATATTAAAAATATTCTCAATATACAAAATGTCGAACAAATAAATATTTTTACAAAAATAAATATCCAACTGAATAAGATTAATTTTTAATCTCATGTACTAGTAAATCAATTGATTGACAAATAAATATTTTTATAATTATTATTAAATCTATGAAAACATTTCTTTATAATTATAACTCACCAGTCTTATCTACTAGTAAATAAATTGATTAGAATATATATTTTATGAAAAAATTAATATATAAAATATTTTAGTATTAATTTTTAATGAATAAAAGTACATTACTTAATTGCATAAGATTTACCTTTAATCTTATCTACTAATAAATATATGGATTAATAAATATGTATATTTTTATTATTAAATATTTAATCTATATAAATAATTGAAAGATTTAATTTTTAATTAATAAAAGTACACCACCCTATTGAATAAGATTAATTTTTAATCTTATCTACTAGTGAATAAATTGATTAATAACTATATAATTTAAATATGAAATATTTAATCTATATAAATATTTAATGTATGTACATATTATTTATAATTAACTTTTAATAAATAAAAGTACATTACCTAATTGAATAACAATGACTTTAATTCTTATTTACTATAAGTAAATTCACTAATAAATATATATTTTTTTATAATAAAATTTAATCTATAATATTTGTTTATTTAAATTATTATAAATGTAAGTACATAACTCAATTGAATAATATTTACTTTTAATCTTATATATTAGTAAATAAATTGATTAATAAATATGTAATTTCAATATATTAAAAATTTATTTATATAAATATTTTTTATGATTCTTTTTTAATCAAAATAAGCACATCACACAATTGAATAAGATTAATTTTTAATCTTATTTACTATTAAATGAAATGATTAATAAAAATATAATTTGATTAATTAATCTTTTATCTATATATAAATTTTTTATAATTAACTTTTTAATTATAAAAGTACATCACCCAATTAAATAAGATGAATTTTTAATCTTATTTAATAATATATAAGTTGATAAATTAATAAATATTTTTAGTAATTAATTTAAAAAATTATGCAAATTTACGTAAAATTTTTAGGGACGACGCGGGAGAAAAATAGCGCGGGGGGAGTTTGGAATTTTTCATTATGAGGCGAAATTCCCCTCATTTTAAAATCTGAGGCGAATTTCGCCTCATTCCCCAACTCATGAGGCGAAATTCCCCTCAGATTTAACATATGAGGCGAAATTCGCCTCATCAGCCCAGTCACTGCCTATATATACCCCCTTCTCTCCTCTGCTCCCTCATATTTTCTTCCCTCTCTCACATTCGCTCCACTACAACGGTAATTCATCTTCAATTTTTTTTATTTACTTAATTTTTATATTTAATTTTTATTTATAATTATTTATTTGGATTTATTTTTGCAGGATTTTATTATTTCTCATTACAAGTTCAACAATATTAAAATCAAATATAATATAAGGTATAATATTTACAAATTTTTTACAATTTTTCCAAATTTTAGATATATTCTACCTTTTATTTTATAACATTTATATCAATATAAATATATTTATAATATCATAATACGTTTATTATTTCAAATGTTTGATAACAAACTTACATACAATATTTTAAGTAAAATATAAATATATTTGTAATATTAATTATACGTTTTTTTTAAATTATTCCAATAATTTGTATTTATTATTTATAAATTCTGAAAAAATATATTAATTAATTAATAAATTTTAAGTCAAATATTAATAATAAATTTGTAATATTAATTATATAATTTTTATAATATGTGTTGCATTTTTTTTAAATTCTGAAATAATATATTAATTAAATCTTAATTAAAATATTAATAAATTAAATTCTGAAATTATATAGAATAATTAAAAATTTATTAAAAATGGTATATTTGGAGATGAGGCGAATTTCGCCTCATTATAATATATGAGGCGAAATTCGCCTCATGCCACGTCGGCTAGTGAGGCGTCGCCTCACTAGCCGACGTGGCTCCCAGTTATGAGGCGAATTTCGCCTCATAATTATAATGAGGCGAAATTCGCCTCATGCCACGTCGGCTAGTGAGGCGAGTTTCGCCTCACTAGCCGACGTGGCACCCCCATCTGAAATAGCCATGAATACCTAATTTTAATTTTATGAGTGAGTTAGTAAAATTTTGTATATTATATATGTTGATAGTGAATTTAATTTGATGAATTATATGTTATATGATTTTGTTGGATTAATTAGATATGTTAGGTTAATTATATGTTTATTTTATAAAATATTAATATGTCTTAGGATGAGTTTGAATGTTTAGAATGAATAAATGCATGTTGAAATGTGTTTAGAGTAGCAGAAAATAGAGAACAAAACAAAGTCATTAAGCCTTCTTGATTAGCTTAAGCCAAAGTCATTAATTAACCTTAAAACAAAACCATTAAAGTCTCATTAAAGCTCTTTTAATCTCCAAATGCCACCTGCCCTCTCTCTTTATGCCTTAAAGCCTAAAGATAAACATAAAAAAAAAAAAAAAAAATTCGTCCAAAATCTGCCCTCATTCACAAACACTCCCAAATTTGCCCTAATACCCTCTTCTTCTTCTCAAAAAGCCTCCCAAGGTGATCCTAGGTTTGAGAGGTAATTTCTACATCAACCATCACCAAAAGGTTGCTTTAGAGCCCTTAAACCGAGCAAAGAACTCCAAGAGGTAAGTTGTAATCTGTTTTCTTTTCTATGTGTATATATGTTTTTTGAGTTGTTGCTTAATTTTGAAATTTTTGTAGCATGGTTGATATATGAAGTGCAATAGGATTAAATATGTTAGTTTAACTTGCTTAGAGTGGGGTTTGAGGAGTTGGTGATGGCTGATGGTTGTTTGATTGAGTGAAGTTGGGATTTGTGGATTTTTGGTGAAGTAATTGTTAGATGATGGATAGAATGGATTGATAGATGTTTTGAGATGTTGATTGATTGATAGAAGTGATAAATGAACTTATAATAAGCTTGGAAAGATTTGGAATGAGTTGAAGAAGTGTAAAAACATGTTTTGTAAAAGAGAAAATTAGGGGAAAAGTTTTGGAAAATTTTCGCTGCTGTCAACGCCTGCAAATTTGCCGGTGTACTTTCCCGGTGTAGGATTTACGCCACCGGCTTTGAAGTCTACGCTGCCGGTGTTGAAATAATTTTCATGACCAGAATCGGGGTTCCTTAACGCTGGCAAATTTTGCATTCAACGCCGCCGGCGTTGGAACCGGCGTAGAACTCTGCAGCTCAAACATGTTTTCGTATATCAGCCGTAACTTTTTTATCCGATCTCCGATTGAGATGATTCAAGTTGCGTTGGAAAGATAAGAAAGAGATCTACAACTTTCATGTTTTAAATTTTTACAAATTCGAAACGTATCAGTGCTTAAATTTTACATCTTTCCAACTGATACATTTTCTAAATAAAGTCAAAAACTTGTTTTTGATTGATTTATAGGTATTTGCTTTACCAAATGAGATATATTTGATCTAAAATGAGATAGATATACGATAATTGATGTATTATGATGATTAAATGATATAATTTAACATGATTTAAATATATTTATAGATTTAACGAATTAATGAATTTTCATGAGAGTTAAGCTAAAACTAGTTATGTTATATGTGATTTCCTTTACTTACTTTAAAAATCTTGTGATGATTTATTTGAATTTCTTTGGATGATAATGTATGAGATTGGTTGATATTAAGCTTGAACTAAGTGTAAAATTGTAATAATTCTGTTGAACAGTATTTGATTCTCGCTCGGCCGTCCCTATTAACTCCCGAGCTAATATAGGTACGCAGTAACCTGCTTGTCTCTGTTAGGATAGGCATTTATAAAACTTAAATATATGATAAGAAAACTTAAAAGGTGATTGTTGCTTGTGTTTTATGCCGTTAAAATCCAATTCCTACGCCAAGTCATGTATGAACCTAACGGCGACCCCTCATAGTTTGATGAGTTTAGGATGGAAGTTGGTATCCGGTTCGGGGAGCAGCACCTTGCTCCGTTTGAGCACGATAGATCTAGGCGCTTAAGCCACTCCTGTCATTTGAGATGACTTTCATTAAGTGGTACGGCGGGTAGTCGACGGGGAGTATAGATCGGTGAAAATTTATTTAAACTTGATAGGAAGTAACATAGTTTAGTTCAAACGTTTATGAGAACGGGTGAACTATATTTTATGATATGGACTGAGTATAAATAAAGCTAAGTAACGGCTATTAACCCTGGAGGAAGCTACTTTTCTCTTTGACTTAACGATATCTAGGACGGTATGAGTACCCGAACTACTTATATCAACCCCTGAGCGTCCGAGTGTTACTCAGGTCCTTCGCGATCCCTGTTGTCTGGAGTTTGAATACTCCCGTGTTGATTGATTAATTAAAGATTATAGAATAATTGAATGGATGTTGCATATTGCATTTAGACTAAGCTTGTGTGCTTCATCTCGCTTTTGTATTCGTTGCTGTGTACTGGGCCTCTGGCTCATTCTTTTAACAATTTCAGGTGATGACCTGGACGAGTCCTATGCGAGCATGGGTTATGGCTCCGATTTTGATTACTTCTTGGAGGAGTATGAGGACTAGAGTTTGACCAGGACTGGACGGAACTATTCTTTTTGTAATAGACTAGATAGTTAGTTAGAATGGATGTCTGTAAAGCTTTGTTAAGCTTTATATTTTGTTATTTTGTTTAAGGCTTGTAAGAAGCCTGTGGATGTAATATATGTATGTATATGTCTAGCTTGATCTGCCTTTGTTTGAAGTTGTGTTATATATGTTAATATGTTTTGAAAAGCTACTAAGTAATTATTTCTTAAAATGTTTATTCCTTAAGATTAGGGTGAATAATTCATCAAACAATCCTTTAAGACAACCTTGCATATAATTCTGCAGATTATATGCGGTTGGGGAACTGCTATTGCTTATTTCAACTAGGGGTAATAGCGGGTCCTTACACCATCCTAGCGTGAGGCGAATTTCGCCTCACGTTTTAAAACGTGAGGCGACCTTCGCCTCCTTTTTCCTAAGATGGCAGACTTCCAGAGGCGAATTTTTGAGGCGAATTTTTCGCCTCAATAGCACTATTGAGGCGAAATTCTAAGCTACTGAGGCGAAATATTTCGCCTCTTAAGATCATTTTTTTACTAGTGAAAATTTTACAAAATATTAATTACACAAAAATAATGATACAAACACCATCACAATACTACATTGTATATTGATATTGCATATAGTAGATGTGATATAGTCTAGTATTGCAATCTAAATATCGCATTAAATACAAACAATATACTTAAAATTAAATGACAAATGTATTAGATGCCACATATGAAAAGTGAATATCATATTTCATGCATGCAACATTTAAAGAACATCTAAATACATGCCATATTGAGTCAATAAATTGACTAACTATAATTGATATTTGTACAATTTTTTGAGTACATTAGAAAACAAAAAATTATCTCAATATAAATATTATCTATTATATATATATATTTAAAAGAGCAAAAGGTAACATAATATGACTAAATAGTTAGATATTTGTTTTTATAAATATGAAATCATGGGTTTAAATCACTTAAGCGTCATTTTAATTTTGCGAGATGCATAAATTATTAAAATGGCATTCATTTTTGCTTTTATCTTATAGTTTTTCACCACAATTTTTAATAGCATTAAATCTATTCATTGCAAAGTTACATTTAACTACATAAGTTCTCTTAAATTGCTATTTTCTATTAGTAGTATATCACAAATGATAATGACATTAGCCATGTTACAAATATAAGATCGAATCATATAAAGTATAAATATATAATACTAGTTATATAATTTGGTACAACAAACTTTTTTTTTCCCTTTACACTTAATGTTATCTGTGAATATGAATTATTGAACAATTTACTGTAAAATGATTTATATCTCTTTCTTTTCTTCTTTACCAGAGGACAAGACTCAGAGGACCTAGCAATATAATTTAGACAACAACAAAACAAACAAAGAGGATGGGAGTATCATCATAGAATTATAATGTCAATTTGCTCTTTTTGATCTACTTGAAATTTTATGTTTAAATATATCTTTATTAAAAAAAAACTTAAATAAGTTATAAGAAATAATTTTATTTTTTATGATTGAAAGTTAAATTTTGTTTCATATATATGCCACAAAGAAATGACAAAAAACAAAAAAATAATTTAGCCTCTTTTGTAAAATTCGGGTCCCAGCCATTTGACCCTGCATCCGTCCTGCTTGACCTAGTACTTGTCCTTGACCATCGAGAGTCGAGGCATCATGTAGCACTAAAAATATTTTAGATTTCAGGTAAATAAAAGAGACATCAACTTAAAATCCATTAGCATAAATTTTGTTAAGAATCTTTAAAATCAATGACTATGTCTAAACATTATGTGGTATTGCTTCAAAATTCGTGACTCTGTTTGGCGTCTAAAATCCATGTTCTTATGCTATAAATTCACACATGAGAAAGGAAGAGACAAAAGTTCAATTCGTGTTAGAGTCGTTATAATCTTAACATTTTCAAGCTAATTCTGGTCGTACCTAACCATTGGAAACAATAATTTTGTATTGGATTGAAGTTAAAAGTATTCGTTGAAAAGAAAAAAAAAAAAAAAATAGTACCTGCTCAACGAAAAACGTCCATGCAACGGAAGGACCCAATAGTCGCCAAACCTTCATCGTCAACAAATAGAAGATTGATGCTTTCATTAATATTTTGTATTATTCGTGGTGTTTGATTTTATAGCTTGTCAAGGATTAAACAAGAGATTTTGTTAGCTAATAAAAGGCAAAATAAATAAATAAACAAAATATATTAACCATCCTTATAAAATTTGGGAAATATGTCGACACTCTATTTTCTTTTTTCTTTTATTCCTAATATAACAAGTTAGCCTCTAAAAATGTCAACATTAACACGCAATTTTTTTAAAATATAACACATATTTCTAAATGTCAACAAGAGGAGAATATTTATTACATTTAAAAAAAAAATCGGGAGTCAATATATTTTACAAAGTTTATAAGATGGACAACATAATTTAAGAAAAGGAAAAAAAAAAAAAAAAGGGACATGAATGACACTTAAGCTTCTAAGATAGATTCAGTGATCTTGGATTCTAACTTTTTTACAACTTGCAAAATTCTGTCAGGGCCATATAAGTAAGCGAGGAAACCATAAGAAGAGGCTAGGACTAGTCTAATACCAACTAGGTCACTCTTCCCTTGCAAATTGAGTTTGGTAGAAGCGGAATCCACAAATGCAGAAGTTGGTTGACGTTTATCTCCATTTGGAGTGAAGCATCTTGGTCGTCTTGATCTACCATACTTAATTTTTGCTAGGAACTTACTATAATATGTGTATAAATAGCCAACATGATATGCTTGAAAAGATAAGCATTGAGGGATTTGTTTAACTCGAAGATAGAGTTTGATATTTGATGGATTAGATTAAGAGTAGAGAAATCTGCTATGACTTTGATTTGGGTATATGTTTGTTTGGATTTCTTCATATATTTTGCAAAGAAAAATTCTCAAGATAAAAAAAAAAAAAAAGTTATAGAAATTAAACCAAGCTTTATTAGTATGCTACAATGCATATGAATATCGCACCTTGCAACTGCTCGATGATGCTCAAACTTTGTATTGAAAGTGACACTTGTGATTTGTATGTAAATATTTATATCCCGTCTCATATATTCGATTTTGCAATATATTTTGATAATTAATTTCATCTAATTTGTATATCGTTTTTCTTTTTAAGTAATGGTAATGACATGAGTAAAAGGATGAAATTCATGCCAAAATATCTAGAACAGTATATTCAATTGGGATCTCAGAAGAACTCAACTTAAACAACGGCTTAGTAAGTAAACTTTCAAATACAATTATAGTAGTTAAAACAATATCCACTAGACTAATCGTATAGAGAAACAGATTAATAGCAGACAAAGTATTAGTAAAGGTCACCCCAGCCATCTTTTCTCTTGAACTTGTTCTTAAGTTTGGAGCTATTGGTTACTCAAAGAGCCAGTAAATCCTCTTCAATTACCCTCACAAAATAATACAAACACAAATAAGTTTTAGTTCCTCATATCAACAATACATTCAATTCTTTACTTTTGTAGAGAAATGTGTTCAAGAATCGTTTAGTTGAAATAAAGATTCCTTACCATTCAAGTATTGAATATCCACTATAGTTGGTGTGGACAAGAAATTGAGATTTGTTTAGAGTAGATTTGAAATCTGGATTTAGGTTTTCCATTTAGGTGTCGAGATAGAATAGTAAAGACTGTGATAGGGTTTGTACAAGATTGTCTATATGACATTATTTGACAAACTTTTTACCTTGACATTTCATTCTTGTATAGTGTTGGATTAGTTGATTGGTGTGAGCTAAAGTTTTGAATTATGTTAGTAAGTGGGCTTTACATTGGCTTATTAGAATACGCCTATCAATTTGGTGCTCCTGTTGAGTTCTTGATTTTAGTTACTATAGTTGAAGCCACCAGAGGAGTTCTTAGAATGAATGATGAGGTATCCTCGCATTCTAAACAGATTGTGCAGCTGAATGATAAATTTATTATAATGCAATCAAGATAAACATGATAGATGAAAAAAAATCTATAGTGTAGATGATAATCTGTGTTTTATTGTACGATATGTACAAAAGCATATGGAAAAGGATCAAGCTGAGAATCAGGGCATAACTGAAACACATGGTAATAATCTGCCTTCATCATATTCTTCAGGACCAACTGGAGAATCATTATCATACATGAAGGGAATCAAGTTTGGAATTGCCAAGATTTTTCCTCCAAGATTGAAGAGGTTGGATCTTTAAGGCTACTCAATTTTTAAGTTTCATTAGATCCCAATTTCAAATAGAGTAAAGTTGGCTTCGTTTGCAATGGAAAGTGATGCGTTGGAATGGTTCTAGTGGATGACTAGAAATGATTTAATTTCAACATGGTTTTCTTTTATTACAGCAGTGGAAATCAAATTTAGACCATCTACATTTGAGGATTTTAAGGATCAACTTTCCAAATTAACTTAAGAAGGTAGTGTAGCTAAATCAATTGCAATTTGAAAAGCTCCATAATCAAATTTCTGGATTATCCGAGAGCTTTTATATAATATGTTTCATCTCTAGATTGAACCTGGTTTTCCAACAAGAGGTATTATCTTTTAAACCTTCTTCTTTACTAGAAGCAATTAATTTAGCTAAGTTGCAAGAACATAAATTGAGTTACTTAATGAATATAACTCATAAAAGTAATTCTATTGTATCATCTAATAAATCAATGGGAGTATTCACCAATGGTTCTAAAGTGCACTCACTTAGTCTTGCTATGGCTACATAAAAATCTGTGTTGAACAATGAAAAAGTAGAAAGAAGATTTTTCCTGTTAAAAAGATGAGCCTAGCTAAATTGGCCATGAGAGGTGAAAAGGGATTATGTTATAACTATGATGATAAATATCACAAGGGGCATGTTTGCAAATCAAACTTATGATTCATCCAGAAGACGATGAAGATCATTTTCTCGATTGTACTGAGCATGAGGATAGTCAAGATGATTATTATGATGTAGCTAATCAAGTGAAAGAAGCTGAGATTAGTTATCATGCTTTGTCGGGTGCAATTGTTCCAAAAACTTTGAGAATTCAGGGACAAGTGAAGGGAGTAGCTTTAAATGCTTTGGTTGATTCGGGTATCACACAAAACTTTATTCAATAAATTGTGGCTCATAAGTTGAAAATTCCTATTGAAGTGGTACCTCGGTTTTTAGTATTGGTTGGTGATTGAGATAAATTGGTTTGCACTGGACTATGTAGAAATCTATTGTTATTATTGCAAGGAGTCACTTTTTCAATAGATTTCTACGTCTTTTTACTAATTCAAGGTGTAGAATTAGTGCTTGATATTCAATGGTTGACCACTTTGGGACCATTGCTTCGGATTACAACAAACTTACTATGAAGTTTTGTGGAAAAATAAGGCGATTTGTTTGAATGGTTCAACTAATATTGCTTGCAAAGAAATATCTTCTAAACAGTTGATGAAGATGGTGAAAACAAATTCAGTGGCTTATTATTTCAATATTGTGGCTCTGGTGGATGTTTCCTCATCTTGTACCACTAACAAATGCTTTAGATGCATTATTAGGCAGATTCAATGACGTTTTTGTGACTCCATCATCATTTTTGCCACTTAGATATGTTCAACATCATATCCATCAAAAGAATAAGGGATAAGCTATCAATGTAGCCATATAGGTATCAATATTTTTAGAAACAGAGATTGAAAAACTAGCTTAAGAAATGTTGGAATCAGGAGTCATTAGACCTAGCACAAGTCCATTTTCTTCTCCAGTACTATTGGTAAAGAAAAAGGATAGATCATTGAGGTTTTGTGTTGATTATCGTGCTTTGAATCAAACCACTATTCAAGATAACTTTTCGATTCCTACCGTTGATGAGTTACTAGATGAGTTAAGGGAAGCCACTATAATTTTCAAGATGGATTTAAGGGCTGGATATCATTAAATTAGAATGTTTCTAGACGATACACCAAAAATAGCTTTTAGAACACATGAAGGCTATTATGAGTATGTCGTGATGCCTTTTGGCTTATCAAACGTACCATCTACGTTTCAGGCTGTAATGAATACCATTTTCAAACTATACTTGAGAAAATCCATCATTGTTTTCTTTGATAATATTCTCATTTATAGTAGATCAATGGAAGAGCATTTGGAGAAAGCCCTTAAATGTTTAAGACATCATTCGCTTTTCCTTAAGAAATCCAAATGTTCTTTTGGCTAAGATAAAAGTTGAGTACCTTGGCCATGTTGTGTCAGTTGGAACAGTAGGCCCTAGCTAGAGAAGCTTAAAGCCATTAAAGAATGGTCCTAACCTATAAATGTGAAGCAACTAAGAGGTTTTTTAGGCATCACTGGTTACCATCATAGATTTGTTAATGATTATACCAAAATTGCTTTTCCACTTACAAATTTGCTAAGAAAAGAACAGTTTGTGTGTTTAGATTCTATTGAAGCATCTTTTGAAAAGGTAAAACAAATTTTGGTCGCAGTACTAGTTTTAACTTTACCAAACTTTACAAAAACATTTATTGTGGAAACCGACACATCAAGAACAGGGATGGGGGCTGTCTTGCAATAAGATAATCACCCAATTACTTATTTTAGCAAGAAATTTAGTTTGAGACTACAAAAGGCCAATACTTATGTATAGGAATTAATGGCCATTGTTGAAGCTATATGGAAGTGGCATCAATATCTTTTAGGAAGGCATTTTATTTATTGAAACAAACCAAGAAGTATCAAGGAGTTTTAACACTGGTTATCCAAACTCTAGAGCAATAACAACTATTAGTCAACTTTTTAGGCTATGATTATTAACATTCAGTATAAGCCTGGGGTAGAGAATCGAGTAGTAGACTCCTTATCAAGGATGTTTTCTGTGGTCATTGTTTTTAACACTAACCATTCCATCTTTTGATTTTTGAATTGTTTTGAAACAGGCACTTTCTAAGGATGCTCAATGGTTATCTTTGGTAGATCAGGTGCAATGAGGAGATACTATTCCTTGGCCATTGATTTATAAAGAAGATTTGTTATGGTTAAGATCTCACATATTCTTATATGAAAATTCAACTGTCATTCCAATTTTATTAATGAAATTTCATCGTACCCCAACTGGAGGTCATTTGGGGGTGTTAAAAACATACAAGAGGCTTTCCCTCTCATTTTTTCGGAAAGGAATGAAGACAGATATTGTGGTTTTTATTAAAAAATGTCATGTATTTCAACAAGCCAAATATTTGACTACTATTCCACAGGGTTTAACATTCCACATAAGGTATTTGAAGACATTTCCGTATATTTTATTACAGGTTAATTGGTTTCTCAAGGATATTCAGTCATTTTGGTCATTGTAGACCATTTAACTAAATACTGTCATTTTTTTACCATAGTGTGCAAATTACACAGCTATCTCAATAGCAAAATTGTATGTCGAAATTATGGTGAAACTTCATTCCTTCCACGCTCTATAGTTTATGATAGAGATCGTGTCTTTATTAGCAAGTTTTTGAATGAGTTGTTCAAACTTAGTGGTACTAAGCTACGGATGAGTTCTGCCTATCATTCACAAATTGATGGTCAGTCAGAGGTTGTCAATAGATGTTTAGAGCATTACTTATGCTTTTTTGTTGTGGATGTTCCTAAAGATTGGCCTAAATTCTTAGCATGGATTGAAGTTTCCTTCAATACAAGTTTCCATAGCAATACAGGATTCACTCTATTTCAAGCATTGTATAGACGAGAACTACCTGCTAATTCTAGATTATGTTAGAGGAATAAGTGCTATTGAGGTTATTGATATAGAGTTAACATCTCGAGATGAGATACTCATAATTTTGAAGACAATTTTACTTAAAGCTCAACATGCTATGAAGGCTTAATTGACATTAGTAAGGTCGATGAAGAGTTTAAAGGTTAGAGATTATGTGTATGTGAAACTTCAACCTTATAGGCAATCATCACTTGTCAGTAGGCTATCTCAAAAATTGACCAGAAGATATTATAGTCCTTTTCAAATTCTAGAGAGATTTGGATTAGTAGTGTACAAATTAAATTTGCCTGAGAGTTACATATTCATCATGTTTTTCATGTTTCCTTACTTAGGAAATCTAAAGGCATACATGATGAGACATTTCAGTTGCCTATAGAAGCTTTAGGTAATTATCCTATTGTTCAACCTTTAGCTGTCTTGTCTCAACGTTCTATTTGGAGGAGAGGCAAGATTATTCCTTAGATTTTGGTTTAGTGGGAATCTTTTATGCCTAGAGATGCTACTTGGATGGACTTAGAAGAGTTTCAGGTTGATTACCCAAACGTTGGCCTTGGGGACAAGGTCAATCTTTTAAGGGGAAGGGAGTTGATATGGGTAAAAGCGTCAAACACAGGCCAAAATATCTGAAATAGTGTATTTAGTAGGGATCTCAGAAGAACTCAACTTAACAATAACTTAATAACTAAACATTTAAGTATAGTTATGGTTGTTAAAACAATATCTATTAGACTAATAATAAAGATAAATGGATAAATAGTAGATATAGTATGAACAAGGGTCACCCTAGCTCTCTTTTCTCCTGAACTCGTTCTTGAGTTTAGAGCTACTGGTCACTTGAAGAGACAGTAAGTCCTCTTTAATTACCCTCATGAAATAAACAAACACAAATAAGTTTTAGTTCGTTAGATCAACAATACATTCAAACCCTAATTCAATTCATTACTTTTGTAATGAAATGCTTTCAAGAATCGTTAAGCTGAAATAAAGATTTCTCACCTTTTAAGTATTGAAGATCCATTGCAGTTGGTGTAGACAAGAAATTAAGATTTTGTTGAGAGTAGAATTGAAATTTGGATTTAGGTTTTCCTTTGAAGTGTCAGATAAAAAAGCAAAGACTATGGTAAGGTTTTTAGAAGATTTCTGTACAACATTATTTGACAAACTTTGTACTTGGAAATTTCACTCTTGTACGTGTTGGATCATTGATTGGTGTGGGCCGATGTTTTGAATTTGTATGTTAGTAAGACATATGTTGGATTCATTATTTGATGTCAAATGGTTTGGAAATAAAATATCATAAAGATTAGTTGTATTGGTTATAAATAGAGGGGGCATGGAACATGTCTACGAGGGCCAAAATTTATCAAAATATAGGCCATTTAACAAAAATTACCAAAGCCTTTGCTAAATGGTAGCTTAAAATTGTGATTTTATAAAATTACAAAAAGAATCTCATCAATAAACTATGAATCCATTTTTTTATATGGTAGCTATATACATTTTGTTATAGGGAAGTTTCGTGCATGTGTATCGCAATTCATAATTGCGATTTTAGTCTAAAATTGGCATATATATCACATTTTATAATTGCGATTTTAGTATTTTATTAATGCTTTGATCTAATCGTAATACACCATGGAGGAGCTAGAATAATAAAGACATTACAATTTTATGACCTATCTTATGATAAGGCACAAAAGAACAAGACAAACCCACACCATAACTAACCACCAACGTTGAAACCCTAGAAAGAATCATCATCCAAAATCGAACATCGAAGCATTTTGTTAAAACTCAAATCTCGGACTCAATCCTTAATGACGCCTACCTTAATGCTGCTATTTCTTTCCTCCTTTATAATTACAACTTCGAGGTCCACAAGTGGCTCTGATGCATGTCATTCTTATAATCATGTTTTGTCAATGTGATAGAGTTGTTGTATATGGTGTTGCAATTCTAACATTACCAGTTTTCTATATCTTGTTTCAAACATGCAATTTACAATTGTAATTTGATAATTATTTTTATTTAAACCTTAGTTAAGTAATTATTTTCAATAAACATCCTAAACAAGGAAAAAAAAAACAAAAATAGCATATACAATTTAACATAATATTGGACTTAAAAGAATTGCCTTGCTTTGCATGTATCCAGTAAAAATGACGTAGTTTGTATCTTGCTTAAACTCATTCGAGCATGTTCTTGATTGTTAAACTTAATGAAACTTACATTCTATTTGACTTCAATTTAAACCTGACCTTAACTTAAGCAATCTTGTAGAGGTGTACCTTGCTCACAACTTGACTACATTCAAGTCAAACTCCAATAAATATTAAACTTGAGTAACTTATGGTCTTACATAAAACTAATTCACGTATATTTCCACTGCATTTGTTTAACATGACAGAAGGTATTAGCAGAAATTATCATCCATTTCATCATTTGCATTAATCAATGGCAAATTGAGGGGCCGATAGGGGCTCCAACCTCCATACTTGAAAAAAAAAATGTTTTTTTTTTTAATTATGTGACAAAAAATTAATATATTATTTATATATTAAAAAGAGTGAATAATGATAGATAAGTAATTATAGTCTAGTGGTTAACTATATAACTATGTATTCATGAGGTTATGGGATTAAATTTCATTGATATAGTTTTAATTTTTTAACATGGATTTATTACTCTAATTTTCTAATAGAATTAAATTCATTTATCTTAAAATTATATTTAACTAACTAATAAGTATTTTTTATTTCTTGTATACGTTAAATAATAATTATATTATCCACGTCGCAAATATTTTACTTTATCACATATGGTATCACTAAATAACACTTATTATATAACTTGAAGTTTCATGTATTAACTATATAACTTTAATTAATATAATGAAACTTATTAATATAAACATCTACTTTTGCTTTTGTTAAACACTTGCCTATTACGAGCGTAGTTTTACTTGTACGGTCTCACAAATTTATAGTTTTATAATTCCTGTTAACTATATTAGATTTAGTGTTTTTTTATATAAATGTTGATAAAATTTAATTTATAGCTTTGACAAAATTTGTCGATTCTATTTGTTAAAGTCAAATAAATTAAAAATTAAAGAAATAGAAAAAGAACAATAGACCTGTTTAATTCTTTGAATCTTCATTGAAGTCCCAACTTTAATTGTAAGGCAGAAAATCTATTTACTTCAATTTATATTATCAAGATTCAAGATGAGTGGAAGCTGGAAGGTAGTTATTATTTCCTTCATTAATTCAAAACTTTTTTTTTTCCAAAAAACAAGAAAAAGAAAAAAAAAACTCAATTTCAACGGTGTTTTAATTTCTTTTATGCATATTACATTATGGATAAGACTTTATTATGGGAAAAGAATTTAATTTCGTCATTTTTTTTATTTCCTTGTTAATGCTGTACAATACGAGTATAACATAGTAAACATTAGAAAAACATGACGATCCAATTCCATGAACATATTAGATGCAAAAACTTAATGTTAGAATAATATCACATTTCACAAAAATATCGTATAGTTTTTATAGATGAATTTTTGTTTACTCAAAATTGATGCTTCGGTTGTGTCTCAACCAACCACAGTATAACACTTAAGGAAATTAAAAAAAGTAACTCAAATATTGAGCATCATAGATAGAAATACATCTTATACATAAAACATATATATATTCATAATGGAACTTCTAGTTCCAACTAAAGTGTTCAAGTAATTGTTCAAAAGCCAATAACAATTTATAAAATACAATTTTGAAATATAGATATGCCTAGACTTACCTGTGATCCTTTTCCTAAGTACAGTCAACACTAAGCAAGTGCACCTATCAAAGATGGTATAGGGATGGAGTATAAGGTCGTCTCCTACATAGATCTTTTAAGTACTAGTAATTACCCTTTTCATTATTATATAGCCGACAAATTTGAGTGGTTGTTACCAGTACATTATTAATTATACTACTAATCTATTACAAATTACTAGTCAACTTACTAACACAAATCTCTTAAAATAAACCTATAATCCCCTTGATTTTACATAACCCGGTTATAATAAATATATAAAAAAAAATGTAGAATCATAAAAGAACTGTAACAAAATATTAGTAATCACTCCAAATTTTTCGCGATTTAAATTTTTAAGTATGAACAAATTAGAATAAAGAATCTTTATCACTAAGACTATAAAAGTTCATAATAAAGAATAAAGAAAACTATTTAATATTTACGAACTTAAGTTTTAATGCAAAATATATATATATATATATATATTAAAACATTCAAGTTAAAAAATTCTGAGTCTATAAAAATTAAAAGTCTGATATAATCCAGTAATTTATAATTAGTAAAAGGTACTAAGTAACAAATATAAAATTAAAATTAAATTTCTAATCTAATAAAAAGTCTAGAATAAATTTATAAATAGAAATGATTTCATATGTAATTTCAAATCTTAAAAATTTATAATAAAGTCAAATTAAGGGCAATATAATTATTAATTTATCAAAATACCACGAAACAAAACTTTTTAACAAATAAAATATAATTTATGATAGCAGGTATAAAAACTGAAAAGTGAAAGTATTAAACTAAAGATTCTATGTATACGGTCGTATTCAAATATTTAATATCGTTAATATGTAAATTATTTTTATCCAAAAATTATCAAATCAGTATTTATCATACGTGTCATTTAGATCCACAAAATTAATTTTTTCACCAATTTATATTTTCCCGTACTCCTTACATATTTTGGTTATAAATTTATCATCTTCTTTTTATTTTCATATTTCTATATATCCAAACTCACTTGTATTTTTTTTCCTTATTTTGCTTTGTTACGTATTTACGTATGAATTCACTTACAAATGTGAACTCCTCCTCTGGACGCGGTTAAGATTTAAGAAAAAGCGAAAATTCAAACACATATATAGATACCTTTAATAGAAATTCTATGTATGCCATAGTATTCATAATATTTAATAAGGAGAATATGGAAATTTTCATCTAAAAATATTACTGAATCAGTATTTAACATACGTATTACTTAAACCCGTAAAATTAAATTTTTTCATAAATTTATATTTTTCTCACTCCTTACATATTTATTAGTTATAAATTTATCATCTTCTTTTTATTTTTATATTTTTATACATCCTAATTAACTTACATTTTTTTTTCCTTTGTTTTGGTCCTGTATTACGTGATTTGCTTTCGCATTTGGAATTCTCCCTGGACGCGGACAAATTCAAAAGAAAAAGCGAAAATTCAAACACATATATACAAATCTTTAATAGAAATTCTGTGTATACTATAGTGTTTAGAATATTTAATAACGTGAATATGAAATTTCTCATCTAAAAATATTACTAAATCAGTATTTAATATACGTATCACTTAAACCCACAAAATTGATTTTTTTCACAAATTTATGTTTTATTCCCTCCTTATACGGTTATAAATTCATTACTTTATCTTTATTTTTTTATATATATCCTAAACCTAAAATAATTATCAACTAACTAATATATATAATATAATATATACAATTGCAACTTGCAGGCGACATTTACGTTGCTTTGGAGGGCTGTGATCTTCTTAATTGTTGTGAGCCGAAAATCCTCCAATTATACGATGCTAAAGTCAATACCAATCTAACCTAAACCAATACAAACCGCCCAAATCACCTCCATATTAATGATAAACAAACAATGAAAGGAATGAACACAAACAGGAGCAATTCGTTCCAAATCTAAGCAATAAACATGGCCGAAGAATTGCATTCGTTATATATATATATATACCCTGACGAATTTAAATGGAAAGGCAAACAAACTTCAAACTCTCTCAAACTTTTCAGAATCAAAACACACCTTATTAGGAATAGAATCAACCTAAAAACCGAACCCAACTCCTGCCACTATTAAAGCACACTCAAAAGCTCGGTTTCAAATTCTTCAAGGTAAGTTAAGTTACTTTAATTTGTTATTTGTTAAAAAATTTGGTTTAAACTAACTCCTAATGATCTTAGGATCATAAAACAATCCAAAGCAAGCTTCAAATCTTGTCCAAATAGCTCAAAGAAGGTAAGAACTCTTAAACTTGAGTTATATTTATTTAATCCGAAATTTATAATTTAAGAATGAGTTTTGATGATTTGAGTTGATATAGTGTAAAAATATCATGTATAAATGTTTATATGATTTAGGATGAATTTGGACGTGTAAAATGATGCAAAATAGGACTTGAAACCAAGGTTGAAGATGATAAATAGTCCCTATACTGTTCACGTGAATAGTAACCAATATGTGCAGAATTTTTTTTAAAAAAAAGAAGAGATTAATTAAATTAGTTTTATTAATTCTGATAGGTTGGTTAATTATTAAAAATATATATTTATTTTATTCTGAATTGAAATTTTTTTTTATAATTTTGGAATTATTTTTATTAATATATAGTTATTTAAGTATATGTATAAGTAAATACTTAAGCATTATTAAAAATATAGGAAAATATAATTTTATTAATCTTGGTTAGATAAATTAATTAATATTATCGTATTTATTAATTCTGGAATATTACTAATTTTTTTTAATTAATTTTGATATTAGTTTTATTAGTATAAGCTAAACAAGATATAGAAAATAAGTATATGTTTTAGTAATGTAAAAAGTGTTAAAAATTAATATTTTATTTATTACTAATTTTTATTATAAAGTTAATAATTAAATTTTATATAAAAAAAGGAAAAAAAAATTGAATAACCCAAAAGTAGGGGGACGTAAATGACGTCCCCTGGATTAAGTCCGGCGAGGATTATATACGTATATACATATAATATATAATAATAATAATATAATAATAAAATAACAAAAAAATAATAATAATAAATAAATAAAACTGGGACATAACGTCCCTGTACCTTTGAAAATAATAATAATAATAATAATAATTGAATAATTAATTTAATTAATCTAAATAAAATGATTATGATAATAAATATTCCGTAATTTATGTTTTAGCTAAAAATAATAGAAATATAACTTAAACTACTTATGTTTTTAACGAAATGATATATAAAAATAAGTAAATAAATAAATGAATAAATATTTTGATATTAATTTTATTATTAAATTTTATTTTCTTAAGCAATATTATTGCTTATATTACGAATATTATTGATCTATTACTAATATCACTAATGTTGTTAGTAGTAATATTAAAATCATTATTAAGCCTATTGATATTACCGATATTAGTATTATTGATTTTGTTACTAAAACTATTAAATCTTTTTTTTTAAATTATTTTTACTATTAGTAGTAATATTTAATATAATCACCATTATCTTTGATACTAGTATTACTACTATTTTTATTAATATCATTGATATTAAATTTAATATATTGCGTAAATAGAGAATGAAATTTTGGTAAATAATAAAAATCTGTTTTATATAAAGAAAATATACAACAATAGAAAATTTTAAAAGCTTAATTCACAAGCAATGTAATCTCTAAAAATTACAAGATAAGTATTTAATAAATAAGAATCTTCTATATAAGGCAATACAACTTAAAGAAAAGTAAACCCCTTAAATAAAAATATAGATAACAATTAAAGATCAGGAGAAGCAAAATGAAAATAAATAACAAATAATTATTTCTTACTATAAAGATTAGAACCTTAAAAAGTCCTTAAAAATAATAGAAACTTTATCAAATATAGAATATTTAGATATTCATAGGAATTCGATTAAATTAATAGATACCATAATAATTAAGTTTAATTTAAAATTAGGTGATTAAAGTTAGCACCCTTAATTTTAGGAAGACTTCTCTTACAGGAATAATCGATAATAATAAATATATGTTATTTCATTCCATAGGAATATAAATCGGTTCTCGGACTACCAGTAGCTTATTACAGTGATATAGCGAGGACCACAGGTGAGGGACTTTGACCTTATCATATTGTTTGTGCTTGTAGTTAGTTGCATTAATAATAAATATCAAACTGAATTACATGTAGGTTTGGGTAAATTGCATGCTGCTTGGTGTATGTATGATTGCCAAAACATCTTATTATAATTAACAATTTCTTTATATGATGACAATTGTATGGAGCATGTTGATGTTTGTCTGTAATTGTATTATCGTCCTGAACCTGACTAAAAATTATTTGTACCATAAAATGAAATGGGCATGCATCGCATATATTGCATATTCGCATCTCTAAAAGCGTAGTAGTCTATTACGTGTTAGCCATCCGGGACTTTGATAATGCTTGGTTGACCTAGGCTAAAGGCTATTAGATCAACGCAAGGTTACCTTTGATTCTATTGGTACCATAAGAACTAAGTAGTAAATGAAGGACGCCGCTTATGGTATTGTTTGGATGACTAATGCTTAGGGAGTTGCTTAAGGTATGTACAGAGGATGGTTTGTGAAGCTATCATAAGTAAAAGTGATAACCCCAATACGAGAAATCGTAGATTCCCCTGTATGCTTGGCTTCTTCTGGATAGACTATGTACTACTAGTTCTGTCAACCCTGATGAGAGGGGTAAATCTCCATCCTGCTTTGGACTCCGGATTCTCTAGGCTTGTATTTGTTCATATACTTGATTGTGGCATTACATATGTTTGCTAAGTAAACTTGATTTCCATTGTTTGATATGTGGTCTGGTCAGATCATCTCACTGAGCATGTGGTTTTGCTCACCCTCCAACAGTCTTTGTGCAGGTATAATGTTAGCTGGGATTGGGTTAAGCATGAGTGAAGAGTGCTATCTCAAAAGACCTTGCTGAAGATAGTTTCATAGATTATATTGGTCTCAAAGAACAAATTAGATTAATGGTATAATTGATTACAATCTTGTATTTTATAGGTTTGATCTCAATTTCATTATTTGGTAGGGATACCGATTCTCTGCGATTCTAGTAAACTAAAGAAAATCGGAATCCTTAGTATTTATATAATATAGTAGTTAGACTACATTACATGTAACAATTATAAAATAGAGTCTTGTAATATCTGACTTGCAAGACGGTTCTCATATTATGGGTGCACACGTGGTATGATGACTACAGGATGATACTACTAGGCCCTGTTTTGGGGCGTGACAGAGTTTGGTATCAGAGCTTTAGGTAGTCAGAGATAGGAGTAACCTACCAAATGTGAGATTGGGTAGAACCTGGGTAGATAAATTAAGTTTACAAACTAAAAGATGTAGACATTTTGAAATACCCCAACTCTTCACCTAAAATAGAAATTAGGTTTAGATAGATTTAAATGACTAAAATGAATTATAGGATTTAATTAGACAAGTTGATATAATTTAATTAGCTATTAATTGAGATTTGAGTTTCAAATTCCCTAAAATGTCATCAAAGTGTTTAGAGAATTCCTAAATCCTTGATTTTAGCCTAACACTAATTCCTAAATCTTAGTAAAATTTGAGTTCATTTGCTTATCTTAAATTATCAGTTCTTAAACCCGAACTCAAATTAAATATCTTTTATCTAAAATAAATTCTCAAATTAAGTTCTTATTGCAAGTTCTTGATTTCTAACATATTGGTTCCGAAACAAACTTTTAAATACTCTTGAAACTATAGGTATTTGATCTGATATTCTAAACCTATACCTATAATCCTTTATTTTAATTTTAATCCCTATCCTTTTCTTTTTAACCTCTATCCTCTGCCTCTCTCTTCCCTCACTTTTTCCTTTCTTTCCTCTATTTTCTCAACCGAAGCTTTCATTTTCCTTTCCCTTTCTTCTTCATTTTTCTTTCTTTCTCTTCAAATTCTTCAACAAATCTCAAGATCAAAGCCAACTAGAGGATGAATCAAGACTAGGAGATGAATTAGATAGAGAAAACCGAGCTAGAGGATGAGCTTCAACTTCTTTTCTTCTCTAAAGCTAAGTGTACTTTGTAAATTGTTATTTTCTTTATGAATTAGAGCTTAAATGTTGTATTAATGTTATACATGAGTTGAGAAGTGTTGTTTAAGTTTGTATTTTTTAGTTTAATGTTTGATGGAGTTGGTTTATTGAAGAAGAAGATGAATAGTGAAATTGGGGTTTGAAGTTGTTTGTGATGATTATAGTAATGTTTGATGGATTGAAGTGAGAGTTTGTGTTTATTAGATAGTAAGATCAAATCACAAGTTTTAAGAAGTTTGAAATGAATTTGGAGGAGTTTGAAACAATTGGAACAAATGGTTTTTGCAAAATGAAAACAGGGGAAAATTTGACAGCAGCGTAATGCATGTACGCCGGCATTCAACGCTGCCGGTGTTGAATCCTACGCTGCCGGTGTACGTTGGAAATTTGCTGGTGTTGAAGATGCACTAGGGGACCAGAATCGTCGACCCTTAACGCTGGCAAATTTTCAATTTACGCCGCCGGCGTTGAACACCGGCGTTCGTTTTGCAACTTTTCCTAATTTCACAGTCCTTTCGTATTTTAGCCATAACTTTTTCATCCGACTCCGATTGAGGTGATTCAAGTTGCATTGGAAAGATAAGAAAGAGATATACTTTTACGTTTGAGTTTTTACAAATTCGAAACGTATTAGTGCTTAAATTTTGAATCTTTCCAGCTGTTGTGTTTTCCTAAACAAAATAAAAACTTGTTTTGATTTCTAAATGTTATTGTTAAGTGTAAATGGATCTTTTTGACCCAAAATGAGATAGAAATGATATTGATGTGTAATGATGATTTAGTGATATAATTAAACATGACTTAGATAGATTTATAGATTTAATGAATAATTGAGTTAAATATGCGAGTTTTACATAAAATGAATCTAGTCACTTAATCTAAGTTCAACTTGACTAAATGAACTTGAATGAGTTAAAATAAATTAGCTTGAGTTAGTTTAATTACTTTGGCTTAGTAATTAGATTAAATGATTAATTCTAATGAGTTTGACTTAATGAACTCAATTGAACTAAAATGAACTAGATTTCTTAAGCTTAATCCACTCGGCTTAGCTTTTGAATTAAATGGCTAAGATTAATCAATTTGACTTGGTAAATGACTTAAATGACTATTCTAAATCAATTTGACTAAGGTTAGCTAAAATAGGTTAGTAAAAATAATAGAGTTAAATGAATGTGTTAGGGTGATCTTTGAATAACATGAGGAGTATGTTGTTTTGTATCTATATATATATATATATATATTGTTATGGGAGTAACTTGTTGTTATATGTATATAATATATATATTTATGTTGTTTTGTATATATATATTGATATATGAATAATAGGTTGTGATATGGTTTATATTTAATATGAATGAGTGCTAGGTTAAGTTCTTATGTGCGTTCAATTTCTTGAAACAGATGTTTGGTTTTGTTTTGGTTCTGATTCTTTTGGATTGGCTTTGATCAACCTTCTAAGGCTCTGTTTGGGGATTTTATTTAAAGGTACGCAGTAACTTGCGTGTTGAATGTTAGGATAGGCATCCTAAACTGCTTAAGACTTAAACTCGGCTTAATAATTGATGAGTGTTGGTTGTGTTATTCGTCATTGAATCCGGTCCGAGGAGTGACAACTTGTCATGATGCAATGACAATGTTAGAATAAATGCTTAGGCCAGTTATCATGATGCAATGAATGGCTCGGCGGGTTGTCATGATGCAATGACAATATTATAATAGGCGCTTAGGTCAATAGTCGTGATGCAATGACTAGGCTCGGGGGGTAATCGATAAGAATGTGGTAACTGCGTAATGTTTACTTATTCTTGAGAGGAAGTAATATGATTTAATTCAATGTTTATGGGAGCATGTGAATGAATTAATTATGGATTAAGTTAAGTGAAGTTAAGTAGCGACTATGAGTCCTGGATGAGATTACTGTTCCTTTTTCAGTGTAACGTTATCTAGGAGATATAAGTATTCGGGCTGCTTATATCAACCCCCTGAGCGTCGTGAGCGTTACTCAGGATCCCCAGATTCCCATTGGCTTGTTCGCGAGTGTGAGTGCTCCATTGTTGATTTGTTTATTTTAATGAAAAGATAATAACTTGTGGATTGATGCATTACATTAGTTAAGCTCGTGTGTCACTTCGTATGTGATTGTATTGCTGTGTACTGGGCTTCGGCTCATTCTTGTTGTTGTTATTCTTTTTACAGGTTTTGTTGTTGATAAAGATGATGTTGATGATGATGAGTTCTTGTTGATGTTGGTGATGCTTGACTCGGGTTTTGGGCATTGCGATGATTCGGAGAGAATTTGTGGATGAGTGAAGTGAGTAGGATCGTGGATATAGTTAGTTATTGTATTCCTTTTGTTTTGTATTAAGTGAGAGCTGGATTTATGATTTAAACTTGTTATATTCTTTAAAGGGCATAGTAGAGCCCGTGTTGTAATTTAACTTTTGCAAAGCTTTGTTTAATCTAATAATTCTCCACTTGAGAAGAGTGGAAGTTTTGAAATGTCTTTATTTCTAAATTGTTTTTAAAATTTATTTCCGCTGCTAAATCCAGTTGTTGCCAGAATCTAACTAAACGATTTCATAATCTAAAATTGAATAGCAATGTTCAACATAAACACCTTCTTTTAAGACAATCTTACGTATAATTCGTAAGAGTTATACGTGGTTGGGGACTTGGTATGCTTAATTTGAGAATTGAGCATGTCGGGTCTTTACACATTTAGACTATATATAGTTATATATTACAAGTATTATATGGGCACTTGTTGTCCATATAAATGTGATGTCTTATCTTCTGTTCTTATGACCAAGGACAGTATAGTCTTATGATGGAACCCAAACCACAAGCTTCTAGGTCAGTTACATTTCTGATGACAAAACTACGTACCCCATCCTTTATTAGATGAATTGGAATTAACAAAGAGATACAACAACTATAGATAGTATAACACAAAACATTAGTGGAAAATCAGTAATATCTTTGGTTGTATTATGTTAGGAAGGTGAATGAAAGAAGGAACTTTCTCCTATATTGAGATATTATCAGTTGATGTAAGAAAGATATTATATGATTCTGATACATTCATAAAGGTTCTAAGGAAAATTGGAATTTGGTAAAGAAATAGTATCAGAAACATCAACCATTACTACCATGAATAAGGTCATAGTTCTGGTAACAAGACATAACCTAAATTGGATGTTTATACCAAGAAAAAGAAGTTCTTATATATGAAATTATAAATGGTGCAATAGGAAGTTAACCCCAATGATTAACAAAAGATTGATGGAACAGTTAATACCAGTCTTGTTTATGCGAATTGGCATGCATAACCATGGTTGCTTACAAACTGAACCTTGGAAATAAATCAATGCTGATATAAATATTCACTTGGAGATTATTATATAACATTCATGAAGTAGAAAGATTTAAGTATACTTGGATATATTAGTGGAGTTTTTGGAGATTTTAATAGAGAATTATATTATGATGAATATGGATATAAGCTCAAGGACAAGAGTTACTAAAGTAAGAAACGAACAAATGTCTGAAATCCAACAAGTTGAACAACCAAGAACTGAACAACAAGATGTTTCACATGAGAAGAACGTCATGAGCAACATGGAGACAAAGTACAACACCGAATTGATGGAATTGACCCAGGATGATAAGACTATTGATGAATATGAACAAAAGTTTAATCGATTGTTTCAATTTGCACCAGACACTTATAAAGACAGTAGAGAGAAGAAAAAGCAATTTTTCATGGTTGGATTAGAACCATACCTTCAGAGGAGATTGGTTGAATTTGAACTTCCTGACTTCGATACCCTTGTTGAAAAAGCACGGATCTTGGAGTATGAAAGGAGAAATGAAGTAGGATGGCTTGAGAAAAGGAAACAAACATCTACAAAGGAAATGTATGACCGTTCAGAAACAAGTACTGCATCCAAAAAAGTGAAAAGTTCTGAGCCACTTCAAAAGGATGAAATAAAGGTATTGAAGAAAAATAAACTTGTTTGCTGGAAGTGTAAAGGACCTCACTATCCAAGAAAATGCCCTCAACTACAACATAAGTGTTATTACTGTGGTAATATTTGGCATATAGCTAATAAATGTCCGGAAAGAACACGAAGAATATGTTTTATATGTAAGGAATCTAGACACATTTCCACACATTGTTCTCAGAAGACAAAGTGACGCTACAAATCGTTCCAATTTGAAGAGTTAGATGAAGCTATAGTGATGGAATTCTACTAAACATTGGGAATATAGTAAGGATTTCCCGATGAGAGATTTATACGACTTACTGTAATATCTTAGTATCAAAGTTGTTTGTACTAAGAAAGGAACTACTAAATGATATGGAACGTTGATGAAAATGGAATTATAAACGATGATATAGAAGTGTAGTAGACATAACAATGAGAACCTAGAAGAATTTTAGTTTTTATTTTACTATGATGGCTGAAATAACATACAAATGAGAAACAAATAGAAGACCTGATATTGAGAATGAGTTGGGTTAGATTATCAATAGAAAGGCGATAATAAGCCTTATTGTATAGAATAATTTAAAACGACTTATTGCTCGTTCGCTATAAGTAAAGTTCTCAGGCTAATTATTTGATCATAGACTATATAGGTATTAAAGACATACCTCAACCATTTAAGTGAATATATGAATCAATAGGTTTTTCAAATAATTATGCAGTTTTTATTCTCGATCTTTAAAAACGACATTTGACTAGTATTACAGAAATATAAAAGACTATAAGAGAGAAATAAATATCATAATAGAAGGAATTATAAGCACCAGATTCTTTAGAAATTTAAACAAACCTCTACAAGTTTCGAGGACGAAACTTTTCCTAAGGGGGGGAGAGTGTAATCCCCTTGATTTTACATAACCCGGTTATAATAAATATATAAAAATAAAATGTAGAATCATAAAAGAACTGTAACAAAAATATTAGAAATCACTCCAAATTTTTCGCGATTTAAATTTTTAAGTATGAACAAATTAGAATAAAGAATCTTTATCACTAAGACTATAAAAGTTCATAATAAAGAATAAAGAAAACTATTTAATATTTACGAACTTAAGTTTTAATGAAAAATATATATATTATATTAAAACATTCAAGTTAAAAAATTCTGAGTCTATAAAAATTAAAAGTCTGATATAATCAGTAATTTATAATTAGTAAAAAGTACTAAGTAACAAATATAAAATTAAAATTAAATTTCTAATCTAATAAAAAGTCTAGAATAAATTTATAAATAGAAATGATTTCATATGTAATTTCAAATCTTAAAAATTTATAATAAAGTCAAATTAAGGGCAATATAATTATTAATTTATCAAAATACCACGAAACAAAACTTTTTAACAAATAAAATATAATTTATGATAGCAGGTATAAAAACTGAAAAGTGAAAGTATTAAACTAAAGATTCTATGTATACGGTCGTATTCAAAATATTTAATATCGTTAATATGTAAATTATTTTTATCCAAAAATATTATCAAATCAGTATTTATCATACGTGTCATTTAGATCCACAAAATTAATTTTTTTCACCAATTTATATTTTCCCGTACTCCTTACATATTTATTAGTTATAAATTTACCATCTTCTTTTTATTTTCATATTTCTATATATCCAAACTCACTTGTATTTTTTTTCCCTATTTTGCTTTGTTACGTATTTACGTATGAATTCACTTACAAATGTGAGCTCCTCCTCTGGACGCGGTTAAGATTTAAGAAAAAGCGAAAATTCAAACACATATATAGATACCTTTAATAGAAATTCTATGTATGCCATAGTATTCATAATATTTAATAAGGAGAATATGGAAATTTTCATCTAAAAATATTACCGAATCAATATTTAATATACGTATTACTTAAACCCGTAAAATTAATAAATTTATATTTTTCTCACTCCTTACATATTTATTAGTTATAAATTTATCATCTTCTTTTTATTTTTATATTTTTATACATCCTAACTAACTTGCATTTTTTTTTCCTTTGTTTTGGTCCTGTATTACGTGATTTGCTTTCGCATTTGGAATTCTCCCTGGACGCGGACAAATTCAAAAGAAAAAGCGAAAATTCAAACACATATATATACAAATCTTTAATAGAAATTCTGTGTATACTATAGTGTTTAGAATATTTAATAACGCGAATATGAAACTTCTCATCTAAAAATATTACTAAATCGGTATTTAATATACGTATCACTTAAACCCGCAAAATTGATTTTTTTCACAAATTTATGTTTTATTCCCTCCTTATACGGTTATAAATTTATTATTTTATCTTTATTTTTTTTATATATATCCTAAACCTAAAATAATTATCAACTAACCAATATATATATATATATATATATACAATTGCAACTTGCAAGCGACATTTACGTTGCTTTGGAGGGCTGTGATCTTCTTAACTGTTGTGAGCCGAAAATCCTCCAATTATACGATGCTAAAGTCAATACCAATCTAACCTAAACCAATACAAACCGCCCAAATCACCTCCATATTAATGATAAACAAACAATGAAAGGAATGAACACAAACAGGAGCAATTCGTTCCAAATCTAAGCAATAAACACGGCCGAAGAATTGCATTCGTTATATATATATATATATATACCCTGACGAATTTAAATGGAAAGGCAAACGAACTTCAAACCCTCTCAAACTTTTCAGAATCAAAACACACCTTATTAGGAATAGAATCAACCTAAAAACCGAACCCAACTCCTGCCACTATTAAAGCACACTCAAAAGCTCGGTTTCAAATTCTTCAAGGTAAGTTAAGTTACTTTAATTTGTTATTTGTTAAAAAATTTGGTTTAAACTAACTCCTAATGATCTTAGGATCATAAAACAATCCAAAGCAAGCTTCAAATCTTGTCCAAATAGCTCAAAGAAGGTAAGAACTCTTAAACTTGAGTTATATTTATTTAATCCGAAATTATAATTTAAGAATGAGTTTTGATGATTTGAGTTGATATATGTGTAAAAATATCATGTATAAATGTTTAGGAATGATTTAGAATGAATTTGGACGTGTAAAATGATGCAAAATAGGACTTGAACCAAGGTTGAAGATGATAATAGTCCCCTGGTACTGTTCAAGTGAATAGTAACCAATATGTGCAGAATTTTTTTTAAAAAAAGAAGAGATTAATTAAATTAGTTTTATTAATTCTGATAGGTTGGTTAATTATTAAAAATATATATTTATTTTATTCTGAATTGAAAATTTTTTTTTTTATAATTTTGGAATTATTTTTAATATATAGTTATTTAAGTATATGTATAAGTAGATATTAAGCATTATTAAAAATATAGGAAAATATAATTTTATTAATCTTGGTTAGATAAATTAATTAATATTATCGTATTTATTAATTCTGGAATATTACTAATTTTTTTAATTAATTTTGATATTAGTTTTATTAGTATAAGCTAAACAAGATATAGAAATAAGTATATGTTTTAGTAATGTAAAAAGTGTTAAAAATTAATATTTTATTTATTACGAATTTTTATTATAAAGTTAATAATTAAATTTTATATAAAAAAAGGAAAAAAAAATGAATAACCCAAAAGTAGGGGGACGTAAATGACGTCCCTGGATTAAGTCCGGCGAGGATTATATACATTATACATATATATAATAATAATAATATAATAATAAAATAACAAAAAAAATAATAATAAATAAATAAAAACTGGGACATAACGTCCCTGTACCTTTGAAAATGAAAATAATAATAATAATAATAATAATAATAATAATAATTAATAATAATAATTGAATAATTAATTTAATTAATCTAAATAAAATGATTATGATAATAAATATTCATAATTTATGTTTTAGCTAAAAATAATAGAAATATAACTTAAACTACTTATGTTTTTAACGAAATGATATATAAAAATAAGTAATAAATAAATGAATAAATATTTTGATATTAATTTTATTATTAAATTTTATTTTCTTAAGAAATATTATTGCTTATATTACGAATATTGTTGATCTATTACTAATATCACTAATGTTGTTAGTAGTAATATTAAAATCATTATTAAGCCTATTGATATTACCGATATTAGTATTATTGATTTTGTTACTAAAACTATTAAATTTTTTTTAAAATTATTTTTACTATTAGTAGTAATATTTAATATAATCACCATTATCTTTGATACTAGTATTACTACTATTTTTATTAATATCATTGATATTAAATTTAATATATTGCGTAAATAGAGAATGAAATTTTGGTAAATAATAAAAATCTGTTTTATATAAAGAAAATATACAACAATAGAAAATTTTAAAAGCTTAATTCACAAGCAATGTAATCTCTAAAAATTACAAGATAAGTATTTAATAAATAAGAATCTTCTATATAAGGCAATACAACTTAAAGAAAAGTAAACCCCTTAAATAAAAATATAGATAACAATTAAAGATCAGGAGAAGCAAATGAAATAAATAACAAATAATTATTTCTTACTATAAAGGTTAGAACCTTAAAAAGTCCTTAAAATATAATAGAAACTTTATCAAATATAGAATATTTAGATATTCATAGGAATTCGATTAAATTAATAGATACCATAATAATTAAGTTTAATTTAAAATTAGGTGATTAAAGTTAGCACCCTTAATTTTAGGAAGACGTCTCTTACAGGAATAATCGTATAATAATAAAATATTTATTTCATTCCATAGGAATATAAATCGTTTCTCGGACTACCAGTAGCTTATTACAGCGATATAGCGAGGACCACAGGTGAGGGACTTTGACCTTATCATATTGTTTGTGCTTGTAGTTAGTTGCATTGATAATAACATATCAAACTGAATTGCATGTGGGTTTGGGTAAATTGCATGCTTCTTGGTGTATGTATGATTGCCAAAACATCTTATTATAATTAACAATTTCTTTATATGATGACAATTGTATGGAGCATGTTGATGTTTGTCTGTAATTGTATTATCGTCCTGAACCTGACTAAAAACTATTGGTACCATAAAATGAAATGGGCATGCATCGCATATATTGCATATTCGCATCTCTAAAAGCGTAGTAGTCTATTCCGTTCATAATTAGTTTTCTTGTTCTACTTTCTACGCACTTTGACCAATAGTATGTATGTGTGAGAAAAACATCAACCTATTTTTTTTTTTAGCACTACATTATTTTGACATCTCACTTTTATCATATATATACTTACTTTAGGTGGTATAGAAACCTGCATTGGGATGATGAATGATGGTGTTCCTTTTGATTATCAGTTGCGCACTCTTTTAGATGCTATAGATGCAGTTGAAGGAAAAACAAATAATGTGAATCACTTCACTATTGCCATGGATGATAATAATGCTTTGCCCTCTGGTAAGTGGAAGGGGTAGTCATCATCATCGATCATCCATTTATGATGTACCAGCCATCATTATTGATTTTTCCAATTCGATTTGCTTTCGACATTCTTTTTTTTTTTTTTACGACGTTCCTTCTCCTTTGTTGTTTCAATTTATTTATCTTTCAATTCATTGATTTTACGTAGCAACTTCACTTTATCACAATCTACCATGCTTAAGTCTTATATCTCATGAATAAATTCATCCATTTTCTCACTACTTTCAGCCTTTTCTTTGCCTTTTTTCTTTGTTCAGGTGGACAAACACCTCACTTACATCATTATTTGTTGATACATCTTTTGTAATGCCCTAAAATTTTATCAAGGCATATATGGCTGTATAACATTTGTATATTATACGCACAAGCTTCCTTAAACGATTTATTTATCGTAAATATTTGCTACTCCATCTTAATTTAAAGAAATCATTTAATCAGATTACGTAAAATAATTGGATTCGTAAAGATAAATAAAAACTTTTGAAAACATTTAAGAAACTAATATCATGAGTAGATAATCTCTCTTATAGACAAAACTATATAATGAGGTATCTCTTATATCTTTCATAATGGTAAACAAAGTTTAAAAACTTAAATTATAAAACTCGAAATCCACCAGACACTCAAAAGAATATACACTTTACAGAATATAAATCCATCTCTCAAATGAAAACAAAAACAAAATACATCTAACGATCCTAAACTACCTCTCTATTCAACAAACTTCTTCTAAGTTGACCCATACCCGAGATAACCAACATCATCATCCAATCATCATCAACACCACTATCCCCAACATCATCACCGTTGCATTCATCCTCATCAAGTCGTCATCATCATCATTAACATCCACTCAAAACCTAGAAAAGAAACAATAATGAGCTGAAGCTCAATACAATAGTAACATAACCACACATAAGCTTAGGTTAAATGCAATGCAACACTTAACAATTTATATCTTTAATTTAAGTGAATAAATCAATACTGAAGTACTCACACTCTGAAGCGCACCTCTGAAAATTTAGGGATCCTGAATAACAATAATTACTCTAAAAGACCATTCTAAAAGACCATAAACATATAACCTCGTCTTCCCAGAGGTTGTTGTTATTAACAACCAACCTCCAGTTATAAAGTACATAGTCATTCTCCCACTTTCGAAGACTCAAATCAAGACAAGGATCAACTAAGGAAACATTGATGAACTTCTCACACTGGAGTGAATCCTTTTCTTGCTCGGTAAGGAAGTCTTTCCTCACCAATTGGCCTAGCAGGATTGACAACCTATTGTGGCTTGAACTTAGATCAGTCTTTTGAATCACCTTTTTAATTACTAACATCTCTTTAGAAGAACCCCCCCCCCCCCCCCCCCCCCCCCAAACATATCTTTTATCTTCGCCATAAGATCTTTTGGAGGCGATTTATTTGTTTCTCCTTCGACTTTGTATGCAGTAGCCAAAAGAAGATGCAACTCGTTTTTAGAAGAAGCACCATCATCCATGATCCCAATCCAAGTTTCTATACCACATGAAGTAAGTATATATCATGAAAGTGAGATGTCAAAATAATATATAGCTAAAAATAAAAATAGGCTGATGTTTTTCTCACACATACATACTATTGATCAAAGTGCGTAGAAAGTAGACCAAGAATACTAATTATGGATAGAGAATATATAATCATAATTATAAGAATAATCTTATATATGATCTCAATGGGTGCTATCTGTGAAAGAGTAGTATTATGTGACACATGTAGATATTTATAATGGTGCTCTATCAATATTGTATTATGATTTCAATGACATCCATGAATATATGTTATCATATTTTTCCTAACTCAGGACTCAAACAGAAAATCTAGATGTTTTCCTAAGAGACTATTAGCTCTGAATATTAAATATAGAGAAATAGCCAAAATGCATATAATTAGGTTTGTTTTTTTCTTATAGTTTTCTTTTGGATTGCAAAAGCAAAAGGAAAGTAATTACGAACCGAGAATGATAAGTAGTGTGTTTATTATTTTATTTCATAATACTTTAAGTAAGCTACATACTAATCAAATGTGACACGGTACAATACTGAACTCGATTTTGCCTTGAAATTCAAAATTCAATCCAAACTTAAGGTTAACCAATATTAAAATTTTAGCTCAAGTCTGATTCGAAGTGGCATTAAAAAACTCTAATTCGATTAGATTAAACTCAATTTATTGAAAAAATATCCTTTATAGGAAAAATAATGTCCTATGAGGACAAATATTTTTCCTCTTGTCTATCTACATAAATAATAAATTTAAAATACTAAAATAATAAAAGCCATGGTTTAACGTGCAAAACCCTAATAAAGAGAATACACAATGGAACTATAGCTCAAAAATCTCCATTGTTAACAAATAATGAGATTAGAATGTTTTTTTTTATTCGTTATGCTAGTTGGTACTTAATCTTCACCAGCACAGTAGATATTAGTAAAATCTTAAAAACTAATTAATTCGTGAAAATGTAATAACACCTATTTAATCTAAGTAAATTAGAATGATTAACAAAAAAAATGAAAAATATCACATTATATGAAAACTATCACATTTTAACACTCTACACTACAGAATCAATAAAAGAAATTTCGTTAAAATAGAACTTAATAAACCATCTAATTATGAATTCAAAACCGTGGCTATCAGATTGATTTAAAGCTTTGCAGTTTCAGCGTCCTAACAACTAGCCTCCCTGTCCTTTGAACTTTGCTAACACTATCCGTTCCATTCTATTTTGTCATCCCTCAATTCTTTTCACCTAGACATAGACATGGTTCGGTTGCAAATCAAGATCGGATAGTAACTATCACTGGCGATTGCAAAACCAGCTAAGAAACCACCAATTCTCCGGTTCTTATGTGGTTTTTGGATCTAGAATTGACGGAACCGGTGATTGTAATTGGTTCCATTAAAAAAATTAGAAAAAAAAATAATAAATAATATTTTATATGTTTACTAAGCTTTAAACTATTTCATATGAATAGTAAAATTTATTATCAATTCATAATATTTAATATGATATTATCAACACAATAAACATAACTTTAAAAATATATAATTAATTTATATAAATTTTTCCTAAAAGTAAAATTTATTTCCTTAATAATATGAAACTATTTTTTGTATTATAATTTTTCTTTTACCCAATAAAGCATTTTGCTATCATATCACTAACTATAATAGATATTAAATATGTTTGTATATAAAATAAATTGGCATTCTAAACATTTTTTTTTAAAATTGGTTAAATAATTTAATACTTTTAGATCCAATAATTATTTTGAGTTTAAAATTCATTTTATTAAAAACTAAAATTCATTTATTTATTTTTACTTGAAAAAAAAATGCGTTTCTACGGTTCTAAAATCGGAACCAGCAACAAGTGGTTCCATGGAACGGAACCAGAACCAACGATTCAGGTTGCGTTTGGTTCTGTTCCGAAACGTGCCCATGTCACCCACCTTATTTTTTCATAGATGTGTCACTTATCAATTGGGCACATTTGAGTTTTTTTTTTAAATATATATTTACTACTAGATTTTATTATTATTATTATTAATCCATATATATTGGATCTAAAACCCAATAATTTATTATAATTAAACGAATAATATATTTTAAACTCCTCTCAACTCAAATAATTTTTATATTCAATTTGAACTTCAAAAGTATTACGAATTAATTGAGTTAATTTTTATAAAATTCAAACTTATATTGACAAACTATTCAAATAATTTTAAATTTAAATTTAAATTTTTAGTTGATTCTACTATTTTTAGATTAAGTTAAAAAAAATAAACTTATTTGATTTGTTTATATGCCATTGAGTGATGCACGCCAAAATCCTAATAAAACATCTAAGCATTTATATAAGGTCCAATGCTAGGTAAGTGTTGTTTATGTTGGGCACTTGTTGTTATAAGTTACAAGTGTAACAAATTTATTACCAGCATAAAACATCTAATAATTTATATAAGATCCAATGCTAGGTGACTGTTTTTTTTTTTCCCCGGTGAAGTTCATAATTTATTAAGCAAAGAGACGTTACATAAGGATAGATCCAGGATCCCCGTAGGGGTACCAAAGATAAGCAAGAGCTACACAAAAAAACTTTAGCATCATAAAGTTACAACTATTAGAAATTGAAATAATTTTATGTTTACGATTCTAATTGAAATTAATTACTTATTCGAGGTTTAAATAAAAATAATTATCAATATACAGTTGCTAAATCGCATGTATAAAATCAGGATATACAAATATTATACGGTGTATTATATATTGCGTATTGTAGTCGCGATATTCGCATGAATATCACGTTTACAAAACACAATTTACACGCAAATAAAAATATTCATATCGCGATTAGCAATCGCGATATGTGATTAGCTCCTATATCCCGATTAGTAATCGCGATATAGCAACAATATATAAACTTTATATCATGTTTTTTTATGTGATTTACTTATAAATTATTATATCATATTTTTTAAACATAATTTTATTATAATATGTTAATAATTAATTTCATGAAAATTATATATTAATAATATTTTTCCACAAAACCCCTCAACATGCAGTGAACTCATCAGTTGGCCAATATACCTTTTTTTTTCCCGTTTAATCAAAAAAATTATTTACCTACCGTACATACAGATCACGCTCAACTCTTTTTTCAAACATTGGACCCCATTGTGCCATGTCCAGCCGAGTCCCCATCCATGCCCTTTATCAGCATCTCATGCCATCTCTTGTTTTCTTTCCCTTTCGTTCTGAAATTCCTTTTATTGCCAACTAATATCCAAAGCTGCAAACCCAGTTGCATCAAACTCATTTAAATTCGATTTTAATAAATATATATTTTATTATAGAAATATTATTTAAACTAGACTTAACTTAATTAATATTTATAATTGATTCAAACTTAATTGAATTCGTGAGTTGATCAAGTCAAATATTGAAAAATTTAAACTTAAGTAAATAAACTATTCAAATAGCTCAAATATAAACTTGAATACAACTCAACTATTCTCGAATCAAACTTGTGTTTGAATAAAAATCGAGTTAAACTTAAATAGTACATAAACTAATTTCATTTGTTTACACTCCTAATTTTAAGTATTTATAAATGAGGTTTTTTTTTTCTTTTTTTCTTTTTATGGGCTCCCCGAAGTAATGCATTATTATATTAATTAAAGTTGTAATAATGTTTTATTACTCAATGAATTTACTATAGTAATTTTGGAAAAAAAAATCACATTAAAAGGGCATGAAAACATCACGGCACAGGTTTTATTCGACCAGGTCTTGTCATGGTTGCTTGGTGTTGGAATTCATCTTCACATGACCATGAAGTTCTTGCTGAAGGGTAGGGCCGGAAAAAAAAAACTCACTTTCAAAGACTCAAACCTTCAATCAAATTAAGACAAGGATCAACGAAGGAAACATTGATGTTCTCAAATTGGATATTTTCCTTTTCTTACATACTAAGAAAGCCTATCCTCACTAATTGACCGAAAGGGTTCGACAACCTATTATTGTTTGCTTTAGATCAATCTGTTGATTCTCTTTCTAGTTACTAACATTACATTGGAGCCCTCCATACCTTCGATCCTCGCCGCAAGATTTTCCAGAGGCAATTTATGGCATAAGTTTAAATCTATCTTACTAGATTGTCTCTTTAAAATATTGTCATTTCTAGGTTTTTTGGATAATGACGATGATCTCTTATGCCTTCTAAAGGACCAAGCATTATCATCATCTACGGCAATAGTGAAGTGATCCACATTATTTGTTTCTTCTAGTGAATGAAGTGATTAGTCGTCTTTATCTGCAGTGTAAGAAGACGCTATCAGTAATTAAAAAAACACATAATCCATGATCCCAATTCAAGTTTCTCTACTACCTAAATTAGATAGATTTAAACTTATGGGATCATGAGGTATATAATATGTAAATTCAGTAGTCATCTAATTGTGATAATAAAGGTGTTTAAAGTGTCGCCCATTGCTGACCATGCCCAACCTCTTAGGTGGTTCAAGTGAGAGCTTTCAAACATGATTGGGAGAGTAAAATGCCTTTTGATTCTTTCACAAAAGAAAATCTAAAGGAGTACAACATCTAGATAGCAAGAAGTCACAAAACGACCCATTGAGCGAACTGCAGTGTATTGGTACAAGTCAAGGTGACAATAGAGTAAACCCAAATAAAATGGTGCAAGTGCAATTTTGCCCCTTAGCCAGACGTATCATCAATGGAAGTAGTCATAGAATGACTTTGTCTTCAAGATCCTGGGATAAACAAACATAGATAACCATAAGGCGATGAACACTGCAAGATCGAACCAACATAAAACCATGCCCGAGTTAATATCACAAATGGAATAAACATGATTTGTATTTAGAGAACTAAAAGAAAAAAAACGAGGAGAGAAAGAGAGAGAGAGAGAGAGAAGTGTACCCACTCACTTTCACAATCGGTCCTTTGGTAGTGTATTGTTTCCCTTCTTTACTTTTGAAAGAAGTACCTAATCTATGATGGGAAGGTAGATCTTTTTTTTTTTTTTTTTGACGTTTTGATTTTATGGTAGGCTCTCATTAAAGCATCATACACTCTCTTATGCTCATATGAGTGTAAAGCAGCTGCAATGTCTATACTTCCAAAAGAATGAAGTTTTAATAGAACAAAGACATCTTGCAAGGTTGAGGTAATTTACCCCACAATGCTATGAAGGTGTGAGTTTGAGTGCTCCACCTAGATACTATCCTATGCTATTTTGTTGCATCTTTCATATTCTTAAAAGTATATCGCATGGATACCACAATGGCACCATGGATATTAACTCGCTTCAATAGTGATGTATGATATTTATTCCTAGTGATGTGTGATACCCATGCATGGATACCACAATGGCACCATGGATATTAACTTGCATTGATGATTGATGATGATGATGATGTTGACTTGAGTTATTAGAGTTTTGGGAGGAAGAGTGAATTGATGTAGGGCCGATAGATTATTTGTTTTTGTCTTTATTTTGCTTCAAGGACTGGATTTAATCTTTTAAAGTTTGTATATTTTTTAAGGGTTTAGTTGAGAAGCCCATGTTTCGTAATAAGTTTATAAAGTTTTGTTTAAGTGAAAGTTCTTCTATTTACGTGAGTAGAAGCTAGAAAAGTTTTTATAAAGATTATTTTCTTATTATAAATCCAATTGTTTTTAGAATCTAATTAAACGACTTATGAATTTAAAATTGGCTAGCTATGTTCAACATAAAAAAAATTCTTTTAAATGAAGCATGAGCATATAATACATGTGGTATTATACGTAGCAGTATATACCTTGATAAAATTTTAAGGCATTACAAATCATGTCATATATATCATATATTAAATATCTTCAAATAAAATAAGAAATTAGGTCATGCACATTATGCTCTATAAGAAAGAATACTCTTAATGTATCGAACAAAACGTATGCGTCAACTTTACATTGAACAAACCAAATTAAAAATGACATCAACGGATGTTTGGAAATCTAGTGGAAAAACAATTATGAAGTCCTTTTATCCTCCAATTTTTTATCCATTTAATTACCCTTTACATATCTAATCTTTAAACTTAAGGATTTCTGAAACTTTTGAGGACAGTTAAGGGAAAATCCAATAAACTAATATTACACATATTAAGCGAAGGAAAAAAGGGGAAAAAATAAAGATGTGAAAAAGTTTTACAAATTACATATAATGACTACAATTATAAATATCCTAATAATAGCTTCTTCTCAATACCTTAATAAATGTTGGATTATAAAAGATTAATTAAAAGGATGGGAGATTGATGGATCAGAAACTCATGTATAAGTTTTTTTGGCAAGACATAAGCATTAGATTTTCTATCCACAATATATATATATATATATATTTTTTCTAAACATGGATAGCAAGTTTCAAATGTCATCAATCAAACTGGACACTTTTTTGGTCGATAGCCTTTTAATCTAGTGTATCTTTCAGTTTCTCAAGTGAGAGGTACCAGATTTGATTCTTCCCTCATGTTGTAACAGTAATATATATATTTCCTTTGATGCTGGAACAAACTGTGGAGTAGTTAGTCTCAATTATGACAAGAGAGTAGCGCTCCACGAAGGCTTAAAGAACATACATTAATTATGAATTTGATATTTGTAATCATAATTTAAACTTTAAAAAAAACTTCTATGTAATTTTATTGTTTAAATATTGGATTAATCATAGCAATTTGCACAGGACCCTTGGTTCACCTAAAATATAAGTCATTTCAATTTCTATCCTTCTATTTTTAGGATTGTAAAGTTGTTTTTCGTTTTCATTTCCGGTCTTATTTTGAAATTTCCTTTAATCGGATTAAACTGTGGACTCGTTAGAGCATTATATATAATGAAGTCTTGACACCATTTTATATTAAAGACTTCCTTTTGACATTCTTTACCATTATAGTAGGGTGAAGAATTTTCAAAATGTTATTTTCATTTTCTTAAATAATTAATAAACTTCATACTAAATCAATTGAAAAATGAACATATAGTATTTAAGATATTAAATAGAACATAGAGGGAAAAAAAAGTAGTTCGTATGAAGTTAACAGGTTATTACTGAGAATAAAAATCTAATATGAGATTAAAAAAAACCATTAGTGGAGATCTTCATCTTTATGACGGTATTTAAAAAAAAAATTACAAATAGAATAACAAAAGAAAAGGAAATATTTGTCAAAGATAACTTGATGCTTCTTCATATCACAAAATGATTTTCATGAAGTAGAAATTCAACAAAAAAAAAAAAAAAAAAAGACATAATGTTGTGATGTAATACAAGTATATTTACTATATCAAAATAAGACTTGATTTGCCACATTACTAGTTTAGAATGTATATTCATGAATAAAATAAGTACATAGATTGTTACACTATTATTTGTGCTTGATATGGGGAAAATTTAACTTATGTTTGAATTAGAGTTATCACCATCCTGAAATTATAGAAGTTATTAATTATTATTTATGAATTAGGCTTACTTCTCTAAGATTTCATTGGAGCCAATTAGAGGCAAAACTAATACATCCATAAGATACTATATCTATATATATATATCTATATATTAGCCATAGTTGTTGGTCATAAATATTTAAAATTATGACAAAACTAAACAATAATTAATTCTTCAACAATATTGAACTGCTGAACTGCTGGACTTTATATTGTAGTAGCATATATTTCGGTTTTCAGATAAGATACACCGTGTTTGTTCTTTTTCTACAATCAAACACCGGAATGGAATGGCCCTGGGAATGAGGGAATCCACAGCCAAAGGAAATGAGGGAGGAGGAATAGAGGCCTAAAAAATGAAAAGTCCATATATAATTAAAACATATTAACATAACTTATTAATATAATTTGCATTATCAAGATTCAATATGAGTGGAAGGTATTTAAAACTTTTTTCAAAAAAAAAAAAGAAAAAGAAAAATAACCCAATTTCAACTTTGTATATAAATTCTTTTTTTCATATTACATTATGGATTAAACTTTATTATGGAAAAAAATTAATTTCATCAATTTTTTTTTTAAATTTCCTTGTTAATGTTGTACAAGATGGTTACAACACAGTAAACATTACAAACAAACATGGCAATCCAATTCGATGAACATATTATGTGCATAAACTCAATATAAAAAATTATATCACAAGTAAAATTTTCACAAAACTGTTATAGACATATATATATATATATATATATGTTTATAAATGAACTTCTATTGACTCAAAATTAATGTTTTAATTATGTCTCGACTAATCACAATACAACACTTAAGCAAATTAAAAAGAATAACTCAAAAATATAATGGAACATAAATTTCTAACCAAATTCTTCAAATAATCCTTGGAAAGCCAATAAAAATCTCTAAAATACAGTTGGGGAATATAGGTACACCTAGACTTACCTAGAACATACAAAATAGTTGATGATATAGCTCTCCTTGTTCTTCATGCATTCTCCACGGATGTTCCTTTTCCCTAACCAATGCAAACCACAGTACACCAGCCACTCTGAATGACCATAGTTGTATGACTTCTCCTTCCTCAAATTGTTTCTCTTAACGATTGAATTCCAATTATAGAGCACATAAATAAAAGACTGCTCATCTTCCACTTTCGAAGACTCAAATGATTCTCGATCAACTTAAGAGAGGGATCGATTAAGGAAACCTTGATGTCCCCTTGTTTTCCAGCATCTTCTCTTCTTCCACATTGAGGAAGTCTTTCTTTACCAACTGAGTTGGAGGGATCGACATCCTATTATGGTGTGCCTGTAAATCAGTCTGTTGAATCTTCTTTCGTATTATTAACACCACGTTGGTACTATTCTTGCTTTCAATCAATGCCAAGAGATTTCTTGGAGGAGATTTAGGGCATAACTTTGTATCCATATTATTCTTTTGTCTCTTGACATCATTGTTTTTCTTAGGGTTCTTAGCCCTAGAATTATTGTTGCCCACTAGTAATATACTCACGGCAGATTCTAGCTTTTCTTTAGTACCCATTTTTCTTTTTCTAGGAATAGTAGAAGTGCCAACGCGAGGTTGATGAAATGGTGACACCACAGCGGACGATGGTGTTTCACTTATAATCTCAATTCTAGGAGTCCTCCTTTTCCTAGGTACGTTGTTGAAGCAAGCAGCCGCGCAGCATAGGTGAGGAGATTCACTTCATTACTGAAGTGATGGATGGTCTATAGCATCCACAAGAAGCCGCACCCCTTTGAGAGACGATCATCATCACCATTATTATATCCCATGATCGTCGTCAAGTTTTTCTCCATATTATTAATAAAGGGAACATTGACATGATTGATCTTCCTGAAACAAACGAAACCAAATGAGCGGAGTTGAAAAAGGAAAATAATAATGAATGTATGTGTTTTGTTTAAGAATGACTGGGCTTGTATATGCATAGAGAGAGAGAGAGAGAGAGAGAGAATTTTGGAAAGAAAAGATTTAATTTTACCGGACCCTTATCTCAATGTAGCTCTAATTAATATAGTATCTTGCTAAAAAGATTATGGCATTGACAAACACATGATTTTCTTTATTGATAATAACAAATAAAATAAAGGATTCGACCAATTTTGCAAATTTATCTTTTGACGCCACGCCCAATTTAAAGAGGAATGTGTCCATGCTTGAGAGGATTTTTCTACCATCTTTGAAAATTTCATGGGAAGAAATACTTCAAATAAGCTTTTAATCTACGTGGAATTTTAATCACTATAAAAAAACTAGTCTTTAGAGACAGATCATGTGATAGAAAATTGATAAAAGAAATTATATTTCTACAGATAAAATCAACAGCTATGAGTTATGAGACAAAAATTTATGTTCAGAGATAGAAAACTTGTTTCTAAATACCAATTTTCTTGTAGTGAATTAGACATTAAACATAATTACAATAACTAACAAAATTTTAAGATCCAATTTTAAAATACTTTCATTTTTATGGAAAATTTTTTTTTTTTTTCCATTCCACCGTCATCTCAAAAATAAAACGAATATCAAGAACCGTATAGACAGAGAACACGATAACAAAAATTTATATAACTCATCACCACAGTTATCATCCATGATTAAAATCATTAATAATGTGAATGTCGACTCCTTTAACTTTCAAGCAATATTAAGTATTTAAATGAAAAGGAGTAAAATTAAATACCTGGAAATAAAAAACTAAAGAGGAGGCTGTTGTCGTTCTTATAATTGCCAGTATCCGGAGTTGAAAAAGGAAAGTAATTATGAATGGGTTAGTTTGTGGTGTTTAAGAATCAGAAGGCTATATATATATGGGAAAGATATTGAGAGATTTGATTTTGGAAACAAAGATTTAGTTTTATGTAAGCTTATCTTAATACAGCCCTATATGATACACTATCTTGCTAAAACAGATTCTAACAAAAGAGTGCTTTTGCTTAATAATAATAATAAATAAATAAGAAAGACTCATAATCCCATATAACCTGTTTTTATTTTTCAATAGGTCAATTGTAAAGTCATCTCTTTGAGTTTTTAAATCGTATACTTACATTCCTAGAACATAAAAAGGTCAAATGCACCATAATTTAACATATATATATATATATATATGTATGTATGTATGTCTATTTTCTGTAAAGTAATGAAAAATAATAATCTATAAGACAATTTCAGAAAATGTAAGAATACAAAATTAGTTTTTTTAACGTTTAGTTTCTTTAAATATTTTTTAGTAGTAATTATTTTGGCTTGTTTATTATGTTATGAAGGGTAATATATTTCAAGAATAAAATTTGAGTTTATGCATGGAATTTTAATTAGAATTTCTTTATTCGTCTATTTAAGTTTTATTTTACTAGAAATCTTCTTCGTTAAGCTTATATAGATCTCTACAAACAAAGGGGACTGATCTTTATAGTTTAGAACCATGGCGGGGGGAGGGGGAAAGGGCCCTCGACCCGTTCAGAAAAGTCGATTGTTTAATTTTTTTTTTTTAAATGGAAATAGGGTGACATCGAAACTCATATCTACAACTGTTTTAAAAGATTTTACCAAAATATTAATTATACAAAAATAATGATACGAACACCATCACAATACTACATTATATATTGATATTGCATGTAGTGAATGCGATATAGTCTAGTATTACTATCTAAATATCACATTAACTACAAACAATATACTTTAAATTAGATGCCACATCTGAAAAGTGAATATCATATTTCATGGGTGCAACATTTAAAGAACATCTAAATATATGCCATATTGTGTCAATAACTTGACAAACTATAATTGATATTTGTGCAATTTTTTAGTACATTAGAAGACAAAAAATTATCTCACTATAAATATTATCTATTATATATATTTATTTATTTATTTAAAAGAGCAAATGATAACATAATATGACTAAACATTTACATATTTGTTTTTATAAAGATGAGATCATGGGTTTAAATCACTTAAGCCTCATTCTAATTTTACGGGATGCACAAATTATTAAAATGGCATTCATTTTTGGTTTATCTTATAGTTTTTCACCACAATTTTTAATAACATTAAATCTATTCATTGCAAAGTTACATTTAACTACATAAGTTCTCTTAAATTGGTATTTTCTATCAGTAGTATATCACAAATGATAATGACATTAGCCATGTTACAAATACAAGGTCGTATCATATAATGTATAAATATATAATACTAGTTATATAATTTGGTACAACAAACTTTTTTTTTTTCCTTTTACAATTATTGTTATCTGTGAATATGAATTATTGAACAATTTACTGTAAAATGATTTATATCTCTTTCTTTTCTTCTTTACCAGAGGACAAGACTCAGAGGACCTAGCAATATAATTTAGACAACAACAAAACAAACAAAGAGGATGGGAGTATCATCATAGAATTTATAATGTCAATTTGCTCTTTTTGATCTACTTGAAATTTTATGTTTAAATATATCTTTATTACAAAAATAAGTTCTAAGAAATAATTTTATTTTTTATGATTGAAAGTTAAATTTTGTTTCATATATATGCCAGAAAGAAAGGGGGGAAAAAAAACGTAATTTAGCCTCTTGTAAAATTCGGGTCCCAACCATTTGACCCCGCACTAAAATTATTTTAGATTTCAGGTAAATAAAAGAGACGTCAACTTAAAATCCATTAGCATAAATTTTGTTAAAAATCTTTGAAATCAGTGACTATGTATAAACATTATGTGATATTGCTTAAAAATTCGTGAATCTGTTTGGCGTTTAAAATCCATGGTCTTACTCTATAAATTCACACATGAGAAAGAAAGAGACAAAAGTTCAATTCGTGTTTAAGTCGTTATAATCTTAACATTTTCAGGCTAATTTTGGTCTGACCTAACCATTGGAAACAATAATTTTTTTATTGGATTGAAGTTAAACCAATAAGATATAAAAATTATCCAAGGCTCAAATACTGATCTCCACATAAAAGTATTCGTTGAAAAAAAAAAAAAAATAGTACCTACTCAACGAAAAACGCCCATGCAACGGAAAGACCCAATGGTCGCCAAACCTTCATCGTCAACAAATCGAAGATTGATGCTTTTATTAATGTTTTGTATTATTCGTGGTGTTTGATTTTATAGCTTGTCAAGGATTAAACAAGAGATTTTGTTAGCTAATAAAAGGCAAAATAAATAAATAAACAAATTATATTAACCATCCTTATAAAATTTGGGAAATATATCGACACTCTATTTCTTTTTTCTTTTATTCCTAATATAACAAATTAGCCTCTAAAAATGTCAACATTAACGCAATATTTTTAAAATATAACACATATTTCTAAATGTCAACAAGAGGAGAATATTTATTACATTTAAAAAAAAAATCGGGAGTCAATATATTTTACAAAGTTTACAAGATGGACAACATAATTTGAGAAAGGAAAAAATAAATAAATAAATAAAGGACATGAATGACAGTTAAGCTTCTAAGATAGATCCAGTGATCTTGGATTGTAACTTTTTGACAACTCGCAAAATTCTGTCAGGGCCATATAAGTAAACGAGGAAACCATAAGAAGAGGCTAGGACTAGTCTAATACTAACTAGGTTGCTCTTCCCTTGCAAATTGAGTTTGGTAGAAGCGGAATCCACAAATGCAGAAGTTGGTTGACGTTTATCTCCATTTGGAGTGAAACATCTTGGTCGTCTTGATCTACCATACTTAATTTTTGCTAGGAACTTACTATAATATCTGTGTATAAATAGCCAACATGATAAGCTTGAAAAGATAAGCATTGAGGGATTTGTTTAATTCGAAGATATAGTTTGATATTTGATGGATTAGATTAAGAATAGAGAAATCTGCTATGACTTGGATTTGGGTATATGTTTGTTTGGATTTCTTCATATGTTATGGAAAGAAAAATGCTCAAGATAAAAAAAAAAAAAAAGTAATAGAAATTATACCAGGCTTTATTAGTATGCTACAATGCATATGAATATTGCACCTTGCAACTGCTCGATGATGCTCAAATTTCGTATTGAAAGTGATACTTGTGATTTGTATGTAAATATTCATATCCCATCTTATATATCCGATTTTGCAATATATTTTGATAATTAATTTCATCTAATTTGTATATCGTTTTTCTTTTTAAGTAATGGTAGTGATATGAGTAAAAGGATGAAATACATGCCAAAATATGTAAATAGTATATTTAGTAGGGATCTCAGAAGAACTCAAGCTTAACAACAGCTTAATAACTAAACATTCAAGTGCAATTATGGTAGTTAAAACAATATCCACTAGACTAACCGTACAGAGAAACAGATTAATAGCAGACAAAGTATGAGCAAGGGTCACCCTAGCCATCTTTTCTCTTGAACTTGTTCTTAAGTTTGGAGCTGCTAGTTGCTCGAAGAGGCAATAAGTCCTCTTCAATTACCCTCACAAAATAATACAAACACAAATAAGTTTTAGTTCCTTAGATCAACAATACATTCAAACCCTAATTCAATTCTTTACTTTTGTAGAGAAATGTGTTCAAGAATCGTTTAGCTGAAATAAAGATTCCTCACCTTTCAAGTATCGAAGATCCACTACAGTTGGTGTGGACAAGAAATGAGATTTTGTTGAGAGTAGATTTGAAATCTGGATTTAGGTTTTCCATTTAGGTGTCGAGATAGAATAATAAAGACTGTGATAGGGTTTGTACAAGATTGTCTATATGACATTATTTGACAAGCTTTGTACTTAGACATTTCATTCTTGTACAGTGTTGGATTAGTTGATTGGTGTAAGCTAAAGTTTTGAATTTGTATGTTAGTAAGTGGGCTTTACATTGGCTTATTAGAATAATCCTATCAATTTGGTGCTCCTATTGAGTTCTTGATTTTAGTTACTATGGCTGAAGCCACCAGAAGAGTTCTTAGATTGAATGATGAGGTATCCTTACATTCTAAACAAATTGTGCAGCTGAATGATAAATTTAATATAATGCAATCAAGATAAACATGATAGATGAAAAAATCAATAGTGTAGATGATAATATGTGTTTTATTGTACGATATGTACAAAAGCATATGGAAAAGGATCAAGCTGAGAATCAGGGCAGAACTGAAACACATGGTAATAATCTGCCTTCATCATATTATTTAGGACCAATTAGAAATCATTATCATACATGAAGGGAATCAAGTTAGAATTACCAAGATTTTTCCTCGAATAAGAGGTTGGATCTTTAAGGCTACTCAATTTTTAAGTTTCATTAGATCCCAATCAAATAGAGTAAAGTTGGCTTCATTTGCAATGGAAAGTGATGCGTTGGAATGGTTCCAGTGGATGACCAAAAATGATTTAATTTCAACATGATTTTCTTTTATTACAGCAATGAAAATCATATTTGGACCATCTACATTTGAGGATTTTCAGGATCAACTTTCCAAATTAACTCAAGAAGGTAGTGTAGCTAAATCAATTGCAATTTGAGAAGCTCTATAATCGAATTTTGGATTATCCAAGAGCTTTTTGATAATATGTTTCATCTCTAGATTGAAACCAGTTTTCCAACAGAGGTATTATCTAATAAATCAGTGGGAGTATTCTATTGTAAGCAATTAATTTAGCTAAGTTACAAGAACATAAATTGGGTTACTTAATGAATATAACTCATAAAAGTAATTCTATTGTATCATCTAATAAATCAGTAGGAGTATTCACCAATGGTTCTAAAGTGCACTCACTTAGTCTTGCTATGGCTACATAAAAATCTGTGTTGAACAATGAAAAAATAGTAAGAAGATTTTTCCGTTAAAAAGATGACCCTAAATTGGCCATGAGACGTGAAAAGGGATTATGTTATAACTATGATGATAAATATCACAAGGGGCATGTTTGCAAATCAAATTTTCTACTTATGATTCATCCAGAAGATGATGAAGATTATTTTCTCGATTGTATTGAGCATGAGGATGGTCAAGATGATTATTATGAGGTAGTTAATCAAGTGAAAGAAGCTAAGATTAGTTATCATGCTTTGTCAGGTGCAATTGTTCCAAAAACTTTGAAATTCAGGGACAAGTGAAGGGAGTAGCTTTAAATGCTTTGGTTGATTCGGGTATCACACAAAACTTTATTCAATAAAGTGCTCATAAGTTGAAAATTCTATTAAAGTGGTACCTCGGTTTTTTATTGGTTGGTGATGGAGATAAATTGGTTTGCACTGGACTATGTAGAAATCTGTTGTTATTATTCAAGGAGTCACTTTTTCAATAGATTTCTACGTCTTTTTACTAATTCAAGGTGTAGAATTAGTGCTTGATATTCAATGGTTGATCACTTTGGGACCATTTGCTTCAGATTACAACAAACTTACTATGAAGTTTTGCTGGAAAAATAAGGCGATTTGTTTGACTGGTTCAACTAATATTGCTTGCAAAGAAATATCTTATAAACAGTTGATGAAGATGGTGAAAACAAATTCAATGGCTTATTATTTCAATATTGTGGCTTAGGTGGATGTTTCATCATCTTGTACCACTAGAAACGATGCTTTAGATGCATTGTTGGGTAGATTCAATGATGTTTTTGTGACTCCATCATCATTACTGCCACTTAGATATGTTCAACATCATATCCATTAAAAGAATAAGGGACAAGCTATCAATATGGGGCCATATAGGTATCAATATTTTTAGAAACAGAGATTGAAAAACTAGCTTAAGAAATGTTGGAATCATGAGTCATTAAACCTAGCACAAGTCCATTTTCTTCTCCAGTAATATTGGTAAAGAAAAATGATAGATCATTAAGGTTTTGTGTTGATTATTGTGCTTTGAATCAAACCACTATTCAAGATAACTTTTTGATTCCTACCATTGATGAGTTACTAGATGAGTTAAGGGAGCCACTATAATTTCCAAGATGGATTTAAGGGCTGGATATCATTAAATTAGAATGTTTCTAGACGATACACCAAAAATAGCTTTTAGAACACATGAAGGCATTATGAGTATGTTGTGATGCCTTTTGGCTTATCAAACGTACCATCTACATTTCAGGCTAATGAATACCATTTTCAAACTATATTTGAGAAAATCCATCATTGTTTTCTTTGATAATATTCTCATTTATAGTAGATCAATGGAAGAGCATTTGAGAAAGCCCTTCATTGTTTAAGACATCATTCACTTTTCCTTAAGAAATCCAAATGTTCTTTTGGCTAAGATAAAAGTTGAGTACCTAGGCCAGGTTGTGTCAGCTGGAACAGTAGGCCCTGAGCTAGAGAAGCTTAAAGCCATTAAAGAATGGTCCTAACCTATAAATGTGAAGCAACTAAGAGATTTTTCAGGCATCATAGGTTACCATCATAGATTTGTTAATGATTATACCAAAATTGCTTTTCCACTTACAAATTTGCTAAGAAAAGAACAATTTGTGTGTTTAGATTCTACTTAAGCATCTTTGGAAAAGGTAAAACAAATTTTGGTCGTAGTACTAGTTTTAACTTTACCAGACTTTACAAAAACATTTATTTTGGAAACCGACACATTAAGAACAAGGGTGGGGGCTGTCTTGCAATAAGATAATCACCCAATTGCTTATTTTAGCAAGAAATTTAGTTTGAGACTACAAAAGCCAATACTTATGTACAGGAATTAGTGGCCATTGTTGAAGCTATATGGAAGTGGCATCAATATCTTTTAGGAAGGCATTTTATTTATTGAAACAAACTAGAGAAGTATCAAGGAGTTGTTAACACTGGTTATCCAAACTCAGAGCAATAACAACTATTAGTCAACTTTTTAGGCTATGATTATTAGCATTCAATATAAGCCAAGGGTAGAGAATCGAGTAGTAAACTCCTTATCAAGGATGTTTTCTATGGAGTCATTGTTTTTAGCACTAACCATTCCATGTTTTGATTTTTCAATTGTTTTGAAACAGGCACTTTCTAAGGATGCTCAATGGTTATCTTTGGTAGATCAGGTGCAAAGAGGAGATACTATTCCTTGGCCATTAATTTATAAAGAAGAAGTGTTATGGTTAAGATCTCACATATTCTTATATGAAAATTCAACTGTCATTCCAATTTTATTAATGGAATTTCATCGTACCCCAACTGGAGGTCATTTGGGGTGTTAAGAACATACAAGAGGCTTTCCCTCTCATTTTTTTGGAAAGGAATGAAGACTGTATTGTGGATTTCATTAGAAAAATGTCATGTATTTCAACAAGCCAAATATTTGACTACTGTTCCACAGGGTTTAACATTCCACAGAGTGTTTGAAGACATTTCCATGGATTTTATTATAGGTCTATTGGTTTCTCAAGGATATTCAGTCATTCTGGTCATTGTAGACCGTTTAACTAAATACTGTCATTTCGGACCATTATGTGCAAATTACACAACTATCTTAGTAGCAAAATTGTTTGTCAAAATTATGGTGAAGCTTCATGCCTTCCACGCTCTATAGTTTGTGATAGAGATCGTGTCTTTATTAGTAAGTTTTGGAATGAGTTATTTAAACTTAGTGGTACTAAGCTACGGATAGTTATGCCTATCATCCACAAACTGATGGTCAGTCGGAGGTTGTCAATAGATGTTTAGACCATTACTATGCTATTTTGTTGTGGATGTTCCTAAAGATTGGCCTAAATTCTTAGCATGAGCTGAATTTTCCTTCAATACAAGTTTCCATAGCAATACAGGATTCACTCTATTTCAAGCATTGTATAGACGACAACCACCTGCCATTCTAGATTATGTTAGAGGAATAAGTGCTATTGAGGCTATTGATATAGAGTTAACATCTCAAGATGAGATACTTAGAATTTCGAAGACAATTTTACTTAAAGCTCAACAGGCTATGAAGGTTATTATTGACACTAGTAAGGTCGATAAAGAGTTTAAAGGTTGAGATTATGTGTATGTGAAACTTCAACCTTATAAGCAATCATCACTTGTCAATAGGCCATCTCAAAAATTGACCAGAAGATATTATAGTCCTTTTCAAATTCTGGAGATTTGGATTAGTAGCGTACAAACTAAAGTTTCCTGAGGAGTTACGTATTCATCATGTGTTTCATGTTTCCTTACTTAGGAAATCTAAAGGCATAAATGATGAGACATTTCAGTTGCCTATAGAAGCTTTGGGTAATTGTCCTATTGCTCAACTTTTAGATGTCTTCTCTCAACGTTCTATTTGGAGGAGAGGCAAGATTATTCCTTAGATTTTGGTTTAGTGGGAATCTTTTATGGCTGAAGATGCTACTTGGATGGACTTAGACGAGTTTCAAGTTGATTACCCAAACTTTGGCCTTGGGGACAAGGTCAATCTTTTAAGGGGAAGGGAGTTGATATGGGCAAAAGGGTAAAACACAGGCCAAAATATCTGAAATAGTGTATTCAGTAGGGATCTCAGAAGAACTCAACTTAACAATAACTTAATAACTAAACATTCAAGTATAGTTACGGTAGTTAAAACAATATATATTGGACTAACAATAAAGAGAAATAGATAAATAATAGATATAGTATGAACATGGGTCACCCTAGCTATCTTTTCTCCTGAACTCGTTCTTGTGTTTGAGCTGCTGGTCACTTGAAGAGACAGTAAGTCCTCTTCAATTACCCTCATAAAATAACACAAACACAAATAAATTTTAGTTCCTTAGATCAACAATACATTCAAACCCTAATTCAATTCATTACTTTTGTAGTGAAATGCATTCAAGAATCGTTAAGCTGAAATAAAGATTTCTCAACTTTCAAGTATCGAAGATCCATTGCAGTTGGTGTAGACAAGAAATTGAGATTTTGTTGAGAGTAGAATTGAATTTTGTATTTAGGTTTTCCTTTGAAGTGTCGAGATAGAAAAGCAAAGAATATGGTAAGGTTTATATGAGATTGTCTGTACAACATTATTTGACAAACTTTGTACTAAGAAATTTCACTCTTGTACAGTGTTGGATCAGTTGATTGGTGTGGGCCGAAGTTTTGAATTTGTATGTTAGTAAGACATATGTTGGATTCATTATTTGATGTCAAATGGTTTGGAAATAAAATATCATAAAGATTAGTTGTATTGGTTAAAAATAGAGGGGGCATGGAACATGTCTATGAGGGCTAAAATTTATCAAAATATAGGCATTTAAACAAAAATTACCAAAGCCTTTGCTAAATGGTAGCTTAAAATTGTGATTTTATAAAATTACAAAAAAGAATCTCATCAATAAACTATGAATCCATTTTTTTATATGGTAGCTATATACATTTTGTTATAGGGAAGTTTTTGTGCATGTGTATCGCAATTCATAATTGCAATTTTAGTCTATAACTGGGCATGTATATCACATTTATAATTGCGATTTTAGTATTTTATTAATGCTTTGATCTAATCACTAACACCATGGAGGAGCTAGAATAATAAAGACATTACAATTTTATGACCTTTCTTATGATAAGGCACAAAAGAACAAGACAAACCCACACCATAACTAACCACCAACGTCTGAAACCTTAGAAAGAATCATCATCCAAAATCAGAACAACGAAGCGTTTTGTTAAAACTCAAATCTCGGACTCAATCCTTAATGATGCCTACCTTAATGCTACTATTTCTTTCCTCCTTTATAATTACAACTTCGAGGTCCACAAGTGGCTCTGATGCATGTCATTCTTATAATCACGTTTTGTCAATGCGATAGAGTTGTTGTATATGGTATTGCAATTCTGACATTACCAGTTTTCTATATCTTTTTCAAACATGCAAATTTACAATTGTAATTTGATAATTATTTTTATTTAAACCTTAGTTAAGTAATTATTTTCAATAAACATCCTAAACAAGGAAAAAAAACCAAAATAGAGCATATACAATTTAACATAATATTGGACTTAAAAGAATTGCCTTGCTTTACATGTATCCTGTAAAAATGACGTAGTCTGTATCTTGCTTAAACTCATTCGGGCATGTTCTTGATTGTTAAACTTAATGAAACTTACATTCTATTTGACTTCAATTTAAACATGACCTCAACTTAAGCAATCTTGTAGAGGTGTACCTTGCTCACAACTTGATTGCATTCAAATCAAACTCCAATAAATTTTAAACTTGAGCAACTTATGGTCTTATATAAAACTAATTCACCACATATTTCCTCTAACAATTTTTTTTTTTTTTTTTTTTTTTTTTTTTTTTTTTTTTTTTTTTTTTTGTGAACATCACAGACAGCAGCAATTATCATCCACTTCATCATTTGCGTTAATCAATAACAAATTTAGGGGCTGATAGGGGCTCCACCTCCTATACTTGGAATTTTATTTATTTTTTTTTTTGGAATTATGTGACAAAAAATAATATATTATTTATATATTGAAAAGAGTGAATAATGATAGATAAGTAATTATAGTCTAGTGGTTAACTATATGGCTATGTATTCATGAGGTTATGGGATTAAATTTCATTGATATAGTTTTAATTTTTTAACATGGATTTATTACTCTAATTTTCTAATAAATTAAATTCATTTACCTTAAAATTATATTTAACTAACTAATAAGTATTTTTTATTTGTTGTATACGTTAAATAATAATTATATCATCCACATCACAAATATTTTTTACTTTATCGCATAAAGTATCACTAAATAACACTTATTATATAACTTGAAGTTTCATGTATTAACTATATAACTGTAATTAATAATAAATTGTCGAGTAATACATACCTTGTATAATATAATTTTAATTATAATAGTGAGTGAATGTATATTAATAATTTTTTTAAGGTCTGACGATCCAGCATCCGTCCCTAGCATTTATTTGTGTACCTCAATGTTCGATTTCTTCTTCCAGAAGCAGTGCGATATTTTGCATAGACTGACAAGTGGTCTAAGTTCAAAAGTCCAAATATAAATAAAACTTAGTAATATAAACATCTACTTTTGCTTTTGTTAAACACTTGCCTATTACGAGCATAGATTTACTTGTACGGTCTCACAAATTTATAATTTCATAATTCCTGTTAACTATATTAGATTTAGTATTTTTTTTATATAAATGTTGATAAAATTTAATTTATAGCTTTGACCAAATTTGTCGATTCTATTTGTTAAAGTCAAATAAATTAAAAATTAAAGAAATAGAAAAAGAACAGTATACCTGTTTAATTCTTTGGATCTTCATTGAAGTCCCAGCTTTAATTGCAAGGCAGAACTATCTACTTCAATTTATATCATCAAGATTCAAGATGAGTGGAAGCTGCAAGGTAGTTATTGTTTCCTTCATTAATTCAAAACTTTTTTTTTCCAAAAAACAAGAAAAAGAAAAAAAATAACTCAATTTCAACTGTGTTTTAATTTCTTTTATGCATATTACGTTATGGATCAGACTTTATTATGGGAAAAGAATTTAATTTCGTCATTTTTTTTTATTTCCTTGTTAATGTTGTACAATATGGGTATAACATAGTAAACATTAGAAAAAAATGACGATCCAATTCCATGAACATATTAGATGCATAAACTTAATGTAAGAATAATATCACAAGCAAATTTTCACAAAAATATCGTATATTTTTTTATAGATGAATTTTTGTTGACTCAAAATTGATGCTTTGGTTGTGTCTCAACCAACCACAGTATAACACTTAAGCAAATTAAATAAACTAACTCAAATATTGAGCATCATAGGTAGAGAAACATCTTATACATAAAACATAAATATATTTATAATGGAACTTCTAGTTCCAACTAAAGTCTTCAAGTAATCCTTCAAAAGCCAATAAAAATCTATAAAATACAATTTTGAAATATAGATATGCCTAGACTTACCTATGATCCCTTTCTTAAGTACAGTCAACACTAGGCAAGTGCACCTATCAAAGATGGTATAGAGATGGAGTACAAGGTCGTCTCCCACATGGTCTTTTAAGTACCAATAATTATTCTTTTCATTATTATCTAGCCGATAAATTTGAGTGGTTGTTACCGGTACATTATTAATTATACCACTAATCTATTACAAATTACTAGTCAACTTACAAACACAAATCTCTTAAAATAAACCTGATGTATAAAACATTTAGACTTCGCTTCATCACTAAACATTATCATGTAATTCAAGGAAATATCATATAACGTTATATATTCTCAAACTACAAAATTCACATTGTTTTTGTCAAGATCACTAATCTTTAGCCCTAAGTTTATCCACTAGAATCTCTTTCTATGCTAATAGCAACTTAGAATTATATTAATTTCCAGAACTCCCTTACACAATTAATTATATGCAAAAGAATTTCACAATCCTATCTCTATAATCATAAGCAATTCTCGTCAATAGCCAAGATCTATTCAAAAAAATGATTTCTCAATCAATCCAAATGAAATCTGTTGAGGATTTATATTTTGCATAATATAAATTCAAGATTCAATGAAAACAATTGTTGAATGTAAGAAAAACTAGTAATATTTCATTAATAACGCATAGGGATATTACATGACAAGTTTGTAGTTCCACAAAATCTAACATATGAAATTACTCCTATTAAATGTAACAATACATTGTATAAATTCAGAAAAGAAATAAGGAAACATGTTAAAATCCCTTTTCAATGCTACAAGTTTTTACAATCTTCATAAATCCAAGCAATGTGAATTGTCTCCTTTTTGTTTCTTTCTCAAAAACTTCAAGAGATGTGTCTTTGTGAGTCACAATGATATGATATATAATTTTCTAACATGATATGATCTTGAATATATATGCTCTACCGTGCATCCTTTTTGTCTCCATTCATCTCCAAATATACCATTTATGACATCTGATGTGGCAATTGTAATGACCCCAAAGGAGGCTTAGTAGAAATTTCTAAAAGCTGTCATATCACGTTTGCACCTGTTACATGAGAGCCATCTTATAATATCAATTGGAAATTACAAGACATCTATAAGGGTTTTATCTTTGCATCATGACTTTTTTTATCTCTTCTAGATCTATTGTTTATATTGTAAATCTTATGAAGGAGTCGATTCTTCATACACTACACTTTATGAAATCCTAAGCGTGTGAATTGAATTGCTTTTGATTAATGAAATGTTCATGCCTTTGTATCTATTCATGTGCTTCCATTGTCTTATGATTGATTTGTGCACAAATCAATTGCATGCATGATACTTATTAAATAGGAAGAGGTTTCATCTAATAAGATAGATCTATAAGAATAGAAAAATTGCTTATTTCATATAAAGATGGGAAATTTTTTATTTTATGCTATAAGGATTTAATTCTTGTCAAAAGGATCATATATTTTCATGCAATCTTATGTGATGCTAGTGAGGGAGAGGTCTCTACTATATCATGTAGAGGTAGAAATTAATTAACTCAAGGGATTTATTGATTTACTTAATGAGATCCTACAGTATAAAGCATGAATAATTCATTAATCAATCCATGATCATAACGATTTTACGGTTATGGTGAATCAAGGTGAGAGGTATATCTTGTGATTGAATCCATCTTCTTAAAGCATACATAATTGAGACTGCTAGATTAGTTGCTTAGTAGTTTTCATAGATTTCTCTTTAAAAATTAGGTTAAATAGTAGAAAATCGGTAATACTAGTTCTTGTTTTCATTATCCCTGCACGTGGACTACACCCTAAGATCTATGCTATATTAAATAGATACACTTACCTAGCTAAGATCATAGATTTTATCGGGTTTGTAAATCTAGAATTTGATACAATGGGTAGTGCATATCAATATGATAATAATGACAACATGGCTACGAGTTAACAATGAATTTATACGAACATAATAACGTAGAAGGGAGAATGGGTCGTCTTACTAAACTTACTTGGTTTTTTTTTTCTTTTTTTTCTCATGACCCGGGTAATGACGGAAGAATGATGAGGAGTTTCGGTGTAATTTATTTCAAGCTAAAGGAGAAAGCAACGTGTGTTATGATGGGAAAACATGCAACTTGCATGAGAATAATGGTAATGGACATAAGGGGTTGTAAAACCACCGTAAAAAGTGGTGTTTTAGTTTTTTTGAGAAAAGTCGTTGCATACGATATTTTCCACAAACACCATAAGCTATTATATAGTTATCAATCGGGTCGTTATTGGTGCAACTCCCCTTTTGGCGACTTAATTTCAAATGGCGGTGGTATTTTTGTCAAAATTTGCTATTTTCATACAAATCAGTATTTTTGTTCAAATTTGGTATTTAAACTATTTGAAATATGATATTTTCATCTAAATTTGGGATTTATAATTCTAGTATTTTTAAGCAAACTTAATACTCTTGTTCAAATTTGGTATTCCGTAACTATCCTTATCAAGAACTACTCGTATTAATGTCATTGAGCTCGTAAGTCCTGAAAACAGACAACTGGGACGTGTGAGTTTGATTTTTAGTTGAACTTCAAGCAAGAATATTCTACTCATATATTATAATTTTCGGTCTTAAAGAGAATTATAACATAGGCAATTAGGCACAAGATATTTCGATAATGGTGACTTTTTTAAACAAGAAGATCTAACTATATAACCTGCTAGATTCATAAAGCATATCGATATTAACAATAACTTGTGCAAGTAGCTGTATTTTACCTTAGAAATATCCCATTCGCTATCAACTATCATATAATAACCAAAATCTAATAGGTAATATAACCTATCAATAGTTCAATTTTTAATTCCCGAAATGATATTATTACTACTAATTTAAAAAACGTCATCCCCAATGCTAATGGATAGCTTGGAACCCGGAAGTATCGGGGTGTTAAATGCACTACTGCTTCAATGAAAATTAAACATTTGGAGGTGGTGTCTAATTGGATTGCCGAATTTATATTTGTATCATATCTGTATACATATGTATTTATCAATATTATATCTATATCAATTTTATTTAGCCAACTTACAAGTAAAATTATCAATTTTTTTCGTAGTATCTATTTTTTAATAAATATTTATTAAAAAAATAAAAATATAATATCAAAATTAGAATACCATCAAACAAACAGATCCCTAGTTGCTTATACTGATGTATTTGTACTTCTATCCTTTTCTCAGATGGTCAAGGGGGCATCATCTACCCGTGAGGCCTTGTGTATGCAATGACTTATGGACACGGTAACATGATGTGATATGGTGCAGAAAAGTGGAGCTCGGAATCTTATTTTGTGCCACATTTTGTCTGTTTTGCCCTTTTCTGAATAAAACCTTTCTCGCTTTCACGGATCTTTTAATAGATTTACCAACCTTTTAAATATCACATTCGAAAAAAATTAAAAATCCCATAACTTAGAGTTAGAATTCTTTAAACAACCATTTTAATTTCTTAAATGCATATTGTAGAGGGTCATTTCAATTATTGGGTTTTAGGTCTAATTTAACGTCATAAGCTGGTCTTCTGGGCTAGTAATAAGGCTTGAAAAGTCGATTCCAATAAGAAATATTGTAGAAAAACTTAACTTGGTAAGCTCGGAATAAGGATCATTGAATCAGTTTATTCCGCTCTCGAACTAATTCGGTTTTCTCGTGCGCAAAAAATAGATTCCAAAAAATCTTCGTAGATTAATTTGGGCTTTATTTGGCTAAAATAGGGCTTATTTGGAGTAAAATGATCCTATTTTTATTTTATATTGAAGATGGACTATTTTAATAAGAAAATGAGCTCCTTTTTTATTATAAAGCCCTCATTTTATTCCAGACCCGTATCTAAAGCCCATGCCCATAAACATAAAAGAAGGAATGAATTTTGATCGTCGGATTCATGGAAGAGATCCAATGATTGCAAACAATGCTTTATCTCAACCATCTAACCAGAAGTCATCCAACGGCTACTACTAGCCTCCAACATCTATAAATAAGATGATTCTCCTCTCATTTGGGAGAATTTTGCGCATTGCTAAGTTTGAGAGTAATGATTGAACATCTCCAAAAGGATCAAGATATCCACTTCACGAAGAACGAGTCAAGAACAATTAAATTTATCTGATTCGATCTTCTGTAACGCTCGCGCACTCGAGAAACTAGGTTTGCATGTTCTTCCTCTCATGCCTTTTTATGCAACATCCTACACGTGTCATCAGGTCAAGACTTTTCTCAGGTTAACCGCTATGCCTATCGCACCTAATTGGCCAGCTACAGTAACCCCACCATGTACATATTTTATGTTTATTAATTATAACATATTGGTAATAAAGTGTTTGATATATATTGAACGAATTGAGATGCTCAATTTTCAACTTTATATGATTGTTGAAAATTGAAAAATATTTAACCAATGTGTGTATTATACATATAAGGTTTTTTAAGATCTCATTGACACATTGGTTTAAAAAATAAAATTATCAAACCCATATTGTATGATTAATTATTCTATATCATTAATATATGAAGGAGACATGACAACTACAATAGGATATGTCCTTTCCTATTCAACATGTTTTTCTTGTGCCAACATTAGTTATAATTTTTAATTAATTTAACTTTTAGAAAAAGAAAGGAAATTTAATTACTAATAATTTAGTCCCTCTTTCTATATATATCAAATATCACAGACCTACTAGGGGTAAAAAGGTAGGGGCCTTGATCCTAAAAAAAATTCATGTAGTGTTTTATTAGTTAATGTTCTAACAAATTAATTATGTTTACTTATTATAAATAATATGATGTTCTAATTTATTAATAATTAAACTCCATTCATAACTTGTGAAGAGACTAATATATATATGTAAAGATAATTACATATATACATCTAGAAGCCATTTTGATAAACTTTTTTTTACTTATATACGACATTTTATGAATTGCAATTGCTTCCCATGGTTTGATTTTCAATAGAAGAAATATCTTATAAATATCAATAATCATCATGAAATATTACAAAAATTAAAATAGTTTTTTTTTATGTATATGGTATTTTAGTGACTATTTAAGCACTCATTAAATAATCATATTATATATTACTAAGAATTTAAATAAATATTATTTATAGTATTATATGTTTTATATTATTGAATTTATGATAAATAAATATCTTATAACATATATTACAATTAATATAAATAAATAAATTCAAAACTAAGGTTTTATAGATAAATCTAAACGTCATGTTGAAAAGGGGAAAAGCTGGGACAATGACAAACCATAGCAATCCTTCGTCCTTCCGCAGTGTTCCATGGGGAAAAAAAAAACACTTTTAGTCTTAAATATAAAAGCAACGAGCATGAAATACGCGTGCTCGGATATAATTAAGGAACATTGGACAGAAAAAGATAATGCAAAACATGACAGCACTGAAAGAGCTCCAACTTTTTGTCGACACCTTACTAAAGATAGAAAGTTGATTTAAAAAATAAAAAAAAAAAAAAAAAAAACTTAGAACTGTAACATGACATGGTCTCCTTCCACAGTACACACAACCAAAAAATAAAAAAATAAAGAAGAAGAAGAAGAAGAAGAAGAAACGAGATGGTTGGATGTTGATGATATCTCTGGCCTTGTTCTTCATGCATCCACCATGACGGGGTGGTCTTACTCCCTAACTAATGCAAACAGCAATTCTCCAGCAGCCACTCTAAAAGACCATAGATGTATAACCCCACCTTCTCGTAGGTTGTTTTCCTTGACAGCCGACCTCGAGTTATAAAGTACAGACTCTTTCTCCCACTTTCGAAAACTCAAGCTTTCAATCAAATCAAGACAAGGATCAACTAAGGAAACATTGATGAACTTCTTACACTGGAGTGAATCCTTTTCTTGCTTGCTAAGGAAGTCTTTCTTCACCAATTGACCTGGCGGGATCGGCAACCTATTGTGGTTTGGACTTAGATCAGTCGTTTGAACCACCTTTCTAATTACTAACATCACATTACAACCCCACATACGTTCGTTCTTCCCCATAAGATCTTCTGGAGGCAATTTAGGGCACAGGTTGAAATCTATCCTACTAGGCTGTCCCTTCAACATATTATTATTCTTTGGTTTCTTGGATGGCAACGACGACCCCTTCCGCTTACCAGAGGGCGAAGCATTATTGTCATCCGTGGCAACAGTGAAGTGATCCACATTATTTGTTTTTCCTTCGACTGCGTCTACAGAATCTAAAAGAGTGCGCAACCGGTAATCAGAAGGAACACCATCATCCATAATCCCAATGCAGGTTTCTATACCACCTGAAGTAAGCGTATATATTGAAAGTGAGATGTCAAAATAATATAGAGCTAAAAATAAAAATAGGCTGATGTTTTTCTCACACATACATACTATTGATCAAAGTGCGTAGAAAGTAGAACAAGAAAGCTAATTATGAACAGAGAATATATAATCAAAATTATAGATATAATCTTATGATCTCAATGGAGGAAAGAAAAGAGACAAGAAAATAACTGCGCTTACCCCTATGGGTGCTGTGAAGAATTTTAGTCTATCTCTGAAAGGGTAATATTATCTGTGAAAGGTGTAGAAATTTATAGACGGGGGTGTAGTGATAATCGACATTTATGTCACTTAGAAGGTGCTAATCAGTATCTAATGCTTGAGCCCCATGTGCTTGCGGAGAAAAGGTAAATGTTCCCTTCTTTTAGAGGACACAATTGACTCTGGTATATTAAGTACAGAAAAATAGCCAAAATGCATATCATAATGTTTGTTTATAATTACTAACTGGAAAAAGAAAATAATTATGAAGTAGAATTGTAAATAATGTGTTCATTATTTTATTTGATAACCTTGAGTTTGAATTTAAATTTCAAAATTTCAAGCTCCATAAAATTTCAGCTCAAGTTCATTTCATAATAGTAATGAAGAAAAATATCCTTTACATTAGGAAAAATAATGTTTTATAAAAATGAATTTTTTTTCTCTTGAGTGTAAGGGATTAAATAATATAATAAATTGAAATTATTAAAATAATAAACACTTCCCTAGTTTTAAGTAATTTTCATATGTATTCTTTTTGTGGTTTGTTTTTTTTTTCCCCGTTGGAAACGTGTTGTGTGTAACTGTATTAATTACAGTTGTGATAATAGTCACTAACCAATTAGTCAATGCAGCAATTTTGGGTTGGCAACTTCACTACAAGATTTAAAGCATCAATACCTAAAGACTACTATTAACATTATGAGTTTCTATCAAATTTTAGATTAAGAGATCCTTATTTAAGCTTATTGATCAGTAGAATATATAGGTAAAATCGTCTCTCGACAGAACATGATACCTCACAATACAAATATATCATACTTTCAGGAAAATATCCCTAATGCAAGTGACCTAATTAAAAATTAACTAGACAAATACTCCTAAAATTTAACTTTGATAATTAAATGAAATAAGATAATATGGTTAGATCGAAATAACAAACTATAGTATATGGTTAGATAAATGAGCGTAATTAAATAGTTATTATTTCTATAGTATATGGTTTGACTATTTAACCTATATATTATGCTGCAATGTATTGATCAATAAGCTTAAATAAGGATCCCTTAATCTAAAATTGATAGGAACTCATTTTGTTAATAGTAGTCTTTAGGTATTGATGCTATAAATCTTGTAGTGAAGTTGTCAACCTAAAATTGCTGCACTAACTAATTGGTTAGTGAGTATTATCATAACTTTAATTAATACAGTTACACACGGCATGTTTCCAAGAGGGGGCAAAAAAAACAAACCACAAAAAGAATTCATCTGAAAATTACTTAAACTAGGGAAGTGTTTATTATTTTAATAATTTCAATTTATTATATTATTTAATCCCTTACACTCAAGAGAAAAAAAATCATTTTTATAAAACATTTTTTTTAAAGTAAAGGATATTTTTTTTCTTCATCACTATTATGAACTGGCTGAAATTTTATGAAGCTTGAAACTTTGAAATTTAAATTCAAACTCAAGGTTATCAAATGAAATAATGAACACATTATTTACAATTCTTGGTCATAATTATTTTCCTTTTCCAATTAGTAACTATGAACAAACATTATTATATGCATTTTGGCTATTTTTCTATACTTAATATACCAGGCTCAAGTGTGTCCTCTGAAAAGAAAAGAACATCTACCTTTACTCGCAAGCACATGGGGCTCAAGCATTAGATACTGATTAGCATCTTTTAAGTTACATAGATATCCATTAGCACATTTTTATTGACATAAATGTCGATTATCACTACCCCTGTCTATAAATTTCTACACCTTTCAAAGATAATACTACCCTTTCAGAGATAGACTAAAATTCTTAGCACCCATAGGAGCAAGTGTAGTTACTTCCTTGTCTCTTTTCTTTCCTCCATTGAGATCATAAGATTATGTCTATAATTATGATTATATATTCTCTGCTCATAATTAGTTTTCTTGTTCTATTTTCTACGCACTTTGATCAATAGTATGTATGTGTGAGAAATACATCAGCCTATTTTTATTTTTAGCTCTATATTATTTTGACATCTCACTTTCATCATATATACTTACTTCAGGTGGTATAGAAACCTGCATTGGGATGATGGATGATGGTGTTCCTTCTTATTACCAGTTGTGCACTCTTTTAGATGCTATAGACGCAGTCGAAGGAAAAACAAATAATGTGGATCACTTCACTGTTGCCACGGATTGACAATAATGCTTTGCCTTCTGGTAAGCAGAAGGTATAGTCGTCATCATCGATCATCCATTAACGATGTATTGTCCAAATTATTGATTTTTCCAATTCGATTTGCTTTCGACGTTCTTTTTTTTTTTTTACGACATTCCTTCTCCTTTGTTGTTTCAAATTCTTTATCTTTCAATTCATTGATTTTATGTAGCAACTCCACTTTATCACGATCTATCATGCTTAAGTCTTGTATCTCATGAATCAATTCATTTATTTTCTCATTACTTTCAGCCTTTTTCTTTGTTCAGGTGGACAAAACGCCTCACTCACCTCATTATTTGTTGATACATCTTTTGTAATGCCCTAAAATTTTATCAAGGCATATACGACTGCGTATAACATTTGTATATTATACTCACAGGCTTCCTTAAACGATTTATTTATTGTAAACATTTGCTACTCCATCTTAATTTAAAGAAATCATTTAATTAGATTATCCAAAATAACTAGATTCAAAGATAAATAAAACTTTATGAAAACATTTAAGAAACTAATCTCATGAGTAGAAATCTCTCTTATAGACAAAACTATACAATAAGGTATCTCTTATACCTTTTATGATGGTAAACAAAGTTTTAAAAAATTAAATTATAAAACTTGAGATCCACTAGACCCTCAAAAGAATATTACACTTTACATAATATAAATCCAGCTCTCAAATGAAAACGAAAACAAAATACATCTAACGATCCTAAACTACCTCTCTATTCAACAAACTTCTTCCAAGTTGACCCATACCCTAGATAATCAACATCATCATCCAATCATATCAACACCACTATCCCTAACATCATCACCATCACATTCATCCTCATCAAGTCGTCATCATCATCATCATTAACATCCACTCAACACCTAGAAAAGAAACAATAATGAACGAAGCTCAGTACAATAGTAACATAACCACACACGTCAACACACACAAGCTTAGGTTAAATGCAATGCAACACCTAACAATTTATATCTTTAATTTAAGTGAATAAATCAATACTGGAGTACTCACACTCTGAATCACACCTCTGAAAATATAGGGATCCTAAGTAACAGCAGTTGCTCTAAAAGACCATGGACATATAATCTTGCCTTCTCGGAGGTTGTTGTTATTAACAACCGACCTCCAGTTATAAAGTACATAGTCTTTCTCCCACTTTCGAAGACTCAAACCTTCAATCAAATCAAGACAAGGATCAACTAAGGAAACATTGATGAACTTCTCACACTGGAGTGAATCCTTTTCTTGCTCGCAAAGGAAGTCTTTCCTCACCAATTGACCTGGCGGGATCGAGAACCTGTTGTGGCTTGAACTTAGATCAGTCTTTTGAATCACCTTTTTAATTACTAACATCTCTTTAGAAACCCCCATATCTTTTATCTTCGCCATAAGATCTTTTGGAGGCGATTTATTTGTTTCTCCTTCAGCTTTGTATGCAGTAGCCAAAAGAAGATGCAACCCGTTTTTAGAAGAAGCATCATCATCCATGATCCCAATCCAAAGTTTCTATACCACCTAAAGAAAGTATATAAGATGAAAATGAGATGTCAAAATAATATATAGCTAAAAATAAAAATAGGTTGATGTTTTTCTTACACATACATACTATTGATCAAAGTACATAGAAAGTGAAAAAGAAAACTAATTATGAACAGAGAGTATATAATCATAATTATAGGCATAATCTTATATATGATCTCAATGGACGAAAGAAAAGAGATAAAGAAGTAGTGCACTTGCCCCATGGCTGTTGTGAAGAAATTTAGGGTGCTATCTGTGGAAGAGTAGTATTACGTGACAGATACTGATATTTACAATGGTGCTCTATCAATATTGTATTATGATTTCAATGACATTCATGAATATATGTTATCATATTTTTCTAACTCAGGAATCACAGAAAATGTAGATGTTTTTCTGAACGAGACTGTTAGCTCTGGACTATTAAGTATAGAGAAATAGCCAAAATGCATATAATAATGTTTGCTCTTTTTCTTATGGTTTTCTTTTTAGGATTAGAAAAGCAAAAGGAAAGTAATTATGAACCGAGAATGATAAATAGTGTGTTTATTAGTTTATTTCATAATACTTTAAGTAAGCTACATAGTAATCAAATTTGACACGACACAATACTGAACTCGATTTTGCCTTGAAATGTCAAATTCAATCCCGACTTAAGGTTAACCAATATTAAAATTTTAGCTCAAGTCTAACTCGAATTGGCATTAAAAAAACACTAATTCGACTAGATTAAACTCATTTAAACTCAATTTATTGAAAAAATATCCTTTATAGGAAAAATAATGTCCTATAAGGTCAAGATATTTTTCCTCATGTATCTACATAATATAATAAATTTAAAATAATAAAAACCATGATTCAACGTGTAAAACCCTAATAAAGAGAATACACAATGAGACCGTAGCTCAAAAACCTCCATTGTTAACAAATGATGAGATTAGAATTTTTTTTTTTTTTTTTTATTATTCATTATGCTAGTTGGTAGTTAATCTTCACCAATAGGACAAATATCAGTAAAATCTCGAAAACTAATTAATTTGCGAAAATGCAATAACATCTATTTAATCTAAATAAATTAGAATGATTGACAAAAAACAAATGAAAAATATCACATTTTAACGCTCTACACTACAGAATCAATAAAAGAAATTTCGTTAAAATTGAACTTAATAAACCATCTAATTATGAATTCAAAACCATGGCTATGAGATTGATTTAAAGCTTTGCAGTTTCAGTGTCCTAACAGCTAGTCTCCTTGTCCTTTGAATTTTGCTAACACTATCCGATCCATTCTACTTTGTCGTCCTCTCGATTCTTCTCACCTAGACATGGACACAAGTTCGAGGAATCGAACCAAAACTATCACTAACGATTCCAGACCTGGCTAAAGAAACACCAATTCTCCGGTTCTTATGTGGTTCTTGGATTTAGAATTGATGGAACCGGCGATTTTAGTTGGATCCATTAAAAAATTAAAGAAAAAATAATAATAAATAATATATATATTTACTAAGCTTTAAACTATTTCATATGAATAGTAAAATTTATTGTCAATTCACAATATTTAATATGTTATTATCAATACAAATAAACATAACTTTAAATAATATATAATTAATTTATATAAACTTTTTCATAAAGTAAAATTTATTTCCTTATTAATGTGAAACTATTTTTTGTATTGTAATTTTTCTTTTACCCTATAAAGCATTTCGCTATCTCATATTACTAACTATAATAGATATTAAATATGTTTGTATATAAAATAAATTGGCATTCTAAACATTTTTTTTAAAAATTGGTTAAATAATTTAACACTTTTAGACCCAATAATTATTTGAGTTTAATATTTATTTTATTAAAAACTAAAATTCATTTATTTATTTTTACTTGAAAAACAAATGCGTTTCGACGGTTCCAAAACTGAAACCAGGAACAGGTGGTTCCATAGAACGGAACCGGAACCCGCGGTTCAGATTGGGTTCAATTCTGTTCCAGTATGTGCCCATGTCTATTCTCACCCACCTTATTTTTTCATGGACGCGTCACTTATCAATTGGGCACATTTGAGTTTGTTTTAAATATATATTTACTACTAGATTTTATTATTACTATTATATGAATCCATATATATTGGATCCAAAACCCAATAATTTATTATAATTAAACAAATACTCATATTTTAAACTCCTCTCAACTCAAATAATTTTTATATTCAATTTGAACTTCAAGAGTATTACGAATTAATTGAGTTAAATATTATAAAATTCAAACTTAATGTGATAAACTATTCAAATAATTTAAATTTAATTTTAAATTTTTAGTTGATTCTACTAGTTTTAGATTAAGTTCAAATAAAAATAAACTTATTTGATTTGTTTATATGCCATTGAGTGATACACACCAAGATCCTAATAAAACATCTAACAATTTATATAAGGTCCAATGCTAGGCAACTGTTGTTTATGTTGGGCACCTATTGTCATAAGTTACAACTATAAGAAATTTATTACCAGCATAAAACATCTAATAATTTATATAATATCCAATGCTAGACGACTGTTTTTTTTTTTCTTTTTTTCCGATGAAGTTCATAACTTATTAAGCAAAGAGACGTTACATATGGATAAATCCAGGATCCCCGTAGGGGTACCAAAGATAAAGCAAGAGCTATACAAAAGATCACATATCCATCTTATACAAACCAAAAAAACTTTAGCATCATAAAGTTACAACTATCAGAAATTGAAATAATTTTATGTTTGCAACTTTAATTGAAATTAATTACTTATTTAAGGTTAAAATAAAAATAATTATCAATATACAGTTGTTAAATTGCGTGTATAAATCAGGATATACAAACACTATACGGTGTACTATCTATCGTGTATTGTAGTCACGATATTAGCATTAATATCGTGTTTACAAAACGCGATTTACATTTAAATAAAAATATTTATATCCCGATTAACAATCGTGATATGTGATTAACTCTTATATCGCGATTAGTAATCAAGATATGGAAACAATATATAAATTTTATATCATGTTTTATTCTTGCGATTTACGTGTAAATTATATATTATATATATTTTTTAAACATGATTTTACTATAATATATTGATAATTAATTTCATCAAAATTATATATTAATAATATTTTTCCATAAAAACCTTAGACATATATTAAACTCAACAGAAATTTATCACCAGCCACTCAGTTTTGGCCAATATACCTTTTTTTTTTCATTTAATCAAAACAAGTATTTACCCACCATACATACAGATCACGCTCAACTCTCTTTTCAAACATTGGACCCCATCGTGGCACGTCCAGCCGAGTCCCCATCCATGCCCTTTGTCAGAATCTCATGCCATCTCTTGTTTTCTTTTCCTTTCGTTCTGAAATTCCTTTTATTGCCTACTAAAATTTCCAAAGCTGCAAACCCAGTTGCATCAAACTCATTTAAATTCGATTTATATAAAATATATAAAAATATTATTTAAACTGGACTTAACTTAATTAATATTTATAATTGATTCAAACTTAATTGAATTCGTGAGTTAATCAAGTCAAATATTATAAAATTTAAACTCAACCATATAATCTATTCAAATAGTTCAAATTAAGTTTGAATACAACTCGACTATTCTCGAATCAAACTTGAGTTTGAAGAAAAATAAAGTTAAACTTAAATAGTATGTAAACTAATTTCATTTATTTACACCGCTAATTTTAAGTATTTATAGATGGGTTTTTCTTTTTGGCTTCCCAATGTGTCTCGTTATGCATTATTGTATTAATTAAAGCTGTAATAATGTTTTATTACTCTGAATTTACAAAGTAATAACATCACGACACAGGTTTTATTCGACTAGGTCTTGTCCCGGTTGCCTGGTGTTGGAAGTCATCTTCATGTGACCATGAAGTTCTCCTGAAGGGTAGGGGTGGGCGAAAAAAAACTCACTTTCAAAGACTCAAACCTTCAATCAAATTAAGACAAGGATCAGCAAAGGAAACATTGATGTTCTTACATTGGATTTTTTTTTTTCTTTTCTTACATGCTAAGAAAGTCTATCGTCACCAATTAACCAAGCGGGTTCGACAACCTATTATTGTTTGATTTTAGATCAGTCTGTTGATCCTCTTTCTAGTTGCTAACATTACATTGGAGCCCCCCGTACCTTCGATCATGGCCACAAGATTTTCCAGAGGCAATTTATGGCATAAGTTTAAATGTATCTTACTAGATTGTCTCTTTAAAATATTGTCATTTTTAGGTTTCTTGGATAATGACGATGATCTCTTACGCCTTCTAAAGGACCAAGCATTATCATCATCTACGGCAATAGTGAAGTGATCCACATTATTTGTTTCTTCCAGTGAATGAAGTGATTAGTCGTCTTTATCTGCAGCATCTGCAAGAAGATGCCATCAGTAATTAAAACAAACATCATCATCCATGATCCCAATTCAAGTTTCTCTACTACCTAAATTAAGATAGATTTAAACTTTTGGGATCATGAGGTATATAATATGTAAATTTAGTAGAGTCATCTAATTGTGTTAATAAAGAGTGTTTAATGTGTCGCCCATTACCGAGCCATGCCTAACCTCTTAGGTGGTTCAAGTTAGAGCTTTTAGACATGATTGGGGGAGTAAAATGCCTTTTGAATCTTTCATAAAAGAAAATCTAAAGGAATACAACATCTAGATAGCAAGAAGTCACAAAACGACCCATTGAGCGAACTGCAGTGTAGTGGTACAAGTTAATATGACAATAGAGTAAACCCAAATAAAATGGTGCAAGTGCAAATTCTTGCCTCTTAGCCAGGCGTATCATCAACGGAAGTAGTCATAGAATGACTCTGTCTTCAAGATTCTAGGACGAACAAACATGCATAACCATAAGGCGATGAACACCACTAGATCGAACCAACATAAAACCATGCCCCGAGTTAATATCACAAATGGAATAAACATGATATGTATTTAAAGAACTAAAAAAAAAAAAAAGCAAGAGAGAGCAAGAGAGAGACAAATGTACCCACTCACTTTCACAATTGGTCCTTTGGCAGTGTATTGTTTCCCTTCTTTACTTTTGAAGAAGTACTTAATCCATGATGGGAAGGTAGACATTTTTTTTTTTTTTTTTTTGACGTTTTGATGGTATGGTAGGCTCCCATTAAAGCATCATATACTCTCTTAAGCTCAGACGAGTGTAAAGCAGCTACAATGTCTATACTTCCAAAAGAATAAAGTTTTAATAGAACAAAGACATCTTGCAGGGTTGGGGTAATTTACCCCACAATGCTATGAAGGTGTGAGTTTAAGTGCTCCACCTAGATACTATCCTGTGCTATTTTGCTGCACCTTTCATCTTCTTAAAAGTATATCGCATGGATACCACAATGGCACCATGGATATTAACTCACTTCAACAATGATGTATGATATTTATTTCTAGTGATGTGTAATACCCATGCAAACCAGTGTTTGATGACTAACTTTGGAAAATTGAACTGAGTTTGTGACAGAGGTAGCTCTTTCCTCTCATTCCTAAAACACAGCACAAAAGCAGCACTTAAAATTATTCAGTTACCAAAAAGCCTCCAAAACAATGAAAGATGTTGTATACCTAGCATGAGCATGTGCAATCCTCTAGTCCTCATGTTCATCTAAAAGGAATCCTTCTTTATCACATTATCAATCCAACTATTACAAGGAGAAGAGACCTTTGGTATACGTCCTTCCTAGTAAGCCAGTTGGTCTTTCTGGTAGATTGGGCCAATAGATTGAGAAGGATTTATCTTATTTTCTTCTTAGTCATAGTTGAGTGAAGAATGGGCTTTGTAGAATAAATTATTAGCTCGATACTTGACTTTAGTACAAGCAGGCTTAAAGATTTGCAATAAGGCTTAAGATTGCATGATGACTCGTATCAAAACTAGAAGAGATTGAATTCTAAAATAACACAAGATCACTTATGGGCCTATGTCAAGCGATCGGGTGCTAAAGCGATGTGGGATTACTCATGGGCTCATGTCAAGTCTAGCACAGCATAGGAAAGCTAAGGCAACAATTAAGCTTGCTATCAAACCCATTGCCCCCTTTTTTTTCTTTCTCTTTTTTTTTCTTTTTGAGAAACAACAAAAGATGATTTTTTAACCTGCAACAAAAAAAGAAGAACAAACTTTAGCTGAAAAAAAAAATAGTAAACATGTCTTTCAAGCGTACTACCAGTGTTTGTCTCCAGAAAATATAAACATTGTTGGAATCCTTATTAAAAAAGAGTGGGAAAGAAATAAGACAATAGCCATATAAATAAATCAAATAGTACATGATAGCAAAAAGAAAGAAAGCAAAATGAAAAAAAAAAAAAAGAAAAAAGGAAGAGAAGGTCATACGACTAAATTCAATCGCCAAAGCAGAACAAGGGAGAAGTTAATTACGTTTAAAGGGCTCCTATTATGTTTCTATTAACTGTTTTGTTTTTAGAGGAAGTGATTAGGAAAAAAAAAGTACATACTGTAACATAATTGATAGATTGAGTTGATGAGGATATAGAAAGTGATGGTTTTTTATTAGATAGTTGAGATTAGAATGGAAAATTCAATCAAACAATAAAAGAAAAGTTGTAGTCCTAAGGGTCAATTTGTTTCCTACTTTCTAACTCTGGCACAAACGTAATTCTAGTCAAACGAGAGATCTGGGTTAATTCTTGTGTATGCTAGGATTTGTTACTTACTAGATTTATTGAAATATTCTAGGAATTTTCTTTTTCTTCTTTACAAGAGGATCAGTTTACTAAGATACACCATTTATTGTATAGGGAAAAAAAAAGGAATAATAGCATAGGAAAAAGGGAAATTTTACAAAATTACTAAGATGCTTCGAACCTATGCATCAGTTATGCAATAGCATCTTCCTTATTTACCATTGTGCCTTTGTGTTAAATTTAATGGTTTTTAATTAAAATATTAAATGTTATAAAAGAAAAGAGGGGAAAAATAAGATGATCATAATGAAATGTAATATGATGTAACACAAAGCAAGTAAGCCCCCAAAGCAATGATTGATAAAAAAACTACTTTATCTTGCTTTGGTTCACTAAGAGGCATGGAACACATTAATTTGTTTAGTATCGTAAGTTATTATGGGACAACAAACTTGCTTCATCAGGTATTCTACAATAAATTTAAAGAAGACTACTTCAGTTTACTTTAGTTCATCAATAAGCACAAAGAGTACCGGTTCACTCAATATGATGAATGATGTAAAGACAAATGCAACTTCTTATCAATGTTCTTCAATCCTTTTGAAGAAGATAAGCACTTGATGAAATGCCCAAAACCCCTTTTTGACTTTGCTAAAGAAGCTTTTAGTCATGGGGCAAAATGTAAATGATCATTTCTGTAATTGGGTTTGGAGTGTAATTTAATGATAATAATCGGTCTTTTGGGCTAGTGGCAGCGTCCAGAAGACGAGTTCAATAAAGAATATTTTAAAGAGATTTGGCTTGGTAAGCTCGAAACAGGGATTGTTGAAAAGATTTATTTGGCTTTTGACCTTATTCGATTTTTTTGTGCATGAAAAATAGACTCCAAAAATAAGCCTTAAGCTATTTTATATTAAAAATGGTTGAATTTTAATAGGAAAATGGGCTTCTTTTGTATTATGAAGGCTCCATTTCTCTTCCAAAGCCCATGCCCATTATAGGAAAGAAGGAATGAATTCTAATCATTGGATCCATGGAAAAGATCCAATGGTCATGAGCAATGTTTCATCTTAACCATCCATTCAAAAGTCATCCAATGACTACCATCAGCCTCTAACGTCTATAAATAAGAGGCTTCTTGATATGCCTAAGGTAGGAATCCATCAAACAGTCAGTTCTAATAATAAGATCGTCAAACACACGAATCCCAATTCTTGAATCAAACGACAAGATAAACCATAATCTCTTATCCGGATATGACGCACCAGCAAAAGAATAGTTCTATCATAGTCTTTGCTAATATTACGCATGACAAATTCCAATGTCGTCACTCGATACAATCCAACGGATTGATAGGAGTATAGAAAATTAGAGAGAAAAGACTCCAATTAGGTATTCAAATTACCAAAAATTGTCTAAGTTCTCATTACAGAGGGTACTTATTGTAGTTCCTTGAAGCAATATAAAATAAAAGACGAAATAACTAATAAAGTCACATTTCTTGAAGAAAGCGGCTAGCCTTGAGAGGAATGCCGCCGGCCTTGAATCGGCTTACGAGAAATAAAGTCGCCCGGCTTCAATTGCTGCTTCAATTGCTTTATTTTCTTCATTTTCTCAGTGTACAGACAAATGGATTTTATTGAAATTATAACACCTGTATAAAAAAAAAAAAAAAAGAGAATCAACTAAGTGAAATTTGTCTAGTTCCATGTTATCTAGTAAAACCCGTAATACAAGATTCTATAGTCCTTTAGCTCTAGTTATTAGTCCTGTAACCCAAGTAGCCTGAAAGCCATCATCTCCTCGGGCCTGTGGAAGATTTTCCCTCAAATTTGATGGGTCTTCATATGAATCCTCTAGAGTGTACAGTGAAAGATCTAAAACATTAAATGTAGCAGAAATACCATAGTCTCCTAATAGCTCCAACTTGTAGGCATTGTTGTTTATTTTCTCTATGATTTTAAGCAATCTATCTGCTCTGAGAGATAGTTTATGTGATGTCTTGTTAGGGAACCAATCCTTGTTGAGATGAATTCAAGCCAAATCTCCTAGATTAAACGATCTGGCCTTCCAATGCTTGTTACCTTGAGTCCTCTATTATTCTTAAGTCTTCTCAAGATGTTCATTTGCTTTATGGTGAAATTTCTAGATCTATCGTGATCTCTCCACCCCACTCAAGCTTTCTTCCTTTGCTATTCGATTTTGCTATCAAATCCAAATGTAAAGTCGGATTATAGCCATACACGACCTCAAAGGAAGACTTATCGGTTAAACTATGTGTCGACCTATTATAAGCGAACTCAATAATGGCGAGATAAAAGTCCCGGTTAGTAAGTTTCTTGCCAACCATCGCTCTAAGCAAAGCTCTAAGAGTGCGGTTGACAACCTCAGTCCAGCTATCAGTCTGTGGGTGACATGAGGTACTATACATAAGCTTGGTGCCGAGTCTCTTCCAGAGTGTCCTTGATAAGTGTCTTAAGACCCTTAATAATTGTGCCTTATTGATCATATTTTATATAATATTTTGTTGATCTAATAAAGAAAAAGGATACTTATTGAATGATTATTCATTTCAGGGTTAAATAGAGGTCAACTAAGGTTATTGAAGGATTTACAATGAAACAAGCAAAAATTTCAATGAAGTTTTAAAACTATCAATACAACATCAAGAGTACATGACTAAGATACACGGGTCATGAACTATGTGTAGTGTATGAATTAAAGAATGCAAAATTTTTAAGGATTCTCCAATGTACACAACCTCGCTACATAGGTCGTGTATGGGTCGTGTATGTCCAAAATAATATATATACACCTTCTTCCGTTATTTTTAGGAGCTAAACCATCATTGTTTCATCCCTAACCTTAAAGTATACATTTTGGAGAGCTTTTCAGGAGATAATTGCTGCACAACATCAGGGATTCACAAACAACATATCTATAAGGGTTTTATCATCCTGATTTCTCTTAATTCTTCCTTTATGCTTATTGTTGTTAAATTTTCTATGGAAGAGTAGTTTTGTTATGTCCTAAGTTTTGAGAAACCCTAGCCTCATGTACAGATTTGTCTTTTGATTGAATAAAGTTTTAATCTTGAATTTACTTCATGAATTATTTTGTTGTTTATGATGATTTTAGGCCTGAATCAGTATAAATATTATTTATGTTAATTAGAAAGAATATTTTGATTAATAGAATATATCTCTCATGAGCAAAGAAGATAAGTAACTCACCTAGAAATAGGTCTTTTCCAACTTTCTACCTCTGAAGATTCATTTTCTTCAATTAAGGTTCATAAGCTTTATGAAATTCTAATTTGACTTCAACCAAAGAAGAAATTCCCACTTCTGCAATTAGGATTAAGGGTTAATTGACTTGAAGAGAGTAATTAATCTATCTATGTAACCCGGCAATTCAAGATAAAGATTTATTCAATTGAAACTATATTTAAAGGATAAAAAGGGCTAGGGTGGATCAAAACTAAAGACATAGTTTGTGAATTGATTAATCTTAAGAAAAGCACTCATATCATAAATTAGGGTTTACTAGTTATTAGTTTAATTAGCAATTTAGAATTAATATAATCAATTTGATAATTTAGACTAGATGCTAATAAAAGGGTTAGTACCAGTAGTTGCACATAGATCCTTAGGATGATATCCAAGTTAATTTCTATATTACACGATGGGTGCGTTGCTTTTGTATGGATGTAGGATTAATAGGATTCATAAATTATAAGCTTGGCGATCACACACAATCAGACCTCCAAAAGAAACTAAGGAATTTGGTGTCTCTATCGGAAACAGTGCTATGAGGAACGCCGTGTAATCTGACTATCTCCTACATGAAAAGGTTAGCAATATAAAGGACATCATCTGTTTTGTGACAAGGTATAAAATGGGTCATTTTGCTAAATCGGTCTACGACCACTAGAATTGAGTCTTTACCTCTCTATGTCCTAGGAAGACTTAAGACAAAATCTATACTAATGTTTATCTAGGGTCATCTAGACAAGACTCTTCCTTTCGTTAGCGCTTTTGCACATAGCACATCGTTCTAACACTCTATGAACATCTTTCAACATTCCCTACCAATAAAAGTGCTCCTTTAATAACTCCAATGTCCTCTTCTCACCAAAATGTCTAGACAACCCTCTAGCATGGGCCTCTCTTACCAACAATTCCCTGACAGATCCTGTAGGCGTACAAAGTTTCCCCCCTTTATACAAAAACCCATCCACCATATAATATCCATCAACCACTTCCCCTCTACAGCATCGATCAACTATCAACTTAAAATGTTCATCAATAACATATTGTTCTTTCATCAATTCAAACACAAGAAACATTGATTGAAGAGATATAATGAATACATGCCTGCGAGATAATGTGTTAACCACGATAGTGGTGCTCTACTTCTTATATTTAATGACATAGGCAAAAATTTCTAAAAACTCCACCCACTTTGCCCAGTGCTTAGACAATCGTTACTGACCTTTGAAATGTTTCAAGGACTCATGGTCGGTGTGGATAATAAATGCTTTAGGAAGGAGATAATGCTGCCAAGTCAGTCATTAATGCGCGTACTAAGAAGTAGAACTCCTTATCATGCATGGAGTAGTTTAGAGATACACCACTCAGTTTCTTAATGAAATAGGTGATAGGTCGCCTATCCTACAGCTATACAACTTCAATCCCAATCCCTGATGCATCACACTCCAACTCAAAGGTCTTCTCAAAGTCTAGTAGCACTAATACTGGAGCACTAGTCAATTGGGCCTTAATCTCTTCAAAGAGCTTCTAAACTTGGTCCCCCCACATAAAGGAAATATTCTTCTTAGTTAACTCGGTTAAAGGACTTACAATGCTACTGAAGTTTCTGACAAATCTTCTATAGAAAGAAGCCAAGCTGTGAAAGCTCCTTACATCAACTACTAATTGTGGTATGGGCCAATCCACTATGGCCCTGATTTTCTTTCCATCAACCCTGACACCAGAACTAGATACTACAAAACCCATGAAAGTCACGTCTGATTGGTAGAAAGAACACTTCTTGAGATTGCCATATAACTTTTGATCCCTTAACACTAAAAAGATTGCTCACAAATGATCTATATGACTCTCCAAATCTCTATTGTATATTAATATATCATCAAAGTAAACTACAACAAACCTATCTAAGAAGTCTTTTGGAACGTGATTCATGAGTCGCATGAAGATACTGGGTGCATTGGTCAAGCCGAATGGCATTACCATCCACTCATACAATCCATGGCATGTCTTAAAAGCGTTCTTCCATTCATCTTCTACCCTCATATAGATCTGTTGATAGCTACTCTTAAGGTCAACTTTAGAAAATACCTAGGCACCATGAAGTTCATCCAACATGTCATGAAGCCTAGAAAAGGATACCTGTACTTAATGGTGATTTTATTTATGGCCTTACTGTCAATGTACATATGTCACATACCAACCTTCTTTAGCACTAGAAGTGTAGGAACATCACAAGGACCAATGCTCTCTCTGACATACCCACGCTCTATCCAACTCATCCCCCTATCACTTCAATTATTTAGCTTCTTCAGGGTTCATGCAATAGGTAGGTCTATTTGGCAAGAGTGCTCCAAGATGTACATCAATTGCATGTTCAATACCTCTCTATGGCGATAATCCCTTAAGCAATTCCTCAGGGAAAACATCAACATACTCTTCCAACAACAATTTCACAGCAAAAGGTACCTACTTCCATCCATTAGCTTCCAACATATATCTGACCTACAATAAATACAATGTTTTGTCATCCTTGATAGCTTTCTCAAGCTCCTTCTGCCCCTTAAATAATGTTTTCTTCTTAATAGCCCTGTTAATTTGTCTCTACGCCTCTTATACCTCGACTGGTGTCATAGGATTTAACACATAGGTGTTTTTGTCATGGCCCAAAGGGTACTCAAAACATAACAGTCTGCCACATGCTAAACGAGACTTAAGAATCACTACCACAGTCATTCAAAAATCTTGTGTTAGTATGCAAAGCGTTCCCTTACGACAATAGAATACATAAACAATTGGAGACAAATAGTTCAATTTGATAGGATAAGCATAAAAATATAAACGATAGATATCTCAGGATCAATTACAAAGCATTAAGGGGCATTCCCTTACTACACATAAGTTTAAGTATTATCCTTTTTGGTAACAATTGATCTTGCTAGGTTCACTACTAAAAACTATACAAACCAATCGTAAGCTTCTAAGGAGATAACTCCTCATCTCTCATTACCTGATTTGGCCAGGTCCAGGAGCGCAGCCATAAGTACGGGAACTGCATTAGAAAGAAACTGTGGGGGTGTAAGCTGCGCTAGCTTAGTGAGTTCCACTTCCAAAATTAAATTTTCAACAGCAATATATAACAAACAAGTCATTATCAACCATATGAAATGCACAAACACGTGAGCATACAATACATAAAACCATCCGAAAGTCCTATGTTGAATGGATTTACGCCTTCCATTCAAGGTTAGGTGTTTCAGACCCATACGACCAAAGATTTCAATTTTTTTCATTTATACTATGGTTGATACAGGTGCCCATCCACACACATTTTTAATTCCGGCCCTTACGCGAACATTACAATTTTCGGCCATTATGCCAACATTCAATTCCCGGCTATTGCGCCAACATTCAAGTTTACAAGCCCCTCGTTGCCCAGCTATGATGCCTTCTTCCCACAAAGGTATAATAACCTATGAAATGTGACTCACATATGGTATGCATGGCCAATTTGATTATAAGATCTTGTCATATAAATTTAACAATTTATGGGTGATCATAGGTATTGCAAACAATTCAATTCTCTACTAAATCATTCAAATATTTACAACAAGCTAATTTCGATATTCTTATCATCAATTCACCCAAGAAGAACTCATATACACACAGTCAATTTATTATCTTGCCCTAATTCTAATGCCACTAACATTACAAGCACATTCACAAGCATAAAATTTAAAGATAGTGAACTCACTCGGCCATGGTCTCCGGTCTCTAATGGTAGTGATCCAGAAACACGAAATCTCCCTGATTCCAAAATCACCTAAACGAAAGAAATACCCCTATGAGTATTTCATACCATAACTAATTCCAAACTTTTCAAATAAAACTCTTTGAATTCGTAATTTACGTAGTAATTGGAAATTCCAACTTAAAACGGTCATAACTTGATCATTTTAACTCGGAATTTCGCAAATAAGCCATCGATTTCTATCTACTTCGAAAGATCTATCTATTTATGATGTTATTACTAAATTTTGAAAACGTTTAGGTCTTGAAATGTTTGGATCAGATTTGATCAGTAACTAAAATTTGAAATTTTGAAATTGTTTTGTGAAATTTGCATTATTTCTAACAAGTAGATTATATGTATATGCAATATCTATGAGCTATGATCATGAATGTCTTGATATGAGATATCTACATGTAATTCCTTAATGATTTTTTATTTAAAAGAATTTTTCAAAAACTTTCACTTTGCAATAATGCCATAAACACTTACTTGAGAAAACTAGCTTTATTCCTTTGAAAATCATGCATAGTTTTACTATGATAAGGCCTTGATGATCTATATACCTAATACCTTCATTATCTGAATAAATTTCTTCATTTAAAGGTTGGAAAATAAATGTTTTAGAGTGAATTTTGCCTAATGACGAATTTTTGCACAATTTTTGGAAAGGAAAATATTGTTTGATCTTAGTTGGAAAACTTTTGATTTGTTTTAGGTTTCTACTTTGATAAAAACATATTTGCTCTTATAAAAATCAAGTATTTATTATATCCATTCCCTAAGACTTCTATTTTTCCATTAAAATACTCATTTTGGCATTTGGAAATAGGTGTTTAAATAGGGATCATTTTTAGATCCAAATTTTTGGGAAATTACTTTTGAGATTGTTTCTTGTGAAAACTCATTTAATCTTTCTAAAACTAAGTCCTAATCAAACCTACTCCCAGGCTTTCATTTAATTAATAAAACTCATGTTTTAGGGTTGGAAAATAGGAGTTTTCTTGGTATTTCACCTAGTTACGAATTTCTACATTTTGTTGGGGTTAATCATAGATCTAACTTAACTTTTGTAATTATTTTCTTGTTTTGAAAATTTCTATTAGTAAAACCATGATCAACTCATAAAAATCACTACCTAATGATATCTATTACTTAAGCCCTTCATTTTACATGTAAAACTTTCATTTTGAAGTTGGAAAATATGTTTTCTAAATGGGTCTTTCTCAAGATCCGAATTTTAAAATTTAATTTTTGAAAGAAACAAAATGGATCTTGAGTTTTGATCAACACTTTCCTTAAAATATCATATAGCAAGTCTTTCATGCATGAAAACAAGTAACTATGTCATTTTAACTAATCTAAACAATAGATCTACTATACTACTCATGTTATGAGTGTAATGCAACAATGACAATATGTAGATGTGAGTAAAAAATGAAAATACATGCACAAATTTCTATGAATAACATAAACAATAATAAAGCAAAATACTTAGTATATTAACTTTAACAGTAAGATCTACACATTGTAATGGCAAGGATATCATGTTCTAATGTTTCCACATCCCTAGCATAAACCTCATGGGATTTTTGGTGGAACCACACATGTATGACCTTACCATTACATGTTTTATAGTGATAGGGTCAAGATCTATTACTATTTAGTGTTTTGGGGAAGGAAACTTAATTAAAAAAAAATTGTGTGTGTAGGAGGGGCTCACGGCAAGAGGGAAGGAGAGGGAGCGAAAAAGAAAACTTCCAAAGGTTGGTTTTGTAAGAAAAGAGGAAAAGTGAAAAATGAAAGGTGAAAAAGAGTTTATATAAAAAAAGAATTTAGGGTTTGTATGAATAATTTAATTGAAGAAAAATCAAACAAAAGAGAGTGAAATCGGGGGGGGGGGTGGGAAGAGAGTATTTTGATTTTGTTTTGTGTAATAAATATTCAAACTTAATAAGTAGTTTGAGTACAAAGTATATTGGAAAAGTAAATTTGTAAGAAAATGATGTAAAATTGTAAGAATATGTTGTAAGGATGTGAGAATAGGGTATGAATGGTTGTACTTGACGAATAGTGTAAAAGAAAGCAAAAAGTTGATTAGACACTTAAATTACCCGTAGTAATGAAAATACGATAAAAATGTTATAACTGTAACTTTTATAACCCGAAAAATTATATAACTGAAATACTTAGAAATATTATGAATTATGGATCTAACAGTATTAATATCATATATTTAATATCCCGAAACTCGAGACACATTTTTCAAGATTTGTATCCAATCGGGCTTGAAGTAGGTCAAAAATTCACTAATTGGATATTGTTTAGCATTCTAATATTAATACGGGTCAATCTACACTTCCCACTCATATTTCGACTTCTTGGTTTGAGAACCCAAGATTGTCGGATCTAAACTGCTAGGGTTTTCTAAGATTTTGTTGACTTAGGGTTTCCGGTTGACTTTCCAATTTATAGTTTTACTTCGGAGTTAACTCGTTTTTATTCTTTTGAGGTTTTCTTCTTGATATTGCCGGACATAGGATTTCTAGGTCCGATTGGTCCAGAAATATTCTTTTAGGATTTCGGTCTCCGATTTTAAGTCTTTCCTGAAATTGAACTCAGGTTTACTAAGAAAACGATGATTTACAGTTTTTAAACCCATCATGCAATACTCTCCTATTAAACAACCATGGCCTCCTTAGTAATATATGTGAAGCACACATAAGAAAGATGTCACATACAATTTCGTCATGGTACTTCTCCCCAATTACAAATGGAACCATAGCCTTCTGAGTCACATATAGACTGTCTTGCTCACTCAACCAATGCAATTTATACGGATTAGGATGTGGAGTCATAGCCAATTTCAATGTATCAACCAAGGAAGCAACCACCACATTTATGCAACTTCCTCCATCACAAATGAGAGCACAAAGGTTACCTTTGACCTTGAAAGAAAAGTGGAATAGGTTTTCCCTGTACTCTTCTTTAGTAGAAAGAAAAATAGTCATAACCCGGTGTAATACATTAATAGCCAAATATTGATCACCCCTCGATCTCCATGCACCTCGGCATCAGCATCCCCATAATACTCATCTAACACTGCTGATAGATCTTTTGGTTCAGCTAACTCTTCCTCCTCACCCTCTCACTCAATCTCTATATTAGTCATCACCCTTCGATTTGGATACTCTGCTGCTATATGACTAAAACCTAAGCACTTGAAATATTTGATTTGGTGGGTTTTTCCACTTAATGATCCAACCATATCCCTTTTGTTCTTTATAACATAAACTCCTTTCCTTTTCTCAGTAAAATTCCTCTCCCCCTTAGCATCCACAATAGCTGCACTCTTATCAATTACCTTACCAGACCCCCTTTTATCTACGTTTTTACTATCTCAGCTATAGGATATATTAAAGGAATCATATCTGTTAGCCGTCGTTCTATAAAGATTAGAACGTCTCTACCTTTCGACTTTTAAAGCTAACTAGATGGCCTATTCAAGTGTATTATATCGTTGCAACTCAATAATACATGTTATCTCATACTTTAGGCCCAAAACAAACCATGCCATCGTTTGCTCAGCATCAATAGCTCCACATCGTATCATCAGTATCTCAAATTCTTTGACATACACATCCACAGTTTTTCCTCCATGCCTTAATGTCAGAAGGCACATGAACAACTCATGCTTGTAATGCTCTGGAACAAATCTCCGCCTCAAGACTTGCTTCATATCTTGCCAAGTTCTAATCTCTACCTCTCTATCTCTTTTTTGACTGGCAACTACGTTTTTCTACCACAAGGCAGCATATCTTGTGAATTCGACGGCTGCTAAGCATACCTGAGTATGATCATTAGAGTCATAACACTCAAAAAGCCCTTCAACTTTATCCTCCCAATCAAGGTAATCATCAGCAAATCCCCCCCAGCAAACAAGGGCATTTGTAATTTTACATATTCTATTCCCCTAAGTGGTCGAAACTCAAGCAATAATGTAAAAAATGGTTCAGTATATTTGTTGAGCACCTTGTAAGTGACTAAGACCCTAGCTTCCAAGCTTCACACAACACAATACTCTTCTAATCTCTATAAACAATACACATTGCAATACTGCACAATCACAAAACAAACCTTAATTTGAATCCTAGCACTGATACCAAAATTATGATATGTCTAAGGTAGGAATCCACCAAACAGTCAGTTCTAACAATAAGAACATCGAACACATGAATCTAATTCTTGAACCAAACGACAAGATAAACCCCAATCTCTTATTTGGATATAACGCACCAGTAAGAGAATAGTTTTATCATAGTCTTTGCCGATATTACGCCCAACAAATTCTAATGCTGTCACTCGCCACAATCCAACGAATTGATAAGAGTATAGAAAATTAGAGAGAAAAGACTCCTATTAAGTTTTCAAATTACCAAAAAGTATCCAAGTTCTCATTACAAAAGGTATTTATAGTAGTTCCTTGAAGGAATATAAAATAAAAGACGAAATAACTAATAAATTCACGTTCATTGAAGGAAAGCCACCGTCCTTGAGAGGAACGCCACCGGCCTAAAAAAAACCGTTGGCCTTGAATCGGTTACAAGGAAAGTCGTCGGCCTTTAACTGCTGCTTCATTTGCTTTATTCGCTACATTTTCCTGGTGTAAAGACAAATGGATTTCATTGAAATTATAACACCCATACAAAGAAAAAGAATCAAATAAGTGAACTCTATTTGGTTCCATGTTGTCTAGTAAAACCTGTAATACAAGATTCTACAGTCCTTTAGCTCTAGCTTTGGTAATTTGTCTTGTAACCTAAGTAGCTTGATTCCCATCACTTCTCTTCTTATTTGAAGTCATTCCGTATATTGCTAAGATTGAGGAGTTAAAGGCTCACTTTGAAAGTTCAAGGGTGAATCTCCACATAAAAGTTTAAGGGAGATAATTTGCAATTTCTCCATATATAATAATACTAGTGATGTGATTTGGTTCAACAAATTTTTTTTTCCCTTTTACACTTTATATTATGAAAATGGATATCAATCATTGAACAATTTACTATCAACTAATTAATATCTTTTTCTTCTCTATTTTACCATAATATTAATTTCATAGAAATAAGTACAATTAATCTGAACAAGACCAGAGAGCCTAGTATAATCAACCAATAATATGGATGTAAATGGGTCGAGTTTCGAGCGGATTATAGGAACCCAAAACCCAATCCACTGCCCTATAGAGTATATCAAATTTGACCCTAGAACCTTATAGGATTTTCATACTATATCCTAACCCGCCTTACAGGGTTTACTCAGTAGCGTAAAAATCCACCCAATTATTTTTTTAATTCTCCCTTTTTCTTTCCCAACTTATATTCAAATTGTAATAATATTTAATGAATTTCATATGCTTAAACAATAATGATACAAATGATTTGAAAAGAACTATAAAGTTACAAACTAAATGACTTCATACGCTATATGCAAAATTGAGAAATAAATGAAGAAATGAACACCAAAGTTGACATATTAATCTAAATAAAAAGCAAAGGATCAAGATAGATCAAGCCTTGAAGTACTCATGTTTGTGTTTTTCCTTTTCTCTTTTTTTTTTCTCTTAATCAAATTATAAATTTACGATATCATTGTATCTATGCTTATTATACAATTCATATTTGTGTAGTTTTAAACAAATTAGTAAATAATGCATCAATTCAACTCTTAAATACTACCTAAAGCCATCATTGAGAGAGCCATCACCTAAAACTATCATTTTTACAAATATTATTATTTTAATTTATTATCGGATCGGGTATCCATCGAGTATTTCATAGTATCCAAACCTATCCCTATAACCCATAGAGTTTTTATTTCATATCCAAACCTGACTTTACAGTTTTTATTTTATATCCAAACCTGACCTTAAAATACTATAGAGTTTAACCCTATAAATTTTTTATCTAATCAAATGGGTCGAAAACCCTAAAACAGCCAATCCGATCAGGCAATAACAAAATAAGCAAAGAGGAACAGGCACCGTGAAAAGTGACCGCAGAATATATAATGTCAATTTGCTCCTTTACGTCCTTGATCACCGAAACATTTTCTAGCCTTCAATTTATTTTAGATTTTAGGTAAATAAAGGAGAATTGGACCTTTCAGTCAATCAGAATAAATTTCGTTAACTATCTATGAATTAATAACTAAGAGACAAGAGTTTACTTCCTGTAATTGTCATTATTGTTTTGACATTTTAAAGCTAACATAGTTCTTACCCAACCTATGGAAGCACTTTGGTAAGCCAATGACATGTAAAAAATAAAAATATTAAAAGGGCAACTATTGATCTTCAGATAATTATATTCATTAAAAAAAAAAAAAAAAAAGGGTAGCACCAACTTCCAGGACTCGTACAAAGAATGTTCATATAATGAATAAAAGAGAGTTGCGCCTTTTAATCCATTAGGATAATTTACGTGAACTACTGAATTAATAACTATGTCTAAACATTAAGTAATCTTGCTTTCAAATTTGTGTCTCTTGAGGTGTCTAAGATCCTTATTTTAGTTCTATAAATTAACATATAAACAGAAGAGACAAGAGTTTACTTCGACTTAAGAGTCGTTTAAATTTTTATATTTTCAAGCTAACTTCCTTCTTGCCTAACCACTGGAAGCACTTTTGGATTGGTTTAAGCCAATGAAATATGTAAAAATATTCAGGGGGCAACCACTGATCTTTATGTAAATATCTTCAAATATAAAAAATAAAAAAAAAAATGAATTTTAAAAAGAGAGAGAGAGAGAGAGATAATAGCATCTGCTCTCAAGGACTTGACGAAGAATGTTCATACAATAAATAAAAGAGAGTTTGGCATTTCGATTCATTAGGATAAATTTTGCTGATTATCTTTGAATTAATAACTATATCTCAACATTATGCATATTGCTAAAAAATCCTTCGCTCTGCTTTGATGTCTAAGATCCATATCTTTGTTCTATAAATTCACACATACCAATAAGTGAGAAGTTCACTCTTGCATACATTTTGAATTATCGATACAACATAAATACCGTCAAGAATTGAAGCAAATGTCGCAGGCTCTGCTCGTTAGGTGCGGGTCTTCAAAATTAAGAGTTGCCCCGGGGTTTTATGGCTCTTCTCTTTCTTAAAGAACCAACCGAAGGGCCTTTGAAACCTCATAATTCATCCTGCAGAATAGTGTTCATACATCAAGATGTTGCTGACAAGCACTTGGTAAAACCAATAGAAGTCATCATTCAGAACAAAGGAATGCCACAACAGAATTCAGCAGAAAGAACTCTGATTAAGATTACGACGTACTTCATGTAGATATTTAGTTCTGCTCAAGCAAGAAAAATGCTTAAATTATGGTAGAGATTACACGTGCAGAATTCTAATGTCGTGATTCAGGTTATTCACAAATCTGAGTATTGCAGTCTAATTCTTTCAACATTATAGTTTTCTGCAAAATCTCCACAGCAAACATCCCATAGATTTATCATGACCAATAACTATTGGAATCAGTTTGCTGTATATCAAGCATATAATTGGGAGAAGCATAAAGAAGTTAACGATCAACCTAATTGACAAATAACAGTTGGAAGGAAAATTCAGCAAACTACAAAATTTTTCAGGAGGTTGAGATTCATCCTTACATGATAATCGTCCAAGTAATCACGACGGTCATGCTGCAAAAGCAAAGCACCATATTAGACTTGGATGATTTCTCCCATGGTCTAATATACATAGAGTTTTTAAAAAGAATTTAACTGTAGGGAGCCCCTTTTTCCGGCAAATGAATATTCTTAAACTGCAACAATACAGCCCTGTCTTGTCTTGGAACCTTCCATCAGATGGATTATCTTTTCTTATTTACCATTACCATCTTTCACTTGACATAACACAAAAACCATAGAATGCATTCCAAAATTCAACAACTCGCTTAAGTATTTATTTCAAGCATTTGTATTCCAGACACTAGCAGGAAGTGTATCCTTCCCGCATAAGGAGTGGAAGCATGAAGCCTTTCTATGTCAATAATAGAACTCATGAGCTGTGAGCAGCTGCTTGAGAAGCTAGAAATCTAAAGAAGTGGAGCGATGTGTATAAGAAATTGCAAAAGATTATACAATAAACAGATTTGTTGTAGTATTGAGGTGGTAGCTGCAAATGAGTACGATAAAAGGATATTTATCCCAAAAAAAAGAAAAAAGAAGTACAATAGAAGGACTTAGTAAATAAAGGTCAAGGCAGTTGCTTTTGGGGGGAAGATTGTTGGACACTACAAATAAGCAGCAAAGGAAGAGCAAATAATCATTCCTGAACCTTCATATTCATTAGAAGTGAGGGCAGGGTGCAAGATGCTGAAGAAGAAGGTTTAGATTTATCTATGTCCTCTCAATTTATAATTTTTTTAACTTGTTCTTAAGAATTTCAATCCCTAATTCAATCTAAAAACATGTTTTTGAAATTATATATAGCACAAGACCCTTTCCTTTGAGTGTAACGTACATTAGGTGAGAGAGATCATAGTAATCCCACACATTTGGAAGATACCGTCTTGAGTTGACTAGACATGGAGCAATAATTGGTTGCCCCAATGAAGGGAAACATAAAGTACAATATTTAATTTAAAATAGATAGCAAAAATAAACATCACATTGCAAAATTTGCTTGAGTCAATCTCAGGAAGAAGCATACCCGTCTATGGTATCTCCCCGTCTCTCTCTTCTCTTTCTCTTTCTCCCCTTCTCTTTTCACCTTCATCTCTAGCCCTTTTGGCTTCCTGTATGTAATAATTTAACAAGTAACAAGTTTATTAGGTGCTAAACTTATTATGAAAAGCCAAGCAATGGTTATTTATATTCACCTCTTCTTTCGAGCTTTCCTCTCTTTTTCAGCCTCCTCAAAGGCTTCTTTCTCAGCCTATAATGCAAAAGCTTGCATTAGCATTCAAACACTTTAATTTGGCCAAGTAACTAACTCCATAATCAACAGTTCACCTCTCTGTTCATGTCAAAAAAATCTTTTACGACTTGTTTTGCATACTCTGGATCATCACATATCAAGATGTTGTCAAAAATTGAACCTGCTTTCACCTATAAAGAAACCACTTTCATCAAATTCACTTAACCACAGAAGCAAGCCGAAGTAGGGAAGTTATCTTGCCCAACTCAATTGATCCAATACTTACAGAAAAAATTCAATCTCAACAACTGGTAACAATAGAGGAATTCCTGCACTTCTGGATGAAATTTTCTGGTTGGTCAACTATGAATGGATAGAGTATTCTACTGCCTCAAAATACAAAGATGGAATTCTGTAAAATTGTATTCTCTAAGAGCATAAGATAAGATAATTGCTTGCCTGCCACACTTCGATGCCAACATACTTGATGGGCTTTAGTACATAGAGGTCAGGATCATCCTCAAACTCTGGACAGAAAGAAAATAAAGACATAGATTCAACAGAAGACCAGAGAAACAGCAGGATGTATAGATTGATGATAATCTGGGGGTTAAGATGCTTCATGCTCAGCTAGTGGTCTTGTCTAACTGCTAATACAGTTAAACCAGTATCCTCATTTGATATATCTACTCAAGAGTCTCCAGTATATACTTAAATTTATCTAACCATGTGACATCTAGCAACAAATCTAATTTCTAAGCAAATATACCTGGGTTGTCAATCCATGGAGTCTTCCATTTTCCTTTATAATTGGGATTCTTTACTTTCTGCATCACATAAATTTATCTTGTATTATATATCAGACAAGAATAAAAATCTAATCAAAAGTATTTTGCAAAGAAGGAAAAAAACAAAATTTACATTAGAAAGTTACACAATACCTTTCTCTTCCATGGTCCTTTGTATGCAGGGTTTGGAATTTTAGGCGGCTTCCATATATCATCTCTCTTCATCCAGTCAAAGGCTGAGAACACAGACATAAGTCTCATCACTTAAAGAAGGAAAAAAAAAAAAAACTAATATATTCTCTACAGACATGATAAAAGGTAGCTTAAACCATTAAGGCATTAGTTCAGAAATAAGAGACAAAGAGTACAAACAAGGTTCTAAAAGGCTGCAAAAGCATATTAAACGGCAGAAGCTTATATCAGCTTCATCAACAACCTTCTTGGCTTTTGGATCTGGAATCTCAGCAGGAATTGAATCATATCCCTGCATTCCGGGACAGCTCAAAGTGAGTTCTAAATCCTACTGCGAAGATATAAATAACCCATGTCTAGAAATAGAAATCAAGAACTAAATAGCACCTCAGGCTTGACATCATTAGGATCCTCAATGAATTCTCTATCATCCAGTCTGCTGGCTGCAGAGGTGTTGGCACAAAACATTCATGAAGAGCATCTATAACAAAATGCCTTAATGTACAAAACTTGTAATGCAACAGAACAACAGAAGTTGCAACACAAGATTGTGATAGAAATCAGATTCTAGTATTAAGGCACATGACTTTCTCTGGAAATTTGGAAGCACAATTTGGCATGCCATAAGACAAAAGTTCATGCAATAATCCACTTAGACAGCATATCTAGGAAATACCTCGCTCAACATGGACTTCAACCTTCAGAACCATTCTTTAATATTTTGCTTTTTGACACCATATATTATGGCAGAACAACTAACCAATCTAAAACTTTGGCTGTGGTTCAATCAAAAATTTACAGATGCAAGCAACTATCATAACATTGACTGCGATGGCCAGCTAAGCTTTCTAATGAGATATTGACATTGATGTTTAATTCAAGGTGTTGTATCAAAGTCTTGCTACAGTTAACTACATCATACCTTTTTTGCATTGACATCCTTGTTTACGAGGTGGGAGGATATCCCAATCCATATACATACTTCCAGATTCTCTTTCACGGTTGTCAACCAAAAGACTATATGAGCATCGGGCCTGAGAATAAATGTGTGAAATGGGTCAATTTATCTGTTTCACACTGGAGGTCCTTTCTTATGGGATAATTTTGCCCTGGTAAGAAACTATCAGATGGATCTTCTTTGTCTGTGAGCCACAAATATGGGTCAAACATCAAGCTGAAAGAAGAAAAAGCTTCCATGATTAGACATGCAAAAACAGAAATACATCCTGAGCATTCCTGCTGAAATTTTTCGTAAGCTTATGTGGAGGCTGACTTCAAAAATAAACAAGAAATGCTAAAACCTATAAGGAGTATCACCACCAAATTTCTTTTGGTTCACATATCCTGATAGGAGCTTGATGTAGCCACCACCACATTCAATGTCCTGCTCAAATTTAATTGAATATTGAACAACTAGAGTTCGATTTTTGTTGCTGAACTCTGGTATTTTTGCAGAAATAGCATAATGTTTTGCATCATTATAAGTCTGGAGACCTATAAATTTCACATGAGCATCCATTAGCACGAGGAACAGAAGATCCTTCAATGTGTTCAGATAGGTGCAGGACCAGATAATGAAGCATCTACAACCCTCTACTCAAAACAAGAAAGAAAAGATGCATCAGAACAAGGAAGAATTTTGACAAAAACACCATTATACCTTTATCATCAGGATCTCCAGGCCATTTCCCAGCTGTGTACTTAAATGTTCCGGCTTTTCCTTCAGCCCTCTTCCAATCTGACAGTACCCATCGGCTTTTCCATCCATCTATTAAAAATTGGTTCAAGAAAATAAGCCAGCTTTCCAATAAAAATAGAATCTAACATAAAAACAAGTGTAAGAATGATATAAGACATGTGGGGAATGGGATTGATTCATATCTTTGCTATCAACTTAATTTGCTAAACAGTTATTAAGACTGGTGTTGACTAATTGACACAATAAATTGGGAAAAATAAGTATCCGAGTGTAGACAATGTGCAGATGAGGAAACCCTTGGAGAAAAGAACCTTTGCCTACAGCTGACATTATCGTTTTCTTTCAGAAAGTACTAACTAACTCCTAACCATATTGACAGAAATAAGCCTAAATACACTTGACTAAGAAAAATCGCAAGACAAACAAAATAGCATAAAAAGATAGCTCAAGTCCCACATCTTTACCGGTCACAGGCATTGCTCACAAAAACATAACATTAATGTCACATATAATCATCCCAAAGTTTCAAAGAGATTGCTTTAATAAGTTGACAACTTTGCCACCACTGTCCTGTCATGGCTCTTATATGGCAAATCTAACCACAAAGTCCTGATGATCCAACTTTAATCATCACCCTAGGAATCCAAAGAGCATTGAATATGGCAAATCTTCGTATGAAAGTTCAATCAGATTGCATTATCACTCATTACTTAATTTGAAACCCTAACTTCTCTCATCCTCAAACCTAATCACATCATAAAATGCTCAAAAAAAAATTAAAAAATAAATAAATAAGCTAATGCCAAACGAACTTCACACGATCAGCATCGAAGAAAATAATAAATCAATCTCCAATCCTATCAGCTCAGAAATCTCACAAACATTAAACACAAATCATCTAAGATGCAGCATTAAAAAATAAGTAAATAAATAAATAAAAGAATAAAGAATACAGGCAAAAGTACTTCTTCACTTGATCACAGCTCATTCAATAACTTAAGTAAACCAACATTCAATCCAACTGCTTAAGAATCTATCGAACATTGAACTCGAATCACCTACGCCGACACAGTATTCAACTTTTCTAGCAATCATTACTCAAGTAATTGCACAGATGCTTACATACATCCAAACCAAGGAGCAACACCTACATTTCTACATCTAATCCAATAAAAATTACTCAAAAGCTAAAGCAAGCATCACTGGATCAAGATGTACTTAAACAGTAACGAAAGGATTCTTCCATGCGAATAAATGAGCAAGTGAAAGTAGAGAGAGAGAGAGAGACAGAGTGAGTACCTTCAAAGCGTTCTTCGAAGAAGATTTCGGAGAAAGCGAAGGGAAAGAGGAGAGAGAGTGAGATCAAAGAGATATAGAAGAGAAGAAGATGAGTCTTCAACTTCATCGTCTTGGATGGAGAGTAAGAGCGATTGGTGAAGTGGAAATGCGTGTTAATGGAGGAGGAAATGGTACATTCGCTATGAGCTTCAGTGGAGAAGGAATGTTCTGGAAGGAAGTTTAATGGATTTAAAGTTTTGACTTAAATGGAAGGAGAGGTTCTGTCATTTGTTTAAAGGTTTTGTTTTGTTTATTGTGTTCTTGTGCAATGTGTGTATTTCTGCATGAAGCAGGTCTGAGCTGAACCGAGACTTGCCAGTTGCCATAAGTGAATCGTGATTGGACCAAAAAGGAAGTTGACCAATTTTCTTTTTTTTTTATAGCGAAATGGGAATTAATATTGATATTTTTAAAAATTTATAAAAATTTTAGTAAGATAAAAATAATTAAAATAGTTTCAATTATAGAAAAGTTGAACTCAACTCTTGAAGAAATGGGTTATAAGTAACTGATTTCATCTCTTAGAAGTTTAGTGTTATAAAATCAATATCGTCTATTTAGGAGGCGAGATTGATTTTATCATTATCTCTTGAAGAGAAAAGATTAATTTTTTCAATTATTTATAATCTCGTCTATTTAAAAAATGAGTTTAAACTATCTATTTTTTGGATCATTTTTTATCTAGTGGGATTTATGTAATTTTTTGGAAAAAGTCATTATTTTCTTCCTTTATCCGTTCTTTTTCTCTTTTGAAGAAAAAAATAAAAGAAAAAACAGAAAGGCAGCATGGCTCAAGGAAAAAAATAAGATTTAATAAAAAATTATAAAAATTGTTATTGAACCGAAAATAATCTAAAAATTAAATAGGTTAAACTAGTATTTTAAAAAAATTAATTATAATCCATCATGTGGTCTCATGAAAAGTTTCAGTTTGACATATGAAGCCAGTTTTTAAAAAACTAGTCCAATACAAAAGCAATGAACTCCACCAATTACCATTAATTAAGCCTTTAATGTATCGATTTACTACTTACCTAAAAATTTGTAGCCAATCATTCTACCTAGACTAACTCCACCAATTACCATTAGCTTGAGTTGGCAATTTGTGTTATCCAATGTATTCGTTCTTGTTGATGTTAAAACTACAAAGAGTTGATGGTACATCACAAATGATGAAGTTATAAGTACTCATATTTATTCATGTCATAATTATAGTTTCATTTTGTATCTAGTATCATGTCATTTCTCGTATTTTCTCTCTTAGCGATGCCTTAGTATATCGATAGATTATCTTTGATTAAAATCTCTCAGCAGTGGGGTCTGCAAACGAAGAACAAGGTCATTGGTGACAGGGAGATTATTCAGTGTGTCCACTCCAACATTCAAGTTAATATGATATAATGAGTAAATAGAGCAACAAATTATTGGCTGGATTTTTTTGGCTTATCCGCAAAAGACATCTTAAGGTAATATTTATAAGAGAGAGTCGATTAGCAGTTGCATGTTCATGGACTTGGCAAAGTGCATAGAAGTTACTAGAGTAGTGGATACTATGCCATACTTCTCAAGAATATAAGGACCGAGGTGGCATTACCAAGCCAAGTGATCACACAAGTCGAGCGGAACTAGCTAAGCAAATTAGTCAATTTATTAGTTTGCTCAATCTTGTTATAGGCGATCGAACTTGATCCGAAAGATCGACTAATTGATTAGTAGGTTGTCCCATACTCCAATTAGATTAAATCGACCTTGATGAGCTCTAATTTTGAATTTACCCTATCAAAATTTATTTAACCATATTTTTAATTGTACCACAGAGCATTATGATGTTGTGTTTTTATTAGTAATTGTTAACTTTATTAACTAGCATAGACATCTCAACCAAACATGTCTTAGTACATGTATAGTAATGTCTATTAATCAAAATAGAATTCCAATTGAGCATCTATTTTAGATTTGAAAAAAAAGGGAAAAATGATCTTCTTCCCACTCCTCTTACCTTAAACTATACTTGAAAAAGATTTGTATAATAAACTCTTAAAATGATTTTTTTTTAATTTATTTAATTAAAGAAAAAAAACAAATCAATTTCATTAGCATTATTTTGTAACTTCCGAAGCCAATGGAGATATTAAATGAAAAAGGGAAAAAATAGCAAATAAATACAAGAAACTTATGCAAGACTTAAAAAGAGCAATTAAAGCCTAATCCTAGATTTAAACAAGACTTGGATAGGGAAAGTAAATCTTAATTTTCTTAAACATCATATTAATTTCGTTAGATTTAGTTCAAACTTGGAACAAATTCAGTTAAAAAAAAAACTAATGTGATTAACTCTAATGTAAAAGGTTTTATCTTAATCCAAAATTTCAAACGATCTTAACAAATAATAGAGACCTTTGTTGAACTTGAGAGTTTAATGTGAATTTTGATGAGACAATTTAATATATAATTAACTATTTATTTGTTGTAAACTGTACTTAATTAGTCAAATATATGTAATGTGTGTTTTATACATGTTTTTGCGCGTTTTTAGTAGAAACAATGTTGGTCGAGGGTAAGCCAAAGTCAAGTGTTAAGGCATGACTAAGCCAAAGGCTCGATAGGATCAGGAATGCACAAACAAGTGGTCAAGGGGTTGATCAAGGCCTAAACAAGTTAAGAGGTTAAGGCTTGACTCGACAAGTCAAGCATGATGCATGATAAGCTTGAAAAGCAAGCAGACTTGTCAAGTGTCAAGTTTTGGACTAGACATATAAAAATGATTGAGGCTTAACCAATTAATACAAGGCTCGACAAAAGCTTAAAGGAGCAAGTGCTATCACGGGTCACATCGAAGCCTCGACATGATGAAGCTTAGGGTACGATAAGTAAAAATTTGAGACTCAAAGAAGCGCTTGTGTGGAAGGTTGTTGAAGGTTAAGTTTGGGTGTGATAATTGAGGCGCGACAACTATCTTGAGGCACGACAACTATCTTGAGGCACGACCAAGCTAATGTAGAAGAAAAGGAGCCATTGGATTGCATTTAATGCATAACAGCTAAGAGACATTGTGGCTAACAAACTTTCAAATTTTAAAGGCTATTTATATACAAAGTCTAGAAGACCAATGAGTAGAATGAAGTGCCAAATTATTTTACGAGCTCATTAATTGTGATCAAACAAATTCTTTTTGTTTGTTCTCTTATACATAGTTTGTAATTTTATCAAGAGAGAGAAAATTTACTCTAGCGCTATGCTCATATTTATTGCTATCCATACAAAAGTACTTAGAGAGAGATAGGAAATACTATATTTCTTAAGTGTAGAATATTGCTCATATTGAGTCAATTTGTTGAATTAATAATAGTGGTGTTAAAGACCGCAAAAGAGGTAATTGGTGGATCGTGGACAGTAGGTAAAGGGTCAAACTCCATGTTAAATCTTTGGCTTGCTTTTCTCCATCCTTCTCTTTTATTTCTTGCATTATATATTTTATTTATTTGCTGCAAGTTTGATTTGTTTTTATCATTTGCTATTTTCAAAGTCTTTAAAATTGATTTTTGGGCAAATACTCCATTCACCCACCCCCTTCCCCCTTTCTTAAGTATTCCTAGTGTATATTTTCAATTGGTATCAAAGTACTAGTGATGTGCCCTAGGCCATATGGATTTTATGTCATTTGAATGTTTATTATTTTATAATACAAGTCATTTTCTTTATCAAAGTTGTTATTGGCCTTTTTACTTTGATGAAAAGTATTCCTTGAATAAATTTGTTATTCCTTATGGTATTAAAGTATGTGACTTTAATAGTAAAACCATAAGGCAAGAAATAACTTTATTCTAAATCATCCATAGTCGTTCATTATATGGAATACTAATGAATTAAGACTAGTATGTTGGCTGAATGATGATCATGTTTTACTAATCATAGATATGAGATATCGATTCAGTACATGAATACATGTAAGAGTACATTGTATTGGAATGACCAAATATAAGAATGCTATATGAATCAATGCAATAAATATTTCTCATTGTAGTATTATTTTAGTCCTTTGACCTGATGACACCGTGGATTCCTACATAGCGTTCCTTGTTTTGATTCTCTTCTTCATTATCTTTAATCGGATAATTATAAGACTATAATTGGACATGGAATAAGTCATGTAGAAGAATGTGAGTGTACGTGAAAGAATTTGTTCCTCTCATTAATTTGAGAGAGATATCTTTTGGGCCTCTTGATGAGTAAAACTAAAAAATGCATAGCCATGCTCGAATAAATTGATAAGGAGTTATGAATATTATTCGTCTAAGTCAGTCATACTCTGGATTCAAAAAATATGTGATTAAACAATATAAGAGTGTATTGATCCACACCTTATGTTTAATTATAAGATATCATGTAACAAAAGGACTAGATAACTGACTGTTAATGGGTAGATTCGAATCACCGGTCTTCACTTAATTTGGGTAGGCGTAATATCTTGCTAGAGACCAATTATGTCTTGTAGGCCTAAAAGGTATTTCAGGGCTACTATCAACATTAATTGAACCTACATGGTACACATAAAGAATGAATCGATCGGATCATGAGGTATTTTAAATAACCATAGCAGGAATTATATAATTATATATTATTCATAATTAGATTAAGAATATCAAATAATTATTAAATAAAATTGTTATTTTATAAGATACATGTCATTTTAATAGAATAAAACCCTAATAAGATTAGGGTAGGTAACCAACAGACACATCTCCTTATAAATAAAAAGTGATGATCACATCTAGGGTTTCGAGACACTTGCCATTACATTAGAATTATAGAGAAACTCTGTTACTCAAAACATAAAAGACCCTATTGAGAGAGATTTCCAAAATTTGAAATTGTTCCAACGTGCTAGCATATGATCAGAGATCTTATTGGAAATTCATTCATGTAGATACAGTAGAGGGTGTTCGCATTTGTAACATCTCATATCCGAATTTCCAAATTCTAAAGTATCAAAAAGGTAATTCCATCCGTTTTAATTTGATTGAATCACATGGATTCGCTTGGGAATTTAAGTTTTCAAATAAAAATAATTTGTATTCTACTACCAAATCCTTTTTTGGATCCTTAAATTCCCAACACAATGCATATATCTATTATTTATATGCTTAACCGCGAATAGAGTAAAGATCATGGCTACAAATATACTAGGATTTCTTGAAGGACAAGCGATAAATAGGCCTGCGCTTCTATGTAGGGGTAATTACTCCTACTGAAAGTATAAGATGATAATATTTTTGAAAACCTAAAATAGATTGATTTGGAATGTTATTGAAAACAAACTTTTTAAAATCAATAGAAAATCATAAGCTAAGTTTTAGAAAAAGATTAGAAAAAGCTTGATTTAAATGAAATTGCAAGGAACATTTCACACGATGGATTAAATGAAAGTGATTTCACTAGACTTTATACATATTCTTCTGCAAAAAATAATTTAGGATGAGCTTAAAAAGACATATGAATGAACATCCAGAGTTAGAGACACTAAAATAAGTCTCTTATGTGGGGAGTTCGAAAATTTTAAAATGCTCCCAAATGAAACTATTGATGAGATGCACAATAGATTTATTAACATAATAAATCCTCTAGGTATGCTTGGGAACAATTTTACCAATTTGAAAATCAATTCTAAACTTCTTAGGTCACTTCCAAATGATTGGGAGGCCGAGAGGACTGCAATTGAGGAAGCAAGAGATCTAAGTACCTTGAGTGAAGAAGAGCTCCTTGGTGTGCTTAAAACCTATGAGCTCATCAAGAAGCAAGGAGAAGAAGGAAATAAAAAGACAATCGTGTTAAAAACCACCAGACAAGAATCGAGCGATGATGAAGAAGATGATGATGATGAAAGTGAAGATCTTGTCTTGATGGCTAAGAAATCCAAAAAGATCATAAAGGCTAAATCCAAGAAGATAGAGGATGATAATGGCTCCTCCAAGTGCAAGAGAAAGGATGTGATCACATGCTACAATTGTCAAAAGTCATGACACATCCAGTAGTATTACCTACTACTTAGGAAGAGATCAATGAAGAAGAAGAAGAAAGCTTACATGATAACATGGAGTGATGACGACTCATTAGATTAAACTGATGAGAACATGGAACATCTACTTTATGGCTTTGGACAATAAGGTATCATCTCCTGATTCTCCTTCTTATCATGATTTACATGCTATGTATAAAAAAGTATGCAATAAATTATTAAAAGCTGAAAAGAAAATAACATGTTAAAATCTTTTTTAAATGAAATAGGAGATCAGTTAGAAATCTTTCAAATTGAACATGATGAGATGAATGCTAAAAATGAAAACCTCAAAAATGAAGTTAACAATCAGAAAGTAACAAATGAAAAATAGTTTACTAAATGTAAAAACCTGAAAAAAAAAATAATGAGTTAAAGGAAATTAATGAGAAATTAGTAATTGAAAATGATTTGCTAGATATTGAAGTTAAAACATTAAATAAAAATGATATTGTTGTATGTCCTGATAATAGTCGTGATAAGATAATAAAAGAGCTAGAATCTTTGAAAAATGAAAATATACTATTAAAAGCTAGCATCGATGATTCAAAGCCACTATAGCGAAATTCAATAATGGATCTAAACATACTTCTTAGGAATCAAAATTGTGATTCAAATAAACATGGAATTGGCTATAGACAAAATAATTGCAAGTCTCACAAAACATGTTTTGTGAAAATCACATATGGGACATGTAATTATTATGGCAAATCTAGTCATGTTGCACATAATTATGCAATAAGAAAATCAATGCATTTAAATCATCGAAGCAAGATGATTTGGGTTCCTAAGAGAGAGATTCTTATTCTACCTTACCAAAAAGGATCCAAACTAAAATGAGTACCAAAAAAATAATAATCTATTTGCAAGGATCCTCAAGTGAAAGCAATAAGTGGTACTTGGACAGTGGTTACTTGAGGCACATGACAGGGGATGTGTCCAAGTTCACTTCACTTGACTTGAAGGATCATGAGAGTGTCACCTTCGGAGATAATAGAAAATCTATAGTTCTAGGTGAAGGTAACATTCTCATTAATCAAGATTTATTTATTAAAAATGTTTTGCTTGTTGATAATCTGAGACATAATTTGTTAAGTGCTAGCCAATTGTGTGACAATGGTTTTAAGGTAACATTTTTTGCCAAAAAGTATTCTATTGAAAAATTGACAATAACCAAGCATGTTTTAAAGGATATAAATAAGGAAATATTTACAAAATCAATTTAGATAAGATTAAACTTCAAATGAAACTTGTCTATATTCTGAAAATGACAATAGTTGGCTACGACATAGAAAAGTAGGACATGCTAGCATGGATATCATTTCAAAACTTATTAAAAAGAATATTGTCAAAGGTTTACCAAAGTTAAAATTTCAAAAGGACAAGATCTATCATGCATGTCAAAAGGGAAAGTAAACTAAGACTTCTTGTAAGTCTGAGGATGTTATTTCTATATTTAAGCCATTAGAACTATTACATATAGATTTATTTGGTCATACCCAAACCTTAAGTTTGGACAGAAAAAGATATACATTGGTTATTGTTGATGATTTTACCAGATACATATGGACTTTTTTCCTTGCATCTAAAGATGATACCAATCATGTCCTTTTTCTTGCAAAATGAAAAAATTCTTAATGTTATGACAATTCGAAATAATCATAGGGGAGAGTTTGAAAATCATGAAATGGAATATTTTTGCAATAATTTTGGTATTGAACAAACATTTTCAACTCTTAGAACTCTATAATAAAATGGTGTAGCCGAAAAGAAAAATAGAACTTTAATTGAAATAGCTAGAACCATGTTTTGTGAAAATAAATTGCCAAAATATTTTTGTGTTGAAGCTATGAATACAACATGTTATATTTCAAACAAAATTTTTATAAGACCAATTTTGGCGAAAACCTCCTATGAGCTTTGGAAAGGCAAAAGGCCTCACATATCATATTTTCATCCTTTTGACACAAAATGTTATATTTACGTGATGTCAAAGAACAGTTGGCTAAATTCAACTCAAGAAGTGATGAAAGAATTTTCTTGGAATATTCTTCAACAAGTTAAGCTTTTAGAGTTTTTAACAAAAGAACTCTAATTGTTGAAGAATCTATTCATGTTGCTTTTAATGATTCTTTACCTGATGCATGTTTGAACGATAATGCTGATGATGTGTGTACTAGTATAGATAGAATTTCTCTTGAAAATAGTAATAAAGATGAACCAAGATTGGATGTTGATTTGCATAAATCTAATAATCTTGAGCTGCCTAAAGAATGAAAGTATGCTCAATCACATTCTAAAGATTTAATAATTGGAGAACCTTCTAATCATGTGCAAACAAGATCATCTTTAAAGAATTTAAGCAATAGTTTTCTTATGTCAATTTGAGCCTAAAAATGTTGATAAAGCCTTAAAAGATGAATTTTGGATTAATGCTATGCAAGATGAATTTAACCAATTCACAAAGAATAATGTATGGAATTTGGTTCGTAGACCAGAAAATAGAGATGTTATAGGAATAAAATGGGTTTATAGAAACAAGCTTGATGAATCTGGTTTAAAAACAAGAAATAAGGCTAGATTGGTTGCTAAAACATACAATGAAGAAGAAGAAATTGATTTGATAAGATCTTTGCCACGATTACTCGACTAAAGTCTATAAGAATGCTTTTGGTATTTGTTATCTTTAAAAACTTTACTTTTTTTCAAATGGATGTCAAAAGCGCCTTTTTAAATGGTTTTATAAAGGAAGAAGTTTATGTAGAGCAACCACTAGGTTTTGAAAATAATGAAGTTTCCAATCATGTTTTTAAATTAAACAAAGCTCTTTATAGACTAAAGCAAGCTCCTAAAATTTGGTATGAAAGACTCAGCAGCTTACTATTAAACGACGGTTTTTCAAGAGGAAAGTTGATACAGCTTTATTTATTAAAGGCCATAAATATGATACATTAATTATTCAAATTTATGTAGATGACATTGTGTTTGGAGCTATAAATATGAGTCTTATAAAAGATTTTGTCGTGTCCATAATAAATGAATTTGAAATGAGTATAATAGGGGAATTAAATTATTTGCTTGGTCTCTAAATCAAACAATATGAAAATGGAACCTTTATAAATCAAGCTAAATATATAAGAGATTTGCTAAAAAGGTTTAAAATGAATAATTGCAAATCAAAACCAACACCAATGAGCACAAGTTTAAAACTTGATAAAGATGAAAAAGGCAAAAATGTTTGTGAAAAGATGTATAGAGGCATAATAAGTAGTTTATCATATTTGACAGCTTCTAAGCCTGACATCATGTTCTTTGTATGTGACTGTGCACAGTTTCAATCATCACCAAAAGAATCACACTTAAATGCAATAAAACGAACTTTTAAGTACCTTGCTGGCACGATTTAAATTGACTTGTGGTATCCTAAGTTTACTTCTTTCAATCTTATTGGATACTCTGATTCCGACTTTACTAGGTGAAAAGTAGATCAAAAAAGCACAAGCAGCACATACCATTTTCTTAGAAATTCTTTAATATCTTGGCACTCAAATAAACAAAACACAGTTGCATTTTCAACCGCTAAAGCTAAATATATTGCAACCGGTGGTTGTTGCACATAAATTTTATGGATGAAACAAACTTTGCTTGATTATGGTTTAATTTTTGAAAATGTTCCAATTCTTTATGATAATACAAGTGCTACAAATTTGACTAAAAATCCCATCCAACACTCAAGGACCAAGCATATCGAGATTAGACATCATTTCATTAAAGATCACGTTCTTAGCAAAAATATCAACTTGGAATTTATTGATTCAAACAATCAAATTGCCGATATTTTTACTAAACTCTTGGGTGAAGATCATCGTTGCACTTTAAGAAGAGAATTAGAAATGATCTAGCAAGATGAGTGCTAAGTATTATTAAATCAGCTTGACTTAGAACATAATTTTGGGCTAAATAAGCTATTGAATTTTATATGTGCCTAAAATTCTGGTTCGTATTGGATCCGTTTATGTGCTAACCTGTGGTAATCCGGTTTGAATGATGTATAATTGTGAAGATAAATGCTATGATGTGTTGCATATATGCTATATGTGAGCATAAGCATGTCTGTGAAGTCCTATCGATGTATAAGCATGTATGTGAAGTCTTATCTAAGTATAGGCATATGATGAAGTCTTATGTAAGCATAGGCAAGTGTGTGTGAAGTCTTATTTGAGTATAAGCATATGGTGAAGTCCTATCTGGTGAAATCCTATCGAACTATAGGCAAGTGTGATGAAGTCCTATGTGAGCATAGGAAAACGTGGTGAAGTTCTACCTAAGTATAGGCATGTAGTGAAGTCCTATAAGAGTATAGACATGTGGTGAAGTCCTATCGGCATATAGGCAAACATAGTGAAATCCTATGTGAGCATAGACATATGTGTGAAGTCTTATATGGGTGTAGGAAAATGTGAAGTCCTCTAATGAGGCATCTGTGAAGTCCTCTATGGTGAGGCATTTGTTTAAGCTAATTGTATTACATATCTGTGCATCTCTCCTTGATTGTATATATTAAATCCATCATGTATGTGTTTTTGATAAGTACAAAGGAGGAGAAGTAAGTGCACAATTATCTATATGCATGAAGTATTTTTGGAAAGGGAGAGAATTTGACATGTTAAGTGTAGTTCGTATTTTCCCAAAGTTAAGCATTAAATATCTGTTTTGAAAACTGGAAAATTGAAAATTGAAAATTTTCTTAGAACCTGGATGCTTAATTGAGGGGGAGTATGTTGTAGTGAATATGAGTTAGTTGCGCATAAATTGTCCTCATCAGAAAGGAGAAGATTGTTGAACTTGAGAGTTCAATGTGAATTTTGATGAGCCAATTTAATGCACAATCAACTATTTATTTGTTGTAAATTGTACTTAATTAGTCAAATATATATATACATGTGTGTATGTGTGTGTTTCATGGATGGTTGTGCGTGTTTTCTACATGTTTTTAGTAGAAACAATGTTGGTCAAGGGCAAGCCAAAGTCAAGTGCTAAGGCATGACAAAGCCAAAGGTTCGACAAGATCAGGAACGCACAAATAAGTGGTCGAGGGGTTGATCGAGGCCTAAACAAGTTAAGAGGTGAAGGCTTGATCAAGGCTCAACAAGTTAAGTCTGATGCATAATAAGCTTGAAAAGCAAACACACTTATTGAGGGTTAAGGTTTGAGCTTGACGTGCAAAAATGATTGAGGCTCGACCAATTAATACAAGGCTCGACAAAAGCTTAAGGAAGCAAGTGACGTCGCGGATCATGTCGAGGTCTTAGCGTGATGAAGCTGAAGGCACGACGAGTGAAAATTTGAGGCTTGAAGGAGTGCTTGTGTAGAACGCTATTGAGGGTCAAGTTTGGGCACGACAATTGAGGCGTGACAAGTATGTTAAGGCGCGACTAAGCTGATATGGAAGAAAAAGAGCCATTAGAGTGTATTTAATGCACAGCAGCTAAGAGACGTTATGTCTAATAGACTTTCAAATTTCAAAGGCTATTTATATACAAAGTCCAGAAGACTAACGAGTAGAATGAAGTGTCAAATTATTTTACGAGTTCATTAACTGCGATCAAACAAATTCTTTTTCTTTGTTCTCTTGTACATAATTTGTAATTTTATCAAGAGATAGAAAATTTACTCTAGTGCTATGTTCATATCTATTGCTATCCATACAAAAGTATTTAGAAAGCGATAGGAGATATTATATTTCCTAAGTGTGTAATATTACTCATATTAAGCCAATTTATTGAATTAATAATAGTAGTGGTGAAGATCTCGAAAGAAGCAATTAGTGGACCGTGGAAAGTAGGTAAAGAGTCGAACTCCATGTTAAATCTTTGGCTTGCTTTTCTCCATCCCTCTCTTTTATTTCTTGCATTATATATTTTATTTATTCGTTGCAAGTTTGATTTGTTTTTATCATTTGCTATTTTCAAAGTCTTTAAAATTGATTTTTGAGTAATTACTAAATTCACCTCCCCCTCTTGAGTATTCCTAGTGTATATTTTCAACCTCAAGACTAAGAATTAACATCATTTTGTATTAATATAGCTAAATTAGGTTAAATTGACCTTTTTTTAATTTAGGTGCAGCTAAATCCCATTATAGCTTTGCTAGAGGTTTTTTTACTCCATAACTATAATCAAAGTAAATGGTGTTAACCGATTTTGGAGAATAAGAGTTCTCACAAAAATTCAAACTTTTGTTTCAATTTGTTCAAAGTAGGGCTGGATCTTCAAGCCCTAGTCAATCAATTTACAAGCTCATGAACACTATCTTTGCCACCACTTTGGAGCAACCCACCACTACCACTATGCTGTCTAGCATTAATAAGGATTTATTGATGCAAAAACACATTTCATTAACCAACAAAATGCTTTGATAAAGTAGAAAAATCTCTTCAGATTTAGTTTAGGGTTTAAGAAGAAGAGAAAGGAGAAAAAAAATCCTATATTTTTCTCTCTAATCTGCTAAGAATGTCTAGCTAGACTTTTACTTTGATCAATAGATTTCATAATACACATGGCAAGATATGGCTATTAGAGATATCCACTTGAGCTAACGGAAATAGATGAAATCAATTTAGGTAGATAGATGTCTACGAAAATGTTTAATTAAGTAGTATATTTCCATAAATGTATACCCATAATGAAGTAATAAATTGACACATTTGTTGTCCATTTATATTGCTGCATAAAATATAAGTATTACTAGAGCTGAATAGAGTTCTTGTTCTGTATTGATTTTTCAATAATCTCATTATTGAATTACAATTCATAAATTTAAATAACTAATGACTATTCAGCATTTTTTTGTAATAGAGATCATTTATGGAATTGCTATTATGGGTCTAAAATGTAAATAAACATGGTAATAACCATCTTTTTAAAAATAAAATTTTAATAAAAATGTTTATTATAACAAAGTGAATAGATAGTTATAGTTTACATTATTTGTTGTAATGGATAAATTTCATGGACCAAATACAATGTTCAACACATACATTTAAAAATTTCTTGAGTAATAACATCATTTCCACTCAAAAGTCCAAGGTCATAATTGGCATTGATCACATTTGCATGTCATATTTATCAGTCACATTTGCATGTCATGTAGATACAATTCACATACACTTTTAAATATTGATTGAACAACAAATGGACATTACCTCACTTAGGTGTAACAAGTAGCATATAACACTGACATCCTAAGATTAAAGTAGCTTAATACTCCCCAAATAACCAATTGTAAATTTGTCACATGTTATCAGTATAACTAAACACCATGTCACCTTAGAGCATTGTCTTTGCAAAAAGATAAAACTAATAGTTCATAATTGCCATTTCCATTACGTTGGAACTCTTAATCCTCTTAACATAGGTTTAAGAAAGAGTGACCGTAAAGCTAAAGCGTCTATGATATTTTGCTCATTTTGATAGCTAATCCTATAAGCCTGAGCATTAAAAATGATAACTACATACCTATTGCGTTCAAAGGGAGCCCTCATATATCAAGCACACCTTAAATGATTAATATTTATATTAAGAATTTTTAAACCATAAGGATTCTATTGAGTTGACTACCCTTATGAGGTTGAACCCATTGCATTGCTTTCTCAAACTCTCAAAAGGAAACTATTAAAAGCTACTTTACTTAAACAAAAACAGAGGGCAACATAGCAGCAATATATGCAATTTTTATAGACCAAAATTTTCATGCCAAACTAGGAATCTATTTGTTTATCGATAAATTACTGATACAGACACTATTCTTAAACATTTTTCTAATAAATTATTTATAAAGAATTAGATATATACATTAAAAAATTGACATTTTTCATTAAAAAATCAAATAGATCAAATATAAATAAAATATAAATGTAAATCGAACATATTTATACATATTGTTTTAAAAAAAATACAGATACAGATGAAAAATAAACCATCTAAACAAAGATTAGCTGAGACTTTTACTTGACTAGTCCAAACAAGTTTCGATTGGTCCAAACGAGTTTCGGTTAACATAATCATGTTAAACTCTGCAGTTATGAAATAATTCGTCATTTTTTCAACTCTCCTACCATCTCGATCCCAATAAACCTAGATCCTACACTCCAACAGCTCAAAATTAATGCGATCGATTCTTAAAAATCAATATAACATCTCAAACCTAATTGTTAAGAGTCACTAAATTACCCTCTGTTTGTGCATTCAAAAAATGACCCATGGAATCCTAAATAATTGTCATTGCATAGACTTAATAAAATCAATGAACCCTACACCAACCAACAAAAGAAACAATCAATCTTATTAATTAGAACACAAAACCATCATTAAAAACAGTCACTTACTGAAACTTACATCATTCCCTTTTCTTTCCATATAGACACTGAACTCCTCCACCTTGCATTGATCAAAAGACCTAATTAATATTTACTTCCATTAATAAATGCTGACGGTTAAAGGCGATGGGATGGGACACGTTTAAACGTTTGAACACCTGATCTTGTAGGCATGCCTTCCAAAGTTAAATAAGTTATCCGAGAAAGAGAGGAAAAAAAAATATATCAATAGGGTTCATGGTTCACCATGTCAAACTCAGTACACAACGAGTGTCAAAGTAGTAGAGAGCCAAGTAACTGTCAAAAAGGGTAAAGAGGACAAATGAAGATAAAGCAGTTTTTGGTAAATAATCATCATCTCCAAAATTGGCTTGAGCAATTCCTTCACAGTTCTTGTACGCTCAAACCTGCATCAAGCAAATCATATTCGAGTAAATTACGATGTATGAATGGCTTAATTTTAGCAACTGACTCGCAAGTAGCCCATTTACCAAAAAAATGAATATATGAAATTCATCCTCTAGCATCAAGGAACAGAGTGCAAGCAGATTTTAATGCATTATACACACTAGAATAATGTTCTCAGAACATAAATGTATCCACAAATTAACCTGGGGGAAGAGATTGCTTCAACTTGTCGGCCTTCTCCGAGTCAAAAACGCAGAGAGTGTACAAATACTTTGAGCATCGGACTTTGAACTTCACCACATCTCTGCTCCTCTTGATCTTCACAGAACGTGCATCTTTCCTGCGAGCAGTAAGGAGGAAATCCTTGATCTCGTGGATTTGCTTCGGCTGTCCATTGTAATAAACATAAAAGGCAGCTCAGTCAAAAAGTTTCATCACATTACACTTCAAATATGTCAGCCAGTTGAACAATATATACTTGCAGACCTTCATGCTATACATTAGAGCAATTCCATACAAAATACAAAATTATGTTCCAAAAGTGAATCAACCAACAAAGATTAGCATATAATTACTCAAAGAACTAGCTTCACGCAAAATATCCAGTTGCCGACCAACCAATCTTCAAAAGGAACACATAATCAATTTGTGGTATAGTGATCGAACCCGCTGATATGGATGCATCTTAATTGCCCGTTTTACAAACACACCCAGATTGTTAAGCCAACAAACAGCCATACACAAATCTGCTCTGTTCCGTCCCTAATCTAGTTATATCTATCCAGTGACCATTACTATAAGGCATATCAATGCTAACCTCAAACTGTAGCCTACGTTGGTTTCACAAGAAACATCTATATTCCATCGCTTCTATATTTTGCTTAACCCCAAAAATTGTGTTAATTTCACGAAAAAGTGTTTCCTTCCGTCATTCATTATAACCAAAACTTCAAAAATTGTCAAATATTATCAAAGCATGAGGTTGCAATTAGTTGATAATATTTCAGAATCACAAAGTTCTGATTATAACATATATCAAAGAAAGCCCAAAGTAATTTTTCTATCAAACAAAACGAACACACCCTGATAGAAAAACTAGATTTTGACGAATACCCAGTATACATCTACCCCTAAACTTCACAAAATGCTAAAATTTAATAACTATAGATCAAGACTAAATGAACCCAGAAACAGATAATATTGCATCAATATGTGTCTACCATAACAAAAACATAAATAGCTCCCACAAAGATTCAACACTGCAAAATTGGGTAGAAACAGAAAGTAGCATACCATTTTGAATAGAGAGGAATATGCTGCTGACTGAAGTCGGTGAAAAAAATTTCCACCAAGCCCTAGGAATTTAAGGTTGCCTGTTTTTTTCTATTCCAAGTCTGGTGTTTTGACCAAAACCTCAAACCCTAGGGCTTTTTTCTATGGTTTTCTCGATCATGTGTTTTTTGGTCATGGACCGGGCCATCATATTGCTTCTTGATCTACAAAATTTATATAGCGCAAGCCCATCGATTACCATATTCTTCAACAATCCAATTTACAATGTGTTTCTGTTGAACTTCGTTTTTAATTTGGATAAATTATTTGATTTTTTATGGTTTGATTCGATATTAATATTTAACTAAAAATCAAAAAGCCATTTATATCTACTTAATATAAGCAAAAAGTTCTTATATGACTCCATGCCTATTTTAAGAATTAATTATTTTGAGTAAATTACCTAGTAGGCTTTTAGGTTTTTTTTTCCCCCCTATTGTCGAGGGAAATTTTTCTTTCTTTCTATAAGTTTTTTAGGTTAATTATGGTCGATTCGACAGGACCATCCAATTAGCTATTTAATCAATAAAATAAATATAGTAATTGGAATACTAATTATTTTAGTTATTTAATTACGTTTAGGTATGGTGTAAGCCATTAAATAGTGATAGGACAAATCCCGTCAAAATTAATGACGGAACTATAAAATTTTTATTTTACCATTACAATAGGAAGAGGAGATTCGAATATGGGATCTTTCACTTAAGAAACCAGAGAGATGCCACTAGGTTACAATACCGTTAACCCATAAAATTTCTCGTTAATTATATGATTTTTGTAGTATGGTTAGGGCTTTAACTTTTTTTTTTTCCCCACGCACTAATTGGTTTTGACTTCATAATGGATCTCTTGGACTTTATGAGCCAGCTTTAGATAAGTCAGATGAACATTCATGATTCTTGTACTCATAGGATTAAAGATGTGAAATCTAATTAATATTGAAAATTATAATTGACAAGTGTTATTTGTGTTTGCATAGAGTGCTTAGAATCAATTTGGGTAAGCATGCCAGGGATTGGGAATTTGTTGCTTATTGAGGATCAAATATTTGTAATTAACCGTGTGCAATTAGCCATTTAGACCACCCTAGTTGTGGGTGAAGAAGATCTTGGAGGCGTAAACTATGGTTGATACGATTTTGTAATCTTAGTGAGAGTTGCCAACGAGTTATAGCTATTATAAATAAAGACAATGGAATGCACCAAAAGCTGATTCGGGCAATAATCCTAATATGGGGATTTTGCTTTTTGTTTGTTGGTGTTGGAAATTGACAAGAATAGATATGAAAGGTTTTTATTCCATTAGGATAGACATGATTTAGTTATTATATTTTTTTATTAGATACCAAATCTTTTAGTTGCGATTTTATTTCATTGTTAAGCTTTCAATAAACATGTAGAGGGTGAACGGGATAAAGGTTATTATTTTTAGAATTGGTGTGATGCCTTTTCTTTTTTAATGGTGTGATTCCATTAAAATTTTGTTGGTGTTATTCCATTTTAATGATATAAGATCATACAACTTAATGGTAGTATGAGTTCATCATCAAATGAATCTAGGGTGTCAAGCTTATATATCTTTTTTAGGTTTTACCTTTTCTTTTCATAAATCACAAAAAATAAAAAATAAAAAACCCCCCCATCATTGGATTTAGATATCACCAAATGTCACAGCTATTGGTATTGTTTTGTGGTTATGTACTAAAAGATTGTGTTTGTTGTCCCTTCTATATAAGATAGACACAAGCACGATTTAGCTCTAAACTAGAAATCAAATTGAAACCGCTATTAGCGGTTGTAGAACTGAAATCGAACTGATTGGATAGTTTTAGAAATGATTAAGGAACTGTCAATTTCCTAATTTCTAAGTGGTTTTTCAACCTCGAATCGAGTTAAACAGGCGGTTTCATTAAAAAAAAAAGAAATTAGAGAAAATTTTCCTAAAATAATATTACGTATATAATTATTAATGTTTAAACTATTTTATATGAATAATAAAATTTATTATCTATTCTAAGTTTTTGATGCATCATTATTAACAGCACAGATAAATATAACTTAAAAGTGTATATGATTTAGTTGAAATCCTAAAAGGAAAATCTCTTACCTTAATAATATGATATTGTTTTTCATATTGTAATTTTTTTTTTACCCTCTAAAGTATTTTACAATCTTATATGACTAATTACAATTAATATTGGATATGTTTGTATATAAAGAAATGTGCATCCTAAATAAATTTTTAACAATTTTGATTAAATAATTTAACACTTATAGACCTAATTATTGTTTTTAATTTAAAGTTTATTTTTTATTTTTACTTTGAAAAATAATGGTAATTATGCAGTTTTAAAACCAGAACCAGGAACCCTCAGTTTCATGGAACTGAACCAAAATCAAGAGAAATAGTTTCAATCCTAATTTCGATTCCTCATTTTCAAGATTCAAAACAGACCATTCCAACTTTATAATAGTGACGATGTTGTGTTCATGTAGAATATAGCAAGCTCAACAACTAGAAGAAAACACTTTTGGCGGTTGAAGTTTAGAAACTTAACGCATAGTGGCTTCCTGTGGCTATTTATATGGTGATAATTCAGCAGTTTTAAAACCAGAACCAGGAACCCTCAGTTTCATGGAACTGAACCGAAATCGAGAGAGATAGTTTCAATTCTAATTTCGATTCCTTATTTTTAAGATTCAGAACAAATGGTTCCAATTTTATAATAGTGATTAGGTTGTGTTTATGTAGAATATGGCAAGCCCAACAACTAGAAGAAAACACTTTTGGCGGTTGAAGTTTAGAAACTTAACGCACAGTGGCTTCCTGTGGCTATTTATATTTTGAAAGACCATATAAGTTTGCAGGTTCATCATGGAAATCTAAGATTATATACATGTGCATGTTACATGTTATGAGACAATTGTAGAACAAACACACACATATATATGTATACATGCAAACATATGGAGTTATATGAATCTAAAACTATTAACTAGGATAGATTTTTGTTAATTTCAAAGTTGCTTTTACTTGCCGGAAGATTTTGGAAATGCATAAGTGACTTCTTCGGTCTCAGTAATCAAAATGTCTCTGCTATACGATGACGATAAATTATTACCATCACTTTTTATTGAATTAGCTATTTGATGTCACTCTACGTTGACTATACCTGTCATTACCAGGTTTTATCGACAGGGCGTTTAGTTTTTAGATGTAATTAGAGGACCTTTCATCCACGTTTCTTATACAGCAATCAAGTGCAAGCAGCATTGCATAATGAATCAAATTCGTTCCTTGCTCAAGTACTGTTATTCTGACAAGGAATGGTGCTTAGTGTTTTTTTTTTTTTTGGTTAAATTTTGATGTTTGTTATGTATGAATTATGTGAATTGCGACTCATAAAAATTTAAAAGAAAATCATGTTAAGTAACTTCTTAAATAACTCAAGAATAAAGTAGCGAGTTACTTAATAGAAAGAGTTGTTTAAGATGCTGATATGATATATTAAGTAACTTTGTAAGTAACCTATAAATAAAAATGGTCTTACAGGGTTGCTGATAAAAACCTATCTAATCTACTTAAAAAATCCTATAATTTAAGATTTGGGGTATTTTTTTAAAAGTTTATACAATTTAGGGTTAAGTTATAAATCTAATATAAAACCAACAATACAACTGGATACATAATTATCCTTATAAGGTTAACTTGTTGCCTCACCATGAAGCTTGATTGATTCTACATAAATATTATATGAACATATTTGGCTGTATTGTTACAAGAATTCAAATAATTGTAACAGAAGAGGAGGGGGGGAATGCAAATTTTTGCTTAGGAGGTCTTTATAAGTATGGGTTTGAGCATAATTACAAAAATCCTTATAGAGTTTACGGTTGGATTTGGTAAACCTCATAAGGAGCCAAACAAGTTCTTTTTTATATGATTCATACCAAACCTTATCAGGTTGCATTCCTTATTATAAAAATTGTGAAGATTGAATGGGTTATTTGTTGATGGTTAATTATAGTTGTCAAAATCAAAAATTAGCTACATGGTTTTATGAGTATATGATTTTTGTAAGCTTTTTTTTTTTTTAAATTAAAATAGATGTAAAACCATTTTGACAGCCACGTGGCTAATCTCCATTGAGTAGAATCAATACATTGTATGTACTGGATGAGTGATTGGTAAGTCCTATATTATTATCTTGAAAAATGGCAATAATAGTAAATATTTTTTTAAATGCTTCCCTATTAATATTTTATTGATATTTGTATCTTACAAAATTTTATCCATACTTATATGCTATTAATAAGTTTATATAACCCATTAATACTATCAAAATTTTAGCGTAACTTCTTGACATTACAAGCATGTGACCTTGTCACTTTTCTAAACAGCTATTAACATCTTGGAAAATTTATTACTACTGCAACTTCTTATGTCTATTCTGTTTGTATCTTTTTCTTATCTTTTAGCATCTTGTGGATGTTTGTCGAAAAACATATACAAATGAAAAATAAATATTCTTACTAATAAATAAATCAAACAAATCAAATATAAATAAACTATAAATACAAATCAAGCACAAATAAAATATAAATAAAAATCAAACAACATAAACAGTGCCTCAATTTTACACTCAGGGACATGGACACAATAGATCAAAGATTCAATTATATTTGATAGCTGGTGCAGTTTTCAATTGCTTTCGAAGGCCAAATTTTAAGTTGATTTCATAGACCACGGTTTAAGTAAAAATGCCATTAAATTATATATATATATATATATATATATATTAATACATTATTTTAGAATTTTATATTCTTTTTTTTTTTTTTTTTACGGTGCAAGCCTCTCTATGATTTATAACATAATTGGCTTGTGGGACAAAATAAGATAGGATCAAAATTTCAATTGTTAAGAACTATAATAGAAAAGTAATAGTTATTACTTATGCAATTGCATTTAAATTAATATGAATAATAAATTAGAAATGTATCCAAAAGTACCCATATAACATTACACCAATCCAAGCTTTTATTGTTGGACTAAGGCTTTATAGATTCCAATTATGTTGGGAAAAAAATAATAATCATCCCATTAATTCTATAAAGGCATTGCAATTATTTTTTTGTGATGATAAAAATTTCATGAAATAACAATTTGGCAAATCAAATGCTGTAACGGTTTTTGTGTATGAATAATAATTATGTCGTTTCATTTTTATAACACCTAGATTTTGATTCTCCACAAGATGGAAAGTGAAACAATATGGCCAATTACCACAATAATCAAATAAAAATGTATGTAAACTTGTATAATCCGTTCACTTGGGGGGAATAGTTATTCATTTCTTTTTCATTTTTTTGTGAAGCTTACGTCCCCATAAATACTCATGTCTTAATAATATCACATATACAAATATCATCACTCTATAATAAAGACAAAGAGCATTATAAAAATTTTACATTTACTTTAACAATTACTTACTTTATTTTTAATATCAAATAAATATTTAGCTATTAAACCTTTATTATATTCCTATTTAATTGGAATTCGATTCCCCTCTTATTGTAGAATGAAATTGCCAATGGTGAATTCAAAGTCTTGTAACAAAAAGGAATTGTTAGTGGTGCGCCAGAAAGTAGTTCGGTGCAACTACTTTAATACTTAAGTTATTAGTGTCTTAAGGGAGAGAGAGTGCACAACCACAAAGATGACATGAGAGGTCTTATTCATCCAAAAGATTCAAATCTGCCTCCTTTGCCATGTGGCTTCAAGTTCCATTTATAAACAATGGTCATACCAGAATGAGGTCCATAGAATATTTTTTGTCCATGTATCACATTCCCTAGCAAAGGGAAGTTAGGTTAGTAGGGGCGCCCTTGTTGGTAGTTGACCGAAACCAAAAGCGATAGTGGCAATCATCTAAGGAGAGTGGCTAAACAAGTGTAGAATTATGTCTTCAGAGCATCCTTAAGGAGGTCTAGTGTACCTCAATGGTGAAGTGATGAGTTAAGGTAGTGTGAGTTCCTTAAGGAGACATGGAGAGTTAGGGAGATCTAAAGCACCTCGATGGAGATATGGTGAATCAAGAAAATGTTCTTATATGTGGAGCAAAGTCTTAGTCTAGACCCTTGAGATGTCAAGAGGAGATTAGCCTTTAAGTCAATAAATGATTTAGGCTTATGTGTTGGGATAGCTACAGCGCTTAATGGACTTCTATGGCCTTGTCTTTAGGCTGTTTTTGTTAGCGTTAGGCTTATTAGGTCATGACCAAACAAAAACTATTAACACCTTCCCACAAACCGACATGCCCCTTAGTCCTGTGGACAAGCAAGGAGAGTAAGAGTTTGAACAAAGATACAATAAGCTAATCACATGTTGCAGGCATTGTGGCCAACTGTCTTATCTAAGTTGTATTCATTTGTCTGCTATTTGGGTTGCAAGTTCTCAAGTTGGCCCATGTCCTGCAAAAGGTGACCTGATTGAGGGGAATTGCTTTCCCATGAAAGAGTACCTTTTACGAGATAGCTAGATCACACCACCTTTAGGTCAAAGGAAAATTAATTTGAAGGAAGCATGAAATCTAAAGACCTATTTTGATTGCATCAGAGTCGTTATAAGGGATTTGGAGGGTTGAGTAATTTTGGGCTTTTAAAAACCAATAGTTACGCCAAGTGTTATAGTAATTGAATGTTTAGCTATTGTGCATGGGCTTAGGATTGCAAGAAAAAAAGGCTAAAATCATTGTATGTTAGAATTATATATAGGTGTTGTGAAAGCTATCAGTTCTAACCTCACTTTAGTGGAGTGGAGTAATAAAGTTTTACCTAAAGATATTAAGAAAGATTTAAGCTCTTTGAGTTTTATTTTTATTGTAAATTTCTCTTGTAACGCAAATCATATTGTTGATATTAAGAAAGATTTAAGATGCAAGGTTGTATCCATTGAATTGATGGTTAGACACCCCATCCATTATCCTTAGGTTAGTCCTTTATGATGCTTTTTTGTTTCTAACTCTTCTATTGAACTTTTGATTGATGTATGGTTGCTTAGTCTTTAATGAAATGTTTCTTTTTCTTGCCTTAGAAAAAAGCAAAGAGTAGGAAAATGAGTAAAAACCCTAAGGTAAAGATTACCTTAGGGATGCAAGCAGGGCGGGTTGTTATAGGGTACCCGATCACCCAACCCGCTAAAAACCCAATAGGGTCAAACCCTATAGGGTTTTGGAGCTGGTTTTGGGATTAAAAAAAAAACAATAAGTTATTGGGTCGGGTTTTGGGTTTATTATATAACCCGTTGGGAAAACCCGATCCGACATAAATTCAAAATATTAAAAAATTTAAAATATTAAGTTATTAAAACAAGGATCCCATTTATATTATATGTATATGCAAGTAAGTGGAAATGAAGTGTTTGCATCATTTTATATGATATTATTGCTAAAATTTATTCTTTCAATAAAAGTGTTTGTATCATTAAGAACTTAAAACAAAATTCTTTCTTTTGCTTTTTTTTAAAGAAAAAAATTAAAAATCTTGGAATTGGGTTGGGTTGGGTCGGTTTATGGGTTCCATAAATCCTAGTGGGTCGGGTTTTGGGAATGACAAAAAAAAACCCGATAGGGTTTTTCTCGGGTTCTGGGACACCCATTAAGGACTCGGGTCGGGTTTAGGTTTTAAAAAACCCGTCTCAAACCCGCCTCGGTTGCATCCCTAGATTACCTTATATACCAGGTTCAATTTTCATTTGTTTTGGGATTAAAAGTTTAGTTTGGTGGATTTTACATATCATGCTTTATCTCTTAAAACAATTCAATTTGGCTTTTAAATTTGGTTAAATTACCTCTACAAACTATCTAAAATGGAGTGAAATGAGCAATCTCTTGCTCATTTCAACTCTTTCATAAAATTTTTGGGTGCCAAAATGATATATAATAGTTATAAAAATTTCAATTTTAGGAAATATAGGGTATGTTTAGATTATCTGATTTTCATCTGTATCTTATTTATATCTTAATGGGAAATTTATAGCTAATATTTTATTTGTTTATGCTTAAAATGATATTACCTTACTTAAGAATTAACGGGTACTAATATGTTGCATTCTTTGTAAAATAATATTAGCAATTTATTAGGATTACACTTTAAAATATATGTACATGAGGTCTATTTGGATTGTCTAACATGCATCTTTATCTAGTCTGTTTGATCTATTTGTAAGTAAAAATATCTTTTTTTCGTCTACATTTGTTTTTTGATAAACATTCTCTTTAAAAATGATAAAATTAAGATACCAAAATGATTAGAATAAAATAAATCAAACAAACGCTTACCTAATCCATGACTTGATTATTAGGATGAGGTTTCTCTAGTAGTTAGTAGTTATGTAAATATGCTAGAAATGACAAAAATACAACTATTTATTTGATCTTACAAAGAAATTGTAAATCTTTATCAGTAATTTCAATCAAAATATCAATGTTTTGTATGGTTTTTTTCTGTTTGGCTGATAACGTATTGAGTGGTTTAAAAATTAATTTAATTTGTTGATACCTTATTTTATTCACTTTACAAAATATTAATTCACCTTTTTAGTCACTCAAAATATTGATAATTTAAATGAACTTATTCCCAAAAAGTTTAAACTTTCTAATGCTTTTCACCTTTAACAATAATACAAATTTCATGCTTATCCAAAACTAATAAGAATAATTTTATGATAATGTGATGTTGCAAATCAAGTAACATTTGTGTGCGTAATTAAGCATGCTATAATTTAAATGCAGTGGACTTTTATAGCAAAATGATGCAAATGTAAAGGGACAAATATATAAAATAAAAAAAAGAAGAAGAAGAAGAAGCAGAAGAGAAAAGAAAAAAAAAAAAAAAAAGTGATTGAAGCTTCGAGTCCGGAGGAACTGACAGACCCTAGATTAAGTACATATAGAAAGAAGGCGTAACAGTAGAGCCGTGGGATGAGAGCATGCATCAGCTTGCTATTGAAAAAAGTTGTATTCCACTATGTGATGTTGGGTTAAAGGTAGAACATGTACGTGGTAAATTAAAAAAAAGGCCTATATGCTGTTCGAGTCACAGGACATAAAAAGCAAACATGGGATTTAGTTGGTAGGCTTGTGCTGGCCACCAAGGTCTCTTCTAGGGCCCCCTCCTCTTCTTTATGTCAATTTATTGACATAGGTTCCCATACGCCACTTTATCTGCGCGGAAAGATAGGATAACAATTCGTGTTAATGGGTCGGATTCAGATCTATTTTCACACTCCACTTTAGCAGTACGGAAAGCTAGGGATAACCATTCGTATTAAAGGGTCCAATTCGTATCTTGTTTTATGTGGAATTGGTATTAGTATGAAAAAGTATATTAGATTAAATGAATATTGAAATCCATTCATTTGTATCACAATCATATTTATTTATATTATAATTTTGTATTTTTTGTGTTTTGACTCTATAATTGTATTCCCAATTACATTAGGTTTATATCTGTATTTTAATTTTTTTAAGAGAGATTGCAAAAAACCTACTAAACTTCAATTAAAATTTGGATATATTTCCAGAATTTTTAAATGTTGTAAATAATCTCCTAAACTTAAATGATGGTAGTTTGAAAAAAAAGACAGTTTCAGCATTGAATTTATGTTCATAAGTTTGAATAAAGAATGACTATTCAGTATTTTGTGTAATAGGGATTCATTATAAAATTATGATTCACTAAACTAAATGTCGTAATAGCTATTCGTAAAGTATAAGGTTGTAATGAAATTACAATTATAGTAAAGTAAACGAACAGCTAGTAAATTGTAGATATAAGTGATATTATATATTTTTTTTTAATTAATAAAACATACTAAGATCAAAATTTAGAGGATGTTAAATCCACATTGATAAGTTTGACGGATCTTTTTGCACTAATATCAAATTCTTAGGTTATAACTTTTAACTTTGAAAGGTTATTTGTTCATTAATCAAATTTTAATAGGGTAATTTGCAATGTTCAAAAGTTTAGAGTATATCTACATCAAAATCAAAATTTAGGAGCATAATTTGTATTAATTTTTCAATCTCTCCAACCATCACAATCTTATGTTTTTTTTCCCCAATAGAACATTGGTTCTTTCATTGGTTTGACTTTAAAAATGCAGTTTGCTTTTGCTCTAAACAACATATTCCTTCTCCAAGGTAAATTTGAACACTTCCTCTTTTGGTTTAAACAAGCCATTCTTTGTTAATTCCAAGGAACGTATTTGGATTCATTGTCGTCCTTATTTGGAGACTACCGCGCATTTTTCATTGTAAACAATCCAATTCCATTGATACTTAAATTTGCTTGTCTTGTCATCTAGTTTCCATTATAGTATAGTTAATTGATATCTCATGAAACGGCAATAACTTCCATGTCATGCTTAAAAGTTAATAGAGTTTATATTATAAATTCTATCGACTATTGGTATATAGTTTTCTAAAAAAAATATATATATAAACCATGGATGAGTCAGTAGAAGGTCGTGATAATTCTGATATGATGGTCCTTTTTGCATGAAACAAACACAAGCAAACATCTTCGAAAGATTATTTGTAAGCGAAGACAATATATGAAACAAATTAAATTGCATTTCCTCTCATATAAGCTTAATGATTTCAAATTAAAAATATTTCTATACTTATAAAATTTGTGCATGTATTATTGCATTGCTTATTCTTTATAATCCACACAAAAGTTAGATTCATTGATTTTTTATTATTGCAATTAATTAAAAAAATTGGATTTATATTTTTTTGAATAAGCAGCATATAACATCCTAAAATTTACGATCATTTACAACCTGCCACATGCCTATAATGAGTATAGACACGTTAAGGGCCAAACTTGCTATATGCCATAATAAGATGAGGAATATAACTCCAAAACACACACATATATAATAAGATCCCCAACATAATGATACACATCTTAAGTCATCTCCAATGTATAAATTATAATTGAACACCAGGCATCAACGATTTTAATATTTGATGACTAATAAAGCTCATCAATCATACACACTCTACAGAAAGCTGCTATCACAATCTACTACTAGAATCCATGCTCTAAACTATCACTTCTAATAAAAAGAAAACCAATATAGATTCATCTGAAGTATCTATTTCTTTATAAATTGTAAAATTTACTAACTAAAGCAAATGTCAACAGAATAGTCATCTCGAAGTATGATTGTGTTTATGTAATTCCTAGAACTTCATATAAGAAGTAATAAAAGGGTATTTAGGATCACCTTGCATCCTTTAAGAACACTTATTACATATTATACTTACATACTTCTATATAAACAAAACCATGGTTATCCTTTGTTTATTTGATATAAAATTGGTATTTAAGTTGGTTTTGTTTTGATTTTAAGGTTTTAGGGTGTAAGTAAACCTTAATGAAGAGTTAAATGTGTTTTGTAAGTATTAGAAGAGAATCTTATGAGTTTAGAGAAAGTTGCATCGTACAAGATTTATAAACTAGCTTATGCAAGGGGTCGTATATTGAACATGACATATATACTAGCTAGTGCAAGGGGTCGTGTGAGTCATAGAAGCTAAACTCAATCTATACATGGACTAGTGCAAATGGTCATGCAATTCACAAAAGGTATATAGACCTATAAACGAGCCCATGTAAATAATTGTGTGGGCGACAAAAGGTTGTGACCTGTACATGGGCTATGCATAGGCTAATACATTAGTCGTCCTAGTCTCGAACTCTACATTTGTAAATTTTTATTAAGCAGACTGATGCATGGCTCATACATTGGTTGGGTTGACCTGGAAAATCATATTTGTGACTTTTCCTTTTATTATTAACCCATAAATGTTTTCAACCCTTTTATGTTGATATTCACTACGCCAACATCTCATGTTAAACACGTATTGACATATTCCAAACAATACCAGCACTTAAGATATCAAAATTACACTAAATCATCTTACCTTCTTGTAACTTTTCAATCTTTTTTTCTTCAAAAGTTCTCTCCTATGAGATTTCTCAAGAAACCTTTCCAAGAATCCACCATTCTCATAGAAAAATGTCCCTATCACTCACTAAAACACCAAGATTTCATTACCTACATATTTATCTTGTCAAAAATAATGAAAAAAATGAAAGAAACACCACTTACCCTAAAGCTACATATAGAATTCTTCCAAAGTTGTAAAGAATGGTTGAGAAGAAGGAGGTAGAAATATTGTAACATAAAGGAAGAAGTAAATTGCCCCTATTTTAAAAATCAAAATTACCTTCCTCCCCTTCTACATGACATCATTTATTTTAGATATTTCATAGCATTTATATTATGTGCTTTTTTTTACTAATAGCCACATAATTTCTATTTGTGTATGTAGATTTTTACAATTTTCTTGATTAGTTTTAAATAAATTAATAAAAAATAGGTCAAAACCTTATAATTTATTCGATAAGAATACTATTACTTTCGAGATCATACGAATTTGAATTCTCTTCACGTTGCAACAACCACAAAAATTTAAAAAGCAAAGAATGGACTACTACTTAAGATCCCATTGAGCATATCTCTAAGTTGATCATATGTGGTCCATAAGAGTTGCAACCCTTTGTGATTTGGAAAGAGAGAGATTTAATCAATACTCAACATAGTTCCACCACTCTCCATAGCCAATAGAGTGGTGCTTCATCTTGTGTATGCGATAGCTAACACATTTTTAATCTTTTTCTCCTATTTGCTTTTACAATCATGTGAAGCAAAAGGTATAAGTATATAAATAAAATAGATTAGAGAAGCTTGGAGTTATTGATCATGTAGTATTTTAACAAGCTCATTCCATTAATACATTAAGGGTAAAATAAAATAATCATTCCCTTCTAACAAACTAAAACTACATCAAGCTGTTTCATAAATTTCTGGTTACAAATCACGGAATTATGGTTACTTTATTGAATTAATAAATTATATTTTTTAATTCCTTTTTCCCTATGTATTTCTAAATTGTATTAGTTAGACTTTAACCTACTAGTTTGTTATAGACTGGAGCATCTAATCGTAATCATCACAATCTAGACTTCATTATCCTAACTAAACCATCCAATCCCTACGGGAAGAAAAAAAACGTCATGACTTTCAAATGCATTCTTAGTTTATTGCTTGTATTATTTTAGCTTCAACCAAACAAAATTGTAACTTTTATTATCCTATTCAATTTTATAGAAGTCGCAGTTCTATTCCCAAGAAACTAATTTTATCATTAACTTACTTTATTTTATCAGCAAAATGCTAAAGTGTTGAGACATTGGGAAAAAAAAGTCTAAGAGGCTAATGTTAAAGCTTAAGGACACACTCGTGAGGTCTTGTTCATTGAGATATTGATCTGAATAATTTAAACAATTTACTTTTAGAGAAAGGAAATCTTTTACCTTTTATGGGTCTCCTGCATAAACATGTACTTCCTGTTTTTTACTCGTAGTATAAATTAAATAGAAAATATATAGGAATCAATTATCCATAACGCCAATCGTTTCTATAAGACAATACAAAATGGACCAAAACCTAACTTTCTTGATATTATACTCTTGCCCATATATTTATTGGAAATGAAGGAAACTGTATGCTCGAAACATATCGTAGATGCAATTGCTTGCATTCCCTTTTTGGTCGTAGTGCCATTTGTGGAAACCAAATTGCAAATTTGAATATAGATAGAAACATTGGAGATGATAATGGGGCTGGGTGAGCATGGTATAATTGTCCCTTCTCATCTTGACTTTTTTAATCCATATATAAGTCTGAGATCTTATACATTGCAATTTATAGGACCATAGAGTTTATCATCTAATCAGCCTGCTTGGTTCGTCGTTCTGGTATGATGCCAAACAGATATGGAATCGATATAGATATGATATTGATGAAAAACCGATATTTTTACTTATAAACTGAGCAAACCGAACCGATACAGATCCGATACTTGACGATCCAAACAAACCTTGAAATAAATATATTGAATGGTATACTAAGTATTTTGGCAATACGATCACAATTGGCATGAATTTAAACAGTTAAGTAACTATAGAACTGAACTTGTTAAGAAAAAAATGATGAGATCATAAAATTTTGCTATGAGCTAAAATTTAAACCGATTACAACCTATTGTGCTTCATAAATATGTCCATATGACAAAAATACATTAAATATCATATGCGACAGTCACAAATATTTATCAATGATAAGTAGAACTTCCTTATTATTCCTAAACGCAGCCATTTTTAGATTCGTTAACTTTGGTATGAACTGTAGACAAGATGCTTAAGTTTATCAGACTAGTTTTGCTAGTTTGAAAAGGTGTAATAAAAGCTAAACATCTAATATAAAACCGCAATATCAAACTTATAAACATCGGTCTTGGCGGGGGGAGAGGATCTATGACTTGTATCCTCTCCTGCCCATCTAATAATGTAGACTGGAAAAATCCATTCAGCCTCATTGATTTCAAAAAGTCACCCCACCTTACCCCAAATGGTAGGGGACACGATGATTCCCTCCAAATTCAGGTTAAATTCCTCCCTTAGGGCTTAGGATAATTCGTTCGGTTAAATTCTGATCACTCAAATTGAAGAAAAAACATAAAAAATCCAAATGTTGATAGGTTATTTTAGGGTGTAGCCTTCCAAGGCCCAATCCAACTTTGTTTGCTCTTTAGGGAGTCTTTGAGATATTGATAATAAGGCAAATTAAACTTACCTCAATCAATAGCTCCCTCTTAACATGTCTCTATAAGTTGCCCACATGATGTTTGGCTAAGCCAACCTATGCATCCTGGCTCTTACCTCTAGCACACCTTGAGAATATCATAATGTGCCTTCATGTGGAGTTATTTTTCTATAATCTTATAAACAATAATCCCATGAAGGACAATAGTTTACAATAACCATTTATTATCTTCGCTATACACAGGCTAAAAAGGAGCTTTGGTATGATTATCTAAAGATACATTGCCTTTAGTCTATCTCTCCATTTCCTTGAATTCGTTATTGGTTTTAGTATCATAGCAACCATGCCAGACATCACTCAAACTATTCTTAGTGTTCTTATGTTTTGCAGGTGCTTGATTAACAACTTAAGCTTTTCTTATTTGAATCCTCTATCAATTTTTTTATCACTAATGATAGTCTGTTTAGATGGTCTATTTTTTATCTATATATATATATATGTATATATCACTATCGAAATAATATATGTCAATATGTCCGATTTACATCTATATTTTATCTATATTTGATCTTTTCATGCAAACTGCTAATTTTTTTTTATCTATATATATTTCTTAATAATCAATTTATTAGAAAAAGTTTTAAAAAATTTTGTGTATCTACCGAAAAAATTTAAAAAAATTATGTATGTCTAACAAAAAAACAAAAGTTTGAAAATTTAAAAAATGTTGGATTTATTTCTTGAATTTGACAAATCTATTTTGGAAAGAAGAAGACGAAAGTCGAAGAGGCTAGCATAGATAGCTTAGCTTTTTCTTTATCCAAGAAAACAGCCAAGTAAATAAAGGAAAGAGGAATTTGGCAAGTGAGTAGATGAACTTTACATTTCAGATAAGTAAACGCACTCCTTCCAATGGTACGGCCGAGGCAGCAATTAATTATTTCTCTTGTGACCATCTAGTCTATGGCCTATACTATTATTAAAGGAAAGTCGTTACCTTGGGATCAAATGTGGAGGAAATCTTCATATAGTTTTTTTTTTTTTTTTCATGCTAAAATAAAAACCTACTCATATTTCATTTGTGGATTAAACTAGGATCTATTTGGATTGTCTTATTTTTATTTGTAATTTATAAGTATCCGATTTATATTTATATTTTATTTATATCTTATCTATCTATGAGTAAAAATATATATTTTTCATCTATATTCATTTTTTAACAAAATATCTCTTTGAAATCGATAAAAATAAGATATCAAAATAATAAAAAAAAGATGAAGTAAACAAAGCCTAAATCCGGATGATTTTCTTAGTTAAGGTTTGTGCTTAATTTTGATATTTATTATACTATTTATTACTAATGTATTATAAAGATCCTTGATGATAAAGATAACATGATATCTTATATATATATATACATACACACACAACATTAAAATTTTACATGAAAAGATTTTTTTGGATTGCATGCATTTACTTTTAGATGCAAATACAAGATATTATTCATTCTTAAAGGGTAGGGCTAAGGAGGTAACTTTATTGTATAGGGTATTCACTTGGATCCCACTCAACAGGTAGGTTACAGGTGGATATTAAGAGTCAGTGGATAGGTTCCGAATATGGAATTTCGGAACTTGCTTCCATAGGGTATCGGCTTTTGATACCCTATACTCATCTTGAAACTTATACTTTACTAAACATAGGATACAAGTTCCTAGGTATCCTGTACATATCCCACAGGAATCATATAAAATAATATTAGGTTATTAACAATAAAATAATACTATTTATTTTTAATAATTTTTTAACATCAATATTATTTAAGATAGTAATAGTTTTTTGTTGTTTTTAATCGTACTACAATCCTTTAATTATCCTCAACTTGAAAAAAAAATTATGTATTGTCAATGGATAATTAAATCAAAATGCAAATCTTTTAATAATTTTTTGGTACATTTATTCATTTTTTTACGGTTTTTATTATTTTCCTTTTTTCTTTTTCCTTTAAAATAAATTGCCTTCTTATATGGATGCAATGTTTAGTAAAAAAAAATATGGATATAATGTTGATAGTTTCCTCATACGGCTACTTTTATATTTTGTAATTTTAATTTTATTGTTCTACGTCCATAAAATTTAAAGTTACCCAATTTTTTCTAATATAGTTGTACACCAAATTGATTTATTATTAATTTAAATCAGAGTAAGGATAGTATGATATTATGATCAGGAAAAAAAAAGTACATCAAAATTCTTCAATTTGTATGCAAAAGCAATTAGTGATAGTATTGATTTTAAATAATATTTAAGTTTCTTTCCACACTCTAAAAGTAATTTTGCTCTAATACAGATTTCATAGGGTATCTTATGCCATGTAGTTTTACGGGATACAGGGTGGGTACATAGTAGTATAGGGTAGATTTCGAATACAAAATTTTATACTCAGTACCTTATAAGATAGGGAATGGGAAGCAATTCATATCCTACCCACCCTATTGCCACTTACCTCTACTAAAGGGTTCAAACTTAATATAAAATTTAATTATGATTATTGTTAGCTCCCTATTATATAATTAGTTTGTCCCATCATAAATATATCGTATATTTTCACTTGTAAGTAAATATGCTTCTTCTTTATGTATTACGTACTGTGATAATTTATCTTCTCTATAGACTTGAAAAGAAAACATATTCAAGATCTGTTTGATTGGTCTGTTTTTCATCTCCATCTGATCTTATTTATATCCAATCTATATGGTCTATATATAAGTAAAAATAACTATTAAACATAAAACAAATGTCCAACCGATCAAACCAATGAGCAAAACACGACTAAATATCCCAACATTTATTTTCAATATGTATAGCGTAAAACGCATCTACTCCAAATATAATTCTTAAAAGTTAGAGATATACATCTGTCTCCGTTGAGATTGTCGCTACACCATTTTTTCTGTCACGCTAACTTTGTTGGCTTGCTTTCAATTCTTTCGGTTTGTCCGGCAGTTGAAATCATTTTATGTCAACTTGACGATAGATACATGATTAAATTGAAAAAAAAAATGAAAAATGAAAAATCCAGCGTATATACACAATTGCTATGTTTGTGACTGACGATAGAAAGAAAATAAGGTTAGAGAAACTAATCATTCTGTATTATCATCATGTGTTGTCTGTCCACATGCATGATGTGTACGTATATATATCGATAAAATATTAACATATTAATATATACAATACATAGGTAATAATTGTTTTAAAACTATATATTTTCCATTCTACTACCACACGTGTGAAAATTTTATTGGTATATTTATGGAGTGTAATACATTTTTTTTTTCATTTGGGCATTTGAAAAAAAGTAATAAATTTCAATTGTAATATATATATATATATATATATATATAATCAAATACAAGTACTCCCAAAACTTTGAGGACAAAACTTCACAAAAAGATAAGAGAAAAGGAACCCAAAGGAAAAATGGTGGAGAAGATCTAAGTGGAATTCATGCTAAACAAGATACACATACAAAATTCAAGCACTCCAAACAAGAACAATCCAATAATGATATATCATCAATGCACATAGAGGGATTTGCAAACACAAAACCCTAAGAAATTACATCTATTTAAGCATATGCAAAAACTTAGTAGCTAAACTTAAATCAAGAGAATCACATAGAAGAGTTCTAAATAATATCACATAATATACCTATCTAGCTATTGGCTAATAGCTGGCTACTCTTAGGTTCGAGCGATATTTTATCTCTGACCATAACTCATTCGCTGGTTCTTCAACAACATAAACCAAGTTTTCTTCATTTAATGATTAAGAAGATATCTAAAGCTAATACCATATGATCTAGTCATATAGTCTTCACAGTTGATGAGAGACTTGAAAAGCATGCATATTATGAAGGGGGTTTAGTGTTTTTTTGTGGCATGTTATGATCATTAGGGTTTCCACGCTGATGCCCATACCAAAGGTTCGTCCTTCCATGCCAAATATAGTCCTAGTTGATCATCTCCCCCTTGTGGTTGTGGTGTCACAAGTGACCAGCCGGCTCGATACCTCTTTAGCAACGCCTTGACGTCGTCGATAACATCGTCGCTAAATCCCGCCGGCAAGAAGGCCTCCTTCATCCTCTGAGACCACTCATTCCCTCTTTCTCTTCTCTCACAATCCCATGATGATGCCACGCTTCCGCTTCCATCATCATCATCACATGCCAAAACCCTAACTATGCTACTTGCACATTCCCTCTCAAGCATTAGTCTCTCATTACTTGTTGGCAAGAAGCTCTCCTCCAACATCTCAAAATAGGATGTGTAGAACTTTAAGCACTCCTCAAAACACTTGACAAAATCATCTCCAGAGCTTGAAAAATCGGCTTCTTCCTCGACAATCGTCACAACTCGAGGTCTCAGTGATTGGAACATCCTTATTACTTCTTGCCTTTCCTCAATTTCAACTCTTCTCAATGCTCCAATACAGTTTATAGCAATAGCTTCATCCTCTTGAATGCTTAACCCTTCCTTATGGAGCTCTATCAAATTGCTTAGTCCACTTATTACATTAATTTCAAATGGTACCCCCATTAGCCTTGCAAATTTTTCCATCCTTTGGCCTATTTCCTTCATAACCGGTTTAACTATGTTCGCAGTCACCACCACGGTTAGCTTCAATCTTGGCGTCTCATCGTTTCTTGTGGCTAAAGCTTCCAACAAAGTAGGCCATTGAGTGCAAAGTGTGTTACTAATATCTATTATGTGAAGTTTAGTCTCCCCATCCAAGGCCTCTAAGATTGCACCATTTGAAGCAACATGACCAAAAGTAGTCCATGGACTTACCTCTTGAAATTTGAGTATCAACTTCCTAGCCGCATCAAAAGAGTGGCTCTTCTCGGCGACCGAAATTAGGGTTTTGTAGCAACGGGGGCCGGAATTCGTCGCCTTGCAAAAAAGGGCTTGCAAGAAGTAAGATGCCAATTTTTGATCACAATCACCATATGGAGAAGCCAGCTCATTCAACATCCATAGGAGGTTGTGGATTTTAGTTGAGTCCTTTTCCGAAATTGCTCTTGCACACTCCCTAAGAAGCCTTGCTGCCCACTTGTTGTTGTTGCTGCTGCTGCTGCCGCCACCTGCCCCCAAGGAGGCAGCGTGTGGCTCGCCAGAGTCCGATGATCGGCTTGTTGTTGACGTGTTGTGGCTAGTTTGCATGTCTAGTGGACCATTATAAGTATTGATGATGATGTTGTTGTTATTGTTGTTGTTGCTAATTTGTTGGTCAAGGTTGTTGAAATGTTGCGATAAACCTTTAGGACTAAAGAGAGAGATGTCCATGGTGTGAAGTGAGGATAGATAGAGCCCTCCTCAATTTGGTTCTCTTGAGAAAGGGAGGCTATTGCAAACTCAACTTCTCCTCTTGTATCATGAAATGCGAATAAAATTATAATAATAGATAACCTAGAACCCACCATCATATAATAACTTTAGGTCATTGTCTTGATAATAATAATATATATGCTATATATTTTATGTACCTATATGGTATAGTTTATACAAAAGATGTAATCTATATCTATATATCTTTGTATGTACACCTACCTACCTACTATATTATATAATAAGCTAATGATTATAAAGGATAACGCTAATTATTACTTTGTGATTTTCTTGTGAAATCAAAGAGATTAGGGTTTCCTATGAATATATCAAAAAGAGAATATACCATTATTTGCATGTGAAAAAATGAATTAAAAGAGGGCAAAAAATTGACACCCCAGCTTTAATCTGTCGACAGCTTTATGCCAATCAAATTTAGTACTATAAATATTGACCTTGACATCTATATATGGGTCCCACTGTTTGCTTTACATTAGATTCTCCTTAAAAAGAACATGAGACATATGGAAGTAGAAATCCATTTATATTGTTTTCATGGTGATTCCATTAGGATGAGAATATATGATTTCATCCATAGTGTTATGATTTAGTATTATTAACTTTCAAGGAAATTTTAAGATTTTGTTACTAATTTTGACAGAATCAATTTTGTCACCATCCAATGATTCATGTCATGTACAACCGTAATCGAACTACTAAAATAGCTGATATTCATGGCTTCATGACGTGACCATAGAACATCTGTAACTTTCATCTTTCAAATGAGATGGGTCAATATGAATCAATCTCTATATTATAATCACTGAAAGAAATATGCATACACACACACATTAATCTTCTAAAGGCTACATAATTTTCCTTCAATTTAATTGATGTTAGTATTTTAAAGGACATATATACATATTGTTTCATGTAACTTTTTCTTTCATGATGGGAAGAAAAGATCGAGCTCACTCACTGTAAGAAAATTAACCTTTAGAAATAGAATTTTGTGATAGAAAATTAGTAAAAAAAGTCATATTTTTACAAAAACAATTAGCAATGATAATTTTTGTGATAGAAAGTGTTTTTATAGTATGTCTCAATTATTTACTATTTTGAGAACTTCTTTTATGTAGTTTAACCCCAGGGTATCCTATATTTTTAATTTAATAAAATATATTAATAGCATTGGTAATTATTAACACAATATGATAACACAAGACAAGACACAATTAAAAACACAAGAAACTAGCGAGATGCAATTATGATACAAATAAACATTATAATCTTATAATTTAATTATTTACGATCAATAATCAATTTTATGTTCTTTTAGCACTAATACAGCTTGAATTTGAAATAAAAAAACAAGCACGACCTATTAATACGAATTGCCATTGCTATATACTTTAATATCCACACCTGTAAATACAACTCAAATTCAGGTATTGATCTTAACGTTGTCCCTATTATTAAGTAAATGCATCAATTAAATTATGGAGGAACAAGGAAAAAAGAAGCGCATGAAGAAAAGAAAAATTCCATTCATGTCAATATCATGAGATTAGGTCATATGGGCGCATGAAAATATATATAATATGGTTGGTACAAGAATAAGAACATTTATTCCACAAAATAATTTAGACATGAAAGATGTATGGTATTGGAATCTAAATTAAGCTATTTGCAACTGGGTTAGGGCAAAAGCAAAAGGACAAGCAACATATTTTCTATGATTAATGAAGACAAAGAGATAATGATAAAACCAAGGGTACTTGAATTAGACAAGATTATGGCAGGCTGATAGTGATCGCATATTTCAATTTATAGCCTATTTAAGAATATAAATATCCACTGACTTCTTTTTAAGCATTGACTTTTTCTTATATGATTTTAAATTATTTTCTTCACTCGATTAAACTTATTTATATCCAACATACTGTGGGTTAAGTAAAAAAAATTATATTTTCATGGAAGATTATAAAAATGTGGACGAAAAATTATTTTAAAAATAGACAAGTTAAACTCATCTTTTAAACAAACGAGTTCAAGTTGTATTGAACATGTTTTTTCAATAGACGAGTTCATTAAAATTGTCTTGGACAACTCGTCTCCTAAAAAGGCAATTTAATACATGAACTCATGTTTTGAAGAGACGATTTTCATTACAGTTACATTAAACTCCTTCAGGAAAACAAGTTCATTACAATTCAATTTGTTTTCTTGAAATTAACTTGCCTATTTTTCAGATTTTTTTTCAATTCGGTGATATTTTTGTAAATTTTTATTTAAATGTTTATTTCCTTATCCCTACTTTATTTCTAGTTAAAATAATATCGATGTCTCCATTTTGCTTAAACATGATTCATACATAAACTCCACTTGAGATCAATTATATTCATTTTGTGCATTTGCCAATTTAGATGTTGTGAAAGTGGCTCAACTAATAAATTGTAATTGAGTAATTTAGTCTTAAACTTAATTTTATTGTAGTCAAATCAATATTAAGTGGGCAAACCAAGGCCAAGCACGAGTATATAAATTACAAATAGGGTTAACTAGTTCATAATTCTAATCCGTATTGATATGAAAATGGGGACGGTAATCTTCTAAGGATCTGTTTGGGTTGTTTGATTTTTTATGTGTATCTTCTATATATTGTATTTGTATTTGATCTATTTGATATGTTTATGAGTAAAAATATCTATTTTTCATCTGTATATATTTCTTGACAAATATCTATTTGAAAACAACAAAAATAACATACCTAAAAAAGATAAAACAAATAGAGCCTAAACAAGTAGCCTAATTGAATTATGATGGTAGCCCAAGAATTATATTAGGTAAAAACTGAAAGGAACTATGAATTGTAGTCCAGGGTCATAGGGATAAACTATAAAAGAATATTATTTTGGCCGTAATGGCTAGAAGCTTTGGTAAACTTCAAGCACGACGTGAACTCATCAAAGCCTTGATTGCACTTTCGGGCCAATAATTTACTTTGAGTGCTTAAATTATTGATTCCGGCTTAAATAAAGGGCATATCTTCGATTGAAAACTATATATACAAATCTATAATCGATCAGCAACCAAAAGTGGAATAAGAAAGTTTAATTCCCTTTCAAATTTAGTAGATAATTAGTACTAATCACGTTATTTTTAATACACAATTATTACTGTAAGTCTGTAAATTAGTGGCGATTTAAGAATAATTAATGTAATTGATAATTTATAGTGGCAATTTTATTTTCAATTATTGTCACTACTTATCAGCAGTTTAAAAATGCTGTGCCTTCAATAATAGCAAATTAAATTTCACATGGCTTTTGTGTGATATGAATCTCAAAAATGTCTCCAATGTATTACAATCTAAAAAATATTGTTGAAAAAATAAGTATTTACCAATTATAGGGAAAAAAACATTTGTTGACCATAGATGTTGTCCCCATCATGCCCTAGCTAATAGAAACTTGACATGTGTTAACAAATTTTAAAAAATAAAAAATCCCTAGAATAAAGAAAATAATTGCTATCATTTTATATATATGTAGTAATCTTGTATTTGCTGGAACAAAATGGAGATAGTATCTTTATGACAGCAAATTTCCATCTAAATATAGGAGCGTTTCTTTCTTATACAATATGATAATTAACTATTGTTTTCCAACCAAACAAACAAATGAATACATGTAGAAGGCCAAGAGGCAAGACTCTTGTATCTTAGCAATATGGATAAGTTCAATCTTCTATCATAATAGTTGTAATCATAATTGTCAAAATCGTAAGTTTAATATACAATTCTTTCAATTTATGATTTTATATTTTTTAATTAAAATGGATATAAAATTGTTCAGATGCAAAGTTTACATAGAATTATGAATTCAGATGTATTATTCTATACGTTTATGATTTTATCGATTTTGCACAATTTTGTACAATTTTGCTCGATTCTATATATTGTAGTGAATAGTCAATTCATAATTTTGACAACCATAAATGTAATACATAATTAAAATAAAGAAATACATATAGACGGTTCCCTTCTTAAGATATGAAGAAATACTTACTAAGTGAATAATGAGGGAAACGGGAAAAAAAAAAAACCAGGGCATCTCAATGAAATTTATTCCTTGCTAATGATTAAGCAACAAGACAAAACAAAGCTTCTCGTTGATTGATTCGCAATCTTTAATAATGTAGACCGTTTTCTTTGTTCGATCTTCCTTTGTTTTTCCTTCCTTTTTTCTCTATTCATCTTTATATAAAGATGGAATCATTCAAGGCGATCGCATTTATGCGGTCCACTCGTTGCCGACTTAAATTGCTTTTTGAATTACAATCCCTATCCATATCTGAGGTCTTTAATACGAGTTTTTGGACTAAAAATCTCATGTGTTGAAATCGCTACAAATGGGGGGGTTTGTTAATTTTTTGTTCCTTCATAATATATTATTATTTTATGTGAAGTGAATATATTATGTAAAAATAAATAAAATCCATAAAAATATTATAAAAAATAAAGTTCTATAAAGTGGTGAGGATCTTGATAGAAGGAAGACTTTTCATGAGATTCTTGATGAAAGGAGTTTTTTTTAAGTGTTAACGTATTGTAAAGTTTTCTATGTGGATGCTTTAATAATAATCCATTCTTCATGCTAACTTATTAAAAACTATTTAAATAAGTTATATATATGTATGTACATATACACATATATTGATTAACTCATAAAATTATAAATATATATTATCGAGTAAAATTATTCATTTTATCTTGTGACTTGTAATTTAAAATTGCTAATATATGGAAAATAGGTATAAGGATATCGTGGAAGTGCGTACGAGAACCCTCACAGGATTTTGTAATCCATTTATTTAATTAAATCATGTAATCATTTTATATTAAATTTTTAAAGGTTTTGTTCATTTATATTTTAGGAGACTTCCTTAAAAGATATAAAAACGAAAGTATCTAGGACTTCTAAAGACCTCTTTAATTGTGTAACATCAGCATTTTTAAGAGCCTCTTAATTTAATTTTAAGAATCGCATCACTTTGTTCCTAAAGTTAAAGAAATTCTATGGTTCCATCATTAATTTTGATGAAACCGATCATATTACTATCTAACGGTTCATATCATACCTAACCGATTAAATTACTAAAATAGTTAATATTTTAATTACTATATTTATTTTAATGGTTAGATAGTTGACTAAACGGTTCCGTTAATGGGACCGTAAAAATTCTCCTAAAATTATTTACATAAGGCTATTCACATCTTTTTAGATATTATAGGTCTCATATATATTTACATAATACACTTAACAAAATAAAAAAAAATTATAAAAAAAAAATAAAGAATCTTACTTTTTTCAGTTCTTAGTTGGAGATCCCAAAAATTTTAAAGATCCCTCTATCCCGTAGGACCTAAAATAAGGAGATTTTTCACATAAGACCTTGTGCCAAGGTCCCAAATAGAAATTCCCTAGCTTAGTTACAAAATCCAATTAAATAATAAAAGCTTGAAAGGACAACGTGTTTTCTAAAACTGGCAAGCCTTTGACGTGGAAAGAACTGCTGTTTGAAGTTAACCCTCGTCCGGATCTTATCATAGGCTATCTATTGAGGATTTGCAATAATTAATCCGGTGGAGAAAGGCAATGCATAGCGGTTCTCATAGGCGCATTACAATGAAGTCATTAAATAAAATAAAATAAAATGTAATATAAACATAAACGAAACCCTGTATACCGAGTTAAATCAGTTCAAAACAAAAAGTATATACGATGTAATTTCAAGAAATGTGTTTCAAGCAGATTTAAATTTATAGAGGTATTAATCCACTTGAACAATGATCTACATCTACTATATAAGTCTAACAAGCCTTGAATCCACTAGTATTGAGCCTCTAAGACAAGATATGGTTAGTGGACGTCAAGAGATCATCCAATGGAATCACTTCGAGGCTTATCTAGTAACACTTGAACAATGATCTATATGTACCAAGCCTACAAGACAAGACATGGTTAGTGGGCATCAAGGAATTGTCCAACGTGGCTGTTAGGGTGCAAGTGTGAGAATCCCACATGGGAAATATGAGACTTATGTGAAGAGTTTATAAGAGGAAAGACACATTAATCCATTGCCTTAAGGTTTTGAGTTATAGATGGTATCTAAAGCCCATTTGTGTAATCTTTCACAAAGTCTATTGGATTTCTTCCGACTGAAGGTATACTCCAGACCCTAACAATTGATATCAGAGCAGATGGTTCTGCTGGGAATCTCCCATGGTTGGCTCACCCAGTGGAAAGAAGAGCTTTGTGGTATGACTCGTCTTTGAAACCCATGGTGAGTAGGTGGAACCACTCATAAAGCGGGTTTAGTGAAATCAATTTGATAAGCTCTTGTTGAGGGAGAGTATGACCTACCCCATTGTGGAGATTCACACTTGAGGGGGAGATATTGTTAAGGTGCAAGTGTGAGAATCCCACATGGGACATATGGGACTTGTGTGAAGAGTTTATAAGAGGGAAATCCCATTAACCCATTGCCTTAAGGTTTTGAGTTAAAGATGGTGTCTAAAGCCCATTTGTGTAATCTTTCACAAAGCTCATTGGATTTCTCCCCACTGAAGGCATACTCCAGACCCTAACAATTGGTATCAAAGTGTAGGTTTTGATAATGACAACCATGAAGTACGATATTCCTCTTTTGGATAGCAACACTAGATTCTCGTTGTGGCAGGTGAAGATGCGAGCAGTTCTAGCACAGATGGATCTTGATGATGCACTTCTAGGGTTTGACAAGATGCCTGTATCTTGGTCATCGGATGAAAAGCAGCGAAAAGACCAAAAAGCCCTTTCGCAGATCCATCTCCATCTATCGAATCGGATTCTTCAGGATGTGCTTAAGGAGAAGACCACGACCGCATTGTGGTTGAAACTGGAATAACTATGCATGACGAAAAGCTTAATCAGTAAGTTGCATTTGAAACAAAGATTGTATTTTCATCGTTTGGAAGAAGGTGCGTCTCTTGATGATCACTTAACAACCTTTAAAGAAATTGTTTCTGATTTAGAAACGTTAGAAGTTAAGTATGATGAAGAGGATTTAGGTTTAATCCTATTATATTCTTTGCCTTCATCATATGCGACCTTTAGAGATACTCTTCCATATAGTCATGATACTTTGTCAATTGATAAAGTTTATGCTGGTTTAAGCTCTTTTGAAAAGATGAAACATTTTGTAATTAAATTTGAGTCTACTTCTAAAAGTTTGGTAGCACGTGGTAGGAGTCAAAACCGTAAGTCTGGTGGGAATTTCAGAGGCAAATCTAAATCTTCAAATAGATTTAAAACCTGTAACTATTGCAAGAAGAAAGGCCACATTAAGGCAGATTATTATAAACTGCAGAATAAAAATAAGAAGACTGGTGAGAATCAAAAGCAAAATCAATCTGATAAAACGACTGAGGCCGATGTTTTTGAAGATCATACTAATGATGATCTTGTTGCTTCTGATAGTGATTCACAGACCAGTAAAGAGTAGATTTTAGACTCTGGATGTACCTTTCATATGTGTCCCAATCCGGATTGGTTTTCAACATATGAAACGGTTTCCAGAGGTGTTATTTTGATGGGAAATAACACTTCTTGTAAAGTTGCAAGTATCGAAACGATTAAGATCAAGATGTTTAATGGTGTGGTTAGAATGCTTGGTGATGCGAGACAAGTTCCTGATTTGAAGAGAAATTTGATTTCTCTAAGTACCCTTGATCTGAAAAGGGTATCGATATATAGGTGAAGGTGAAGTCCTGAAGATCAATAAAGGTTCGCTGGTGGTGATGAAAGGCCATAGAAAGACTGCTAATCTTTGTTCATTGCAGGGTTCTGTTATGACAGGTAATGCAACCATTGGTTCCTCCTTGTCGGATGAAGATGCCACTAAGCTATGGCATATACGTCTGGGGCATATGAGTGAAGCCGGTATGGCAGAATTAAGTAAGCGAGGACTTCTGGATAGGCAAGGCATCAGCAAATTAAAGTTTTGTGAACACTACGTATTTGGAAAGCAGAAACGAGTTAGGTCCACCACAGGTACCCATAATACCATGGTTGTCAAACTCGCGAGTCTACTCATACGTTTTTACGTGTTTACGAGTTAATGATGATATTTCGATTCAACTCGCATACAAAATCGTTTTTTGAGTAAACTTATAAGTAAAATCGTAGAATCGTGAGTAGAATCGGTGGTAGAATCGGTAGTAGAATCGTAGTATAATCGTAAAGTTGTAATTTTATAATTTTTTTCTATTTGAACTTTAAAAATGCAATCAATTTAATATATATTTAGGGTTTTTGGGGTTGATTCTTGATATTTATCTTAATCTAACTTAATTTTAGTTTTTTTAATATCTTTTCCTTTTATGTCCTTTTTTTTGTATTTTTTAGAGAGTTATTTTTTTTTTTAGGTTATATACTATGATATATTTTGAACATTTTGAATGAAAATTAAAATAATATATACAGTGCTATATTTTTTTCTTTTTTAATAATTTTCTATCTATAAATTTATTTACCATAAATATAATGATTTTTTATGTAATGATTTTTTGTGCAAATATATAGTGACCATGAAAATATTCATTACTACACAAAACTAGTTATTTACACATGATAATTTAAATGATTTATAATACATCTTAATAATTATAGATTATGAACCATCATTAAATAAAAATAATTATTTTAATTATAAAATTATACTAAATATATTAATGACAGTATGTGAATTATGATTGGTAAAACTTAAATTTTGGTTGTACATAATTAATTTAATACTAAATTCTTTATTTTCATAATCTATTCCAAGTTTTATTAGTTTAGTAAGTATATCAATAGTTTTTGTAAACAAATTTACATTAGTTGTAGAATCTTACGATTCTACGTTTCGATTTTACATTCCGATTCTACGGACCCCTTAGCGATTCTAGGTAGAAACTCGAGTTTGACAACCATGCATAATACTAAAGGGACTCTGGACCATATTCAATCTAACCTTTGAAGTCCTACTAGAGTGCCCGCCAGTGGCGGTGCCAGCTATATCATGACCATTATAGATGATTACTCCAGAAAGGTTTGGGCATATTTCTTGAAGTAGAAAAGCGATGCCTTATCTATATTCAAAGTGTGGAAGACGATGATTGAGAAACAGATTAGAAAACAGGTGAAGCGTCTATGCACTAATAATGGCTTGGAATTCTGCTCCAACGAATTCAATGACTTATGCAAGTCTAAATGGATTGTTAAACATCTCACGGTTCCTAGTATAACCCAGCAAAACAGGGTTGCAGAACGTATGAATAGGACCATTATGGAAAAGGTGAGATGTATGCTCTCCAATTCGAAGTTGCCAAAATCTTTTTGGGTGGAAGCTGCCTCCACAGCTTGTTTGCTGATCAATAGATCTCCGTCGACTTCCATTAAGAAGAAGACTCCACATGACATATGTTATGGATCCCCTGCAGATTATTCTGATTTGAAAATATTTGGATGTCCTGCATATGCTCATGTAAACAATGGCAAACTTGAGCTTAGATCCCTAAAGTGTGTGTTTCTTGGTTTCAAGACTAGGGTTAAAGGATATAAATTGTGGTGTCCCGAATTGAAGAAAGTTGCTATTAGTAGGGACGTTATATTTGATGAATCTGCCATGTTGCATGATTTATTTCCTGTCGTTACTTCTGATGAAACCCAACAGAAACCAAGTATGCAGGTGGAGTTTGATATCAATACAAATTCAACAAAGCCTATCTCTCAATCGACTTCTACATCTCAGCAACCACAGTATTCAATTGCCAAGGACAGACCCAGGAGAGAGATAAAGCCTCCATAGAGATATGGGGAAGCAGATATAGTCGCATATGCATTGAATGTGGCCAATGATGTTGATTCAAGTTTGGAACCATCTACTTACACAAAAGCAATTAGTTGTGATGATTATGGTAAGTGGATGATAGTCATGCAAGAAGAAATAGAATCCCTGCAGAAGAATCGAACATGAGAGTTAGTGAAACTTCCCAAGGGTAAGAAAGTCGTTCGTTGCAAGTGGGTTTATAAGAAAAAAGGAAGAAGACTCAAGTTGTGAAGAACCCAAATACAAAGCAAGGCTTGTTGCGAAAGGATACAGTTAAATACCAGGTATTGATTTTACTTACGTGTTTTCTCTTGTTATGAAACACAGCTCGATTCGAGCACTGCTTGATATTGTGGCTATGGAGGATCTTGAGTTAGAGCAGCTTGATGTGAAGACTGCATTTTTACATAGAGAACTTGAAGAAGACATTTACATGCACCAACCAGAAGGTTTTGAGGTCTTAGGAAAAGAAGACCATGTGTGCAGATTAAAGAAATCCCTATATAGGTTGAAGCAATCACCACGACAGTGGTATAAAAGATTTGATTCTTTTATGACTTCTCATGATTTCAGGAGAAGTAATTATGACAGCTGTGTATATTTCAAGCGCTGTGAAAATAGGTCGTTTCTATATCTACTTTTATATGTGGATGATATGTTGATAGCGGCTAAGGATAGAGGAAAGATTGACAGGGTCAAAGCACAATTGAACAAGGAATTTGAGATGAAGGACTTGGGTGCAGCCAAGAAGATTCTTGGTATGGAAATTTTAAGAGACAGAAAATCAAGTGTATTACACCTAAGTCAGAAAGGGTATATTGAGAAGATACTCTCCAAGTTCAATATGAAGAGTGCTAAACCTGTTAGTACCCCGTTAGCAGGTCATTTCAGACTGTCGTCTGATTAGTCTCCTAAATCAGAAGATGAAATTGACTATATGTCAAAGGTCCCTTACTCTAGTGCATTAGGGTCTCTTATGTATGCAATGATTTGCACGCGTCCAGATTTGGCATATGCCGTTAATGCTGTCAGTAGGTATATGGCGAATCCTGGCAAGGAACACTAGAAAGCAATCCAATGGATCTTCAGATACTTAAGAGGAACTACTAATGTATGTTTACATTTAGGGAAAACTAGAGATAGGGTCGTCGGATTTGTTGATTCTGATTTCACCGAGGACTTGGATAAAAGAAAATCTATCATAGGGTATGTTTTCTATCTTAGTAGCTATGCAATTAGTTGGAAAGCCACCTTACAAGCTAATGTTGCCCATCAACTGTAGAGGCAGAATACAAGGCTATTACAGAGGTGATTAAAGAGGCTATCTGGTTGAAAGGGTTGTTTTCTGAGCTTAGTAATTTGAAGACCTCTATAGTATTTTGTGATAGTCAGAGTACGATTTTTCTGACTATGGATCATATGTTCCATGAAAGGACTAAGCATATCGACGTCCGTTATCACTTTGTGTGTGATATTATTACTCGAAGAGATATTGCAGTGAGCAAGGTGAGCACTCATGACAACCCTGCAGATATGTTGACTAAGACACTTCCCATTGCAAAGTTTAAGCATTGCTTAAACTTCTAAGTGTCGATAGCTAATTGATTCCTTTGAGGAACTTGTGGAAGAGGTGGAGTTGTTTATCAAAGTTTTGGAGTTTATTATGTTTGTTACTCCAGAATTCGTGTCAAGGTGGAGATTGTTGGAGTTTGTGACCCGATTTCTGTAACCGACTCTTGTAGTTAAATGTTAATGAATGAATATTTGACTGCACATTTATTATTCATTCATTATACATTTAACGGTCATAATTCAGGAATTTATTACTCATTAATTACATATTTAAATGTCATAATTAGGCTATTATGTCGGTTATTCTTCTACACACACACACACACACACACATATGTATGTTGTTTCTAGGGTTATATACATAACACATCACATACACAAAATTTCCATTGAGAGATCTGAAAGTTTAGAGTTGTAATTCTCTCAAACCTTTGTACTCCTTCTTTGATATAGTGTGATTCCTCTCTCACCTCCGCCCGTGGTTTTTTCCGAAAGGGTTTCCACGTAAAATCTATGTGTTCTTTACTTTCTGCTTGCTATGATCGTTTTCGATTGCGCAATTTGTTTATAAACAACATTATGGTTAGAAAATTATGAGAGTGAACATATCTTACTTAAACTCAACAAAGGTTATTTATATTAGTAGTTTCATATTTATTCAGGAAGGTGAATAATTCCAAATAGGAAGATGCCCTTTAATAGTTTTAGAAAGTGAATCCAAGATAATCAAGCAAGTACATCTTCTCATACTAGGAAACCTTGTAAAGATTGACATTTTGGTTAAAGACAATGAATAAGTTTGGTTTACTTAGGAAAGAATTCCATCCACCTTAGTAGATAATATTAAGATCAAGAAGAGACCTCTAAGCTGCTATTGTGCAAGGCAACTCGGTTAGGCCTCATGGTCCTTCTCTAAGGCCATCCCGATATGCAGGTCTTGAACGACTTCTTGTTCTTCATCTATGCTGAGATACAAGAAGAGGGAGAGAGTGAAACCCTATTTGTAAAGCATTCCATCAATAAGTGTGAAGTTAGTTATGCTATACATTAGTCTCCTTATTATGGTTCGATTTGTCTGGAAGGGTGCTATGTTTAAGATAGTCAAGTATTAGAGTCATCCAATTCAATTCAGCTTCGATATGGACATCTATTATTTCCAAGAATGCATTATGCCTTTTTCTAGTACTCTAATTAGGTAGTTATTCAACGAATATCTCGCTTTCCCCTCTCTTAGGGCAATGGATGTTTATGGGGATGAAGTTTAGGAGCTTATTAGCTTCATAGAGCTTATTAGCTTCATCATTCCCGTCTTTTGGTATCTCAAGAATATTCCAAGGAGGGGACTCAAATACTAGCATTTGGAAGACCTCTGGATATATGAACATGGCTTCACCTTAGGTCCCTTACTCGTCATTGACTTATTGTACAACAACCATAGAGTTTGGCATGATTTTCAATTTTTAGATGCCAATGTGTTTTGCAAGCTCATGTCCCACAATTTAAGCCTTCTATCTAGCTTCATTGTTTCTAACCAAACTTTAGCCCCACGTAATCCTTCTAAGACTAAACATGCTCCACTCCCTCTTTCAATGGAGGATCTGTCTACATTAAGGGTCACTCATGGGGTTCTTCTTGAATTGGGATACTATCATTACCTGTGAACTCAGTGATGAAGTTTGTTAACACTTAAACCTTGATAGCCTCTTTCGGTTTGTATTTTACTTTGAAGTTACTTAGTTTCATAACATACTTCATCATTCTTCTCGATGTATTAAGCTTAAGGAATATTATCCTAAGATGCTGGTCGGTTAAGACAATAACCTAATGAGCTTCAAAATAAGGCCTGAGCTTCCTTGTTGAGACGATGACAACAAAAGTAAACTTCTCCACCTTAGTGTATAGGAGTTCATATCATTGTAGAATCTGGCAAACATAATAAATAAGTTTAGTTCTCTCCTCCTTCAACCCTTACTGGGATAGAGGGGAGCATCTGATCTTTAACTATTAGATAAAAATAGAGTTCTTCCTTAGGGACAGGCTTAAAGAAGATAGGTAAGGGTGTCATTAAGGATCTCAACTCGATGAAGGTACTTCACTTTTATTTTTCCACTAGAAGTTGGTTAGGTTCTTCAACGCATGAAGAACTCTAAGGACCTATCTACTATGGGACATGAGCATGTTCAACACAATAATCCTTCCCGTGATTTTCTGGACCTCTGTGACTGATTTAAGAAATTGCATGCACGAATCTTTTTTAAGTTAGCCTCAATACTATGTTGTTCGACTAGGTACCCCAAAAGCTTGCATGATGCTACCTCAAGCACAAACTTTCAAGGGTTTAGCTTCGAGTTATAGTGGCGCAACCAATCAAAAGTCTCCAATAGGTCTTTAAGGTGATTTTTAGACTTTTTGTTCTTCACAATCATATCATTGACATGTACTTTCACCTTACACCTGATATAGTGCTTAAAAATTTATATCACTAGCCTTCGGGAGGCCGCCTTGGTAAGGCATCATTTTGTAGTAGTATGTCTTAAAACGCGAAAAGAAGTACGAACCTCATCTATAGGTTTCATCTTGATTTGATTGTACCCGGAGAAGGCATCTATGAAATTGAGAATGAATGTTCAAATGTAAAGGCAAAGAGCTAGTCTATTTATGGTTGCATGCAAGTGCCCCTAGTATAGTAAACTAAATTAAGTGTCTATCTTAAAAGGAGACTACTATAGTTACCAGCAATTATTTATTTATCAACTATCTCAGCTAAATAATCAGGATATTAATATTACTATTCTTAATTCAATTAAAATTAATATCAACCCTCTAGTCATACTTAGACATACCATTAAAATTACATATATGATAAATATTTCTACATTCAAACTATGTCTTATAATTATTCCACACTGTAGAATTTCCAAATGTTGATTGTGGTAGATATTGCCAGAATCCACAATCATTAATCCTATATTAATTAATTAGAAACTTTCAAATTAATTAATTAAAATTGCATTACTTCGAAAGATTATCATACTCGCCGGTCAATTATTTCCTGATCTATGAATTACTCTAATAGGTTTCGTTCTAATCTAGCAAAATTATGTTGTCCGATAGTCAAGATTGCATGAAACTCCATCTAATTATGCAGATCTAATTATATATATATATGAAATGATATCCTTCTATATATAATATCTAACTTGGCTTTTTTATGTGTGCTAAACAAGAAAGCAAGTTAATAAACACACATAATTAGATACTAGAGTAATGAGATTATAAAAATTGAATTGCAATATTCTTAATCACATGATTCCTTTAAGACCATCATATACCTAGAAACTAAATAATTACCCACTCATATTCATCAATAACATAATATAAATCACCTTATTCATGGGAAAAACAATAACAACCAAGGAAAACGATGTGAAAAAGAATAAATTCAATATATAAATCTTCAATGAATCCAATAACTCTTCTAAATAAGAATTAAGTTCCTCTTCTTTTAAATACACCTCAAAATCACTCTCTTCTATACTAAAAACTTACTTTCTAAACTCTCTCTCTCTCTCTCTTCAAGAAACCCTAAAGTCAAATTTATATGCTAATAAAAATGCTCAAAATTATGCAAAATATATCAATTCAAATAACTTCGAGAAGCACATGTCTAAAAACATGGTCATGTTTCAACCTATGCTTAATGTGAAAAACTTGACTTTAATTTATCTTCAAGGTTTTTTTTTAATTCTTCAAATTCTCCTTTATTTTCCAATAACTTGAAATTTCTCTTCTTATAGATCCATTTTCAATGCATATAATTGATTTATTCTTCAAAATTCTCCAAATAAATCAATTATATTCAAATTCCATTTCTTTTATTAAAGATACCTGAAATAAATAAATACCAAAATAAATAATGATGATGATGATGATAACCAATATCTCTTTAAAAATAAATAAAAGTAACGCAAAATATCTTTTGCAATTTATGCATGAAAATGAGTTGTTAGCAATCCTTACGGCAAGCTTTGTTAAGGTTTGTGTAGTTGATACATATTCGCCATCTCCCATTTGCCTTTATTCCCTAATAAAGCCAACCTTAAGTAGTATCTATACTTCTTCCTCAATAACAGTCTGTCTTTCAACTACAAAGTTTTGCTTCTTTTTCTTAAAGGACTAAATGGCCAGATTGATATGAGGATAATGTGTTACAATGTCACAATGTCTGAAGAGATGCCCAGCATATTGACTAGCAATGAAGTAAATATTTCTAAATTGCTCTGGATGAATTGGGCAAGTTGCTTTGTAGGTTGAGGTATTTAGATGTCTAAATCTATGTGGTCTAGCAGGGGTAATCTCCAAGTTATATTTATTTAATTTTTTCCATAGATTATCCCTAAATATCAGGTTACACTTTCATGGTAGCCTTGAACTGTAAGACATCCTCTTGAGCTAGAGCATGAAGGTATGAATCTCTCAATAGATTCCTCTCTGCTTTACAAACATCGATCCTTTTTAAGTTAAAAAATTTAACTTTCAAGTTAGTAAGAGACAAGACTATGCCAAAGATGGATTGGCTAAGTCACCCTAGAATTATGATATAAGGAGACCAACAATCAACTACTACAAACCCAATCTCATGGACGAGGGTGTTATTTTCATCACCTAGTTCCATCAAGACTAAGATGATTCTATGGCAAAAAAGAAAAAAACAACTAAGATGATTCCTCTTGCATGAACAAGCTGATTATTGTAGCCATACAAGTTATGATCATAAGGCTTGAGGTTATTCTTCAATTTAGGGGTCAGTTATTCATAGTCATTATTAAAAATGATGCCAATGCTGCTCCTCTTATCTATCATCAACTTCTTCACATTGAAACAAGCAATCTGGACTAAGATGATAAGAGCAACATGGTGAAGAAGTTGAATTGTCTCAAGGTGTTTATCAGAGAAAGTTATGGAGGTATGCGTTATTTGCTTGTTTGCACACAAGATTATGAATTAGTTTCCCTTTGAGGTACCAATCGAGCTAGAACAACTTATCTTACACCCTTTATGTGGCCCATCTACTATGGTGTTTACAACACCACTAGGTACCTTATCCATGTTGTTGTTAGTAGCAACCTCGTCATTTATTTGTTGGCAACCTTGTCCTTCTCACTCGTATTAGGAAGGTTAATGTACCAAGTTGTCTATATGAGTGATGTACTCTCTCATTTTCTTTTTCCTGAATAGAAGTACACTCATTTTACCACCAATTCAATCCTTAACCAAGCTTTGGTACTTTTTACTCCCATTATCCTTATGAGGCGCAATCTTTACGCATTCCACTTCTTGTTAAGCCCTAATGGCGTCATCATAAATCATATCTTTTTTCTAATTTTCTTTGAATTTCTATAAGGTCCTACTGTTAGGTATATTTTTAATCAAGACTCTAAAGAAGTCCCCAAAAGAGTCTACTCCTTGCATCGCAATGTGTAGCGTGACTACCTTATCAACATCTACAATACTGAGCACAGCCTTGGAGAACCATTGTATGTAATCCCAAAGATCCACGTCTTTACCATGCTTGATCGATTGAGGAACGAGGTATCCTTCTCTAGGGGTTTGCTAGGAGGCAAGTTCTTAAAGTAACTTATAGTGTTTGGGGCGAGTTAATTAAACCAAGTGTTTATTACTTTATGAAATATGTTTAGGAAAGCCTTGCACATGAGTGCTCTACTAAAGCCTTGTAGGGTCATGTGGGTCTTAAAGTATGCCACATGGTCCTCTAAGTCAATACTACCAGCATAGCCATCTAAAGAAGGAAGTTGGAGTTGGGAAGTGAAAACTTACTCTTGAACCATCTTGAAAAAAAGGCCTGTAGGTTCTAAAGTCATAATGACACGTCCTTCTTTCTTGGTTCCCTTAGTATTAGGGATCTTCTTATTGATATATTCCTTTGATTCGTTATTAGTCATCTCATGAAATAGTTTCTTCTCCTTCGTAACAAGGGATTTAGGATGGACATTGGCTCGAAGTTATATAAGATCCCATAAGCATACAAGCCAACTATCCATTCACATCTCCTAATTGAGCACAAAGTGCAAGTGTACAAATGTGACCATTCACAACTTTCACTTGCACGTTTGCTTTTGGGAACTGGGAAAATATATCCTTCATCTGTAAGAAGTACCAATGGTGGATTATTTCCTTGTTAGGTTATAGCCAACTAAGTTTTTAAGTTCTTAGTTGCTATGTAGCACATTCTGGTACTAAGTAACTATTAATACATTTACACTAGCACAACAAATTACTATACAAGCGAGTTGGAGGCTATAATAGCATTTGTGTTCAAATCGATCAAGTTTAAGTCAGCAGCGTTAGGTACCTAACCCCTAACAGAAACGACTCCTTGAGTAGCATTCTTACTTTTGGATTTTCAGCCATTGTATATGTGTTTATTTGGGTTTATTGGACAGCATACAATCTTCCACATAAGATGTAAAATTTTCCAAGCACAAATCCACTTGAACAATGATCTACACATTCTAGTATTGGCCATCCTTGAATTTACTGGTCTTAGGCCTACAAAATAAGACGTAGTCAATAGGCACTAAAAGGTTATCCAGCATGACCAATCCATTACTCGAGCTAATAACTATGTGAAGACAAACCAATAGCAAAATGGTTAGAAAGTTATGAGAGAAAATTTATCTGACTTGAACTTGGTAAGAGGTATTTATAGTAGCAGTTTCACATTTGATTTAGAAAGTGAATAAACTCCAATTAAAAAAAAAAAAAAAGAACTTCCTTTGATAGTCTAAGATGGTGAATCTAAGATGATTTAGCAAGTTCATCTTCTTAAATTAGGATACTTTCTAGAGACTGTCATGTTAGCTGGAGACAACTAACAAGTTTAATTTACTTTCCTAAAGAATTTTGAAGACCTTAGTAGATAATATTGAGATTGATAAGAGACTATTGAGCTACTATTGTAGGCAACTCAGTTCAGCCTTGCAATCCTTATCTAAGGTTATCCTTATGTGATCATGGGCTTTGAACATATTGTCTCCTAGGCCAATAGATCAACCCATGGCCTCAAGAGGTTAGATTGAGACTAGGGGGTCCATTGATCAAAATAGCCTCTCAACAAAAGGCATGATAATTAGGTTTAAAAAATCTTAAACCAAAACAAACAAACTAGAAACTCAATCAAACTAAATCGCAATCTCATTATTTTCTCTGTAAATAATTTGGTTTAACTTATAATAGGGCTTATTTGAATTGTTATATGTTGTCGATATCGGGTCTGTATCGAATCAACATCTATAATTCATTGATATCATATCTGTATTGATTCAATTTATGAGTAAAACTGTCGGTTTTTCATCGATATCATATCAAGATCAGTTCGATTTGAAAATGATGCCAGAATGATACTAAACCAGTATACATAAATAGACCCTTTCGGTCTTTCAAAGTGGCTCACAATTCAATTTAAGTGCACACATAGAGTCAAATTAATGAAGGTGAATAAAATCATTTATCTTGGTGCAAATATATCCTTAAATTTTAAAATATTGTGGATGATCTCCAATAAATTTTGATAAAGTAATAATGTAAAGGATGTTAGCTTTTTTTTGTTAAACAATGCACTGAGGCAAATTTCATGGAGTATTAACATAAATTTTAATAAGTTCAAAAGAGTTTTTATACCATGATCACACAAAATTTAAAGAGATAATTTACGAGTTCTAGTTTGTTAATTATTAAAATTGAAGATCTAATTATAACATTTAAAAGTTTTGGTTCAAACCGATATTACAATATGGAAGGATTGTGCATGAGATGCACTCTAAAACTACCTAAAGATGGTTTTGTTCATGTTTAAAAAAATATCCAAAGCTCATTTAGTTAGTCTAGTAACAATGTATAACTTAATTATTTGGGATTTATTTAAGAGAATTAATAGATAGATTCGCGAATGACCTTATATAAATCTAATAGTATTTTTCCCGTTCTATCAAGTGAGAGATATGTCGTTATAATGATAAAAAAAATAATAGCTAGATCTAAAGAATAAATTATCATTATAGGGCATATACGACTCGAGATGATTCTGAATGCAAAGTTAATGAGCACTAGCCAACAAAGGCAGACATGGTCATATCTAGACATAGGTATGGAGCTCAGCCAATAGTGTCCTAGCCAGGCATGAGCACATGCACCCAACGAGTGCCGCTATAGGCATAGACCTACGCTTAGTTAAAAGTTGGAGGGTCATAGTTGGGGATAGAGCTAACCCACTCTGTTGCCATATCTAGTTGAACCTACACTCATTAGTCATCTGATTGGAAGCGGTGGATAGCCACAATCATTGGCCGATGGATCTTTTAATAGAAAAAGGAAAAATGACGAAACTTGCTATAAATTTATAAAATCCTCCGGGTACTTTTTAGAATATGTAATTTTTCTTAAACTTTTTTCTGCTTGTAGATGAAAAATTCTATGGTCTCATGATAGTTATAATCAGATTAATTCCATCACATAATTACTTATTCAAACACCATAGTTGAAACCAATAAATTATTTTATATTTTTTTATAATCAATTAAATTATAATATTAGTGACAATATGGTCCGGTGATAAAATTATAAAAGTTTTTTATCATGACACCCAAGATGATAATATGCACATTGGAAGTTTACTGCTTTTTAAATATAAATAAAACAAATCAAAGAATAGTAATAACAAAATATCTATACCAAGTTTCAAATTAAATTAAAGATGTGGTATACGAGTCTGATTGTTCTACTGTGTGCAAACAGTAAATTATAAGTAAAGCTAATTTGTTTGGATTTTCTTTTATATTTGACAATTATAATAATTATATTTATTAACGATATTTATTTAACTAATAGAGACATGGTAACCGATATATATTGAAAAATCATGGAGTACCCCATTGCATGGAATTTATCACGGACACCATAACGTGACAATCAAGTTTCATAAAAGGCTACAAGTATAAGAAAACAACATAAATAATAACATATAGGACAAAATAAGTAGTGGAAGAAGATCATAATGCTCTGGCTATTTGTACTTTGATTATTTTATGTGTGAGAAACTTCCGGTCTAATATTTCTTTTGAAAACTAATAGGGGATGGTTATGAGAACACCATGTTACCACTACAAATAAGATTAAGGTAACATTTGGCTGCAATAACTTCGTAGAATTAAGAGAAGCTCAACAAGACAGTACCATATAAAGAATATTAAATAACACGATTCAATTGTATTATGTGTAGTATTTTTATGTTATCTATTTGGTATACACGATTATAATAAAATAATATGATAAAAAGTCTTGGTTATTAGGTGAAAAGAGAATTTGTCACATAATCCATTTAGTATTTAAAAAAAAAAAGAAGAAATTTGTCTAATATTCTTAATTTTTGTTATCTAGTATCAAAACCTATGATATCAACCAAAAAAAAGATAAGGATTTTTATCGAATCCAATCCCACAAGTTTATGCAAACCACCCGCCTCCCAAAATCATCTTTTATGACTCTTAAAACCTTATATACTACCAACATTAATCTCTTCATCACAAAACCATGATAATGATGTAACTTATGAAAAAGAGAAATCAGATACTTAGAAAACATTTATGACAATCCTTAGAAATTTGATAAGAGCATACCTTCTTCTGTTGGCTCAAGGATAAACATCATCTTGAGCATAGAATCAATGGTGAATGGATAGCTTATAATTCGGTAAACTAATCATAATATCATGGAGCAAATGGATGTATCCGGGGATGATTAGTTGATTAAACTTATTAGGCGCAGTTACATTTGTTGGTATTTACTATAACCGTGATTATAATTATCAAATACTATTAAAATAACTAAGAGGGAATATATATGAGGACCCCGACTTACACCCTAAATTATAGGCGTAGGTTTTTAATTTTGAAATTGAAACTTATTTTGTACCTCTCAGATCATATGTTTTGTAATACCTTGTGAAATCAAAAGATTTTCAAATACATTAAAGAGCTCGCAAATGCCTTTACTTTTTCTAACTAAAAAGATCACATCCCTGTATGTCCAAACTCATAATATTCAAATATATTAAGCTTCAATAAGAAACACAAGATGCAATATTATAAATGATAAATTATATCGAAAGGTCCCAACATTTAGGGTTAAATTTATTTGAAATCTTGACATTTCGAGTGGTTCAAAAGAGATTCCAACGTTTTGAGAAGTGATTCAATTATGGTCTCAATTGAGGTCTCAATTTACTGTATCAATAGGAGAAGGATTTTTTGAGTTTTAATTAAATATTTTTCCTACTGACACGTACCAATGTAGACCATAACTGACTCACTTTTTAAAATATTGAGACCTCTTTTAAACCATTCAAAATGTTAGAACCCCACGTGAACGTACCCCCAAACCTTAGAGCCTTCCAATGCAATTTACTCATAATATAAATCACTACATTGTAAATTGAAGATGGTGAGATAAGCGAATGCTAACCTAAACAAGTACACTATAAGTAAGGTCAAATTTAGTAAGATTTCCAATACTTGTCAAACTTAATTATTACGTATTATTCCTATTTCAAATATTAGGTTTTATGCATATTGATGAATTACAAGATGCTATAATAGACAAAAAGGAAAGAAAAAAAAAAAAAAAAAAAAGAAGCAAGTTTTAAGGTAATTCTAGAATATGTGATAAAACCATACTTGTACTTATCTTGTAGGGCGTGTCCTAAAATTTTGGAATAAAAAATGTATCTCTATAATACCCTAGAGCTTAACTGCATAGGTCCAATACTTATTGCAAGTGATGGCCACAAAGTGTTAACCTTAAAAGATGATGGTAATTATCATTGAAAATTTCCATAGAAAATGAGAAATGATTTTCATTTTGAATAGTTAAGCTCCTATGCTTATTGTAGGTGATAACCACGAAGTGTTAACCTTAAAAGATAGCAACTGCTAATAACCTTTAATCATAAATTATGGTAATTATCATTGAAAATGTCCATAGAAAATGAGAAATGATTTTCATTTTGAATAGATAAAACCATATTCTTGATTGAGTGGTTTTCATAATTGTTACCATCACCACTATCGTCACCACCAAAAACTAGCATGATTGCAAAGTACTCGACATGCAATCTCTAGATATTACTAAAATAATATTTAAAAATTATAAAATCTGAATTATAACAAAATATCAAAAAGACAAACACCATTGTGCACATGGCATGTCTTAGAAGCTGGAACAAGTCCAATTTTAAGGATGTTGAACCTACATGTCAGTAACACTAAGATTGGATGAAGTAAAGGCCAAGAGAGCAATAGTAGTCTTGGATAGCTTCTGTTTGTATTGGTTAGTTTGTTCACATTATAATTACAAGTGAAAAGAAACTAAGGAAACAGATCATCATCTAGCTTTTGAGTTTTGCTCTTTTCTTTTTAACTTAATTTTGCCCCATCAGATGTACCAAAGACCAACCTGATAATTGTCACCTAAGCACCATGCCCATGACACCAACATATCCTAAAAAGCAAAAGGTGAAAATACACTGCCAACTTTTCTGTAGCTGATGGCATGCCTTAACCCACCCCGCCCCCCCTTTAGAATCTTCAAAAGATTGATATCTTTAATTGCAATTCAATCATAGGCACTTAGATCAACAGTAATAGGAACCACTGAATTTGATGGTTATCTAAGTCCAACATTGATCCTCGGGAGAAAAGACCACAGATGCAAATGAAAAAGAAAAATAGCACGAATGTTTGTCTATATATGTTCACGGAGCACAATACACAGGATGAATGTAACAGGAGATCAATCATGTTAAAGTCCGTGAATCTTGTCTGTTTGGCTAGTTTTTTTCAGCAGGTATAAACATTTTTTTCAAACTTTTTTCTAACAAATAATTTACTAAGAGATAGATATAAATAGAAAAAAAATATTGGCAGTTTCACGAAAAGATCAAATATAGATAAAATATAAATGCAAATCGAACATATTTACACTTATTATTTCGATAAAGATACAGATACAAATGAAAAACAGACCATCCAAACAGATCCTAAAGTGACTTATAGGACTTCCTATCACATCCATAGCTCAAAATTTTCATCCCATCATAAAACCACTCGGTATAAAAGAAACAGGAAAAAGTATTTACCTACAATAATATAATAGCAAAACCAGGATTTGAACTGAGGGAGGTGGACATTAGATTGGCAAAAACTATACAAGTATATGCATGTTTTCCAATTTTTCTACCCTTAAATTTGGGAGAATATTTTATTAAAATTTCAAAGTTTGGGGTGGAAGGCACGAGGACTAGCCCCGCTTTGGTCTGCCCCCTGCAGATCACTAAACCAATGCTTGCAGCAGAAAGAAACAAGTAAAAAGATCACTAATCATATCATGTCTTAACGGTACAAACACATAGATACAAGAAACTAGGAACTCCATAGAAAGCTAATCAGCAGCATCCAGAAGCAAAAGGGACCTCATAAGTTGCATTGAAAAAGAAACAAGATATTGACATGGAGAGAAACGGCAAAAGCCACAATGATGTGCTTAGGAAAAGGTTTCATTAATATAGCCAATCACACACAGTGGCAATAAGACTCAAGACTCAAGTCTTGTTGTAGTTATTCAGGGAACCGTAAAACTTCCCTGATGGGAACTTTCAGGGTAAAAAGGTCTATAAGCTGTCCTATTGCAGGCCAAGCACCAGCATCAACATTGAAAAGGGTGTTTCCCCTTCCATCTGGCATTTATCATCTCCCTGTTACCGTCTCTGTCTCTCGTTCCCTCAGGGGGTGCGTATCATCAAGTAAAGCAGAAAGATGATAGTAGAACATTTCACTTTGCAAGTTGCAAGGAGGGAAACAAACGGCTGAGCCGGCAACCAAACCCTTCAGGAAGGAAAAGGATAAACAACTGAAAAACTTGTTAATCACTTAGTCTGTCTGTAAATAAAGATGAACACAACATGTATAAGTACATTTTATAGAGAGAAAATGAATCAAAATCCCGGCTATAATTACTCAAATAAACTCTAAAAGATACTAGTTCAAAAATAGCAGCAGCATCTCAAGTCCAGCAGATCTTGGAAGTGCAAAGGCCAAATAGCTTGTCATGTAATACTATACAGTAAATGCCCCATCACCTAAACAAAATTGAACACAAGTATTATGGCCTTTTGCTAAATCATCACAGATTTACTCCCCAGATGGTAAATTCTGCCACAAGCTTTTCCTCTCATCAGGATTCTTTGCCGCATGTGATGCTTTCATCTCCACCTGTAGCAAACCACTTGCATTGTAGTGCTCCCAACAATTTCACAAGCATGGACGCCAGTGGCAGATAAAAGTAACAATTGCAGTGAAAGGACAATCTCCAGTAATTAAATTCAAGACTTAAGGTAATTGCATGGTAAGGCAAAAAAAAACTATGCTTGATTAAACTGTTTTAGCCCATTACATGCTAGCACTGTCGAATTTTTGTATATCTTTAAATAGATGATGAAAACCTAAACCACAAGGTCTAATGATAACCACTATAGGTAATTCCATTGCACAACAAATATGGTTTTCACATTAGAGTCTGCTTGGATGGTCTATTTTTCATTTATATCTTATATCTATAATGAAATGATATGTATAAATATGTCTAATTTACATCTATATTTTATTTATATTTGATCTATTTCATCTTTTCATGGGAACTGCCAACTATTTTTTATCTGTATCTATTTCTTAAAAAACAATTTGTTAGAAAAAGTTTGAAAAAAATATTTGTCATCTGCCCTGAAACGATAGTCAAACGGACCTGATCTTGCACATAATTTCTTTACTCCATTAAGTACAGTGACATGACACAGAAAAGCAAAAGGGAAAGGAGTTACAATAGCTTGTCATAATCGAGAAACCAACCATGTCAAACAAAGCTTGTCCAATCAGCAGTAAAAAACTTAATCTTTTTCTCCTTATAACATAACGATACATACATTTGGAGAAAACAATTATTTTGATTACTCGTTCTTCAAATAAACGCACATGCAATCTAAGCATGAAGAAACAGCAAACCATCGATGGTACCATTACCTACCAACAACCAATAGATATGTTAGCTACGACACTGAAATTCTTGATTTACAATCGCTACTAATTTAAAGATTCTACTTTGACATTCAGAGTGCCTTCTACTTCTAAAATCTATACTAGATCAGAATCATTCCCAACAAATACATAAGTAATGAAAGAGGTGGGCGTGAATCCGTTTTGTCTGGTTTTCACTAAAACTAAACCAAACCATTATAATGGTTTGGTTTGGGTTAAAATTTTTCCAAATCATTAAATAACGGTTTTGTTCAGTTTAGATTACAAATTAAATCAAAATTCTAATACCTTAGTTATGATATTTTACATTTGTGCAGATATTCAAATATTGAAATCACTAATCTCAACAAAATACTTTATAAATCAATCACATTCATGATCCATAATTATTTATAAAATTATTTAGTCACTAACACAATACACTCACTAACTAATACATCGTAAAATATAATCCATAATTCTCTAAAAAATCATCTAGTCAATCATCTACTAATAAATTTAGCCAAAAAAAAAAAAATCACCTACCAACAGAAGTAATCTTATGAATAAAAGTGATGTACTAACAAAATATACAATAAAAAAGTAATACATAATAAGATATATAACTAATTAACAAAATCCATACACCATAAAGTTCAAACAATATAAAAGATGACATTAAGTTACGAACAGAAAAATATATCTTGAACCCAAAAAATAATTTAGAAAAATAAACAAGTTATTATTAACTAATATTCATCATATGATAAATATCATATTAAAATCATAATATATATGACATTTAATCAATTATCATGAAAAAATTTATAATTACAATTAAAACATTTTTATATTTGTCTAAAACGATTGGGTTTTGTTTTACTGATTGATTCGTTTATCAATTCAAATTAACCATAAATTTACGAATTGATTCAGATTGAGAATTTGTTAAACCAAATTGTTTATAAAAAGCCATTTTGGATTTGATTTGCTTCAATTCGATTGGTTTTTTTTATCCTACCCCTAGAAATGATCTTGTTTGAGTAATGACCAAAACTAGATGAACTTTGCCAATGGTGGACACACAAAGTGAGAGGCCTTACATTTTTGGCTAATCAAACTACATCGAGATTTGAAACTTGAGAAAATGCTTGTTATAAGACAAATAAGTTGACGCAGGTAGGTAGGCGAGAAACAATGAGAGACACAATTATCTTATCCACCTTTTAGCACTCGAGTCTTTAGAATTATACAGGCTTTCCTCTAGGCTCTTTACAACACACCCTAGCGATATTCAAGTTTTCAACCCTGTTGATATCATTCCCCTAAGTGCTAAGACATCCCATATCATATTCAAAGGCATTCTTAAGTATGATCTAAAAGATGGGCCTTAGCATTATGTGATGCTATTTTGCATCCCAAGCAATTGAACAGACTAAGCAAAAATGGAAGGTAGAATTTTACTAATTTATACAAATCTTATCTTCCAATGGACCGATCAACTGCATGCTTTTCGTTAACACCTTCTCTGTAGGGCAGGACTGCTTCCATAGACTTTTGAAAGTGTGATCATCAGACCTAGTTCTTGCAGCTTTTGGTTTCATGCATTCACGCATGTAACAAGTTGAAATTGAAGTTACATGCTCATGCTATCAAGTGACTGCAGGTTTAATGAAGTAGCAAGAATTGTGCAGTAGCCTGACGCAGAACCACCAAAAGCATTTCAATCTTGTTTATTTCCAACAAATTCTTAAAATAAGTAAATAAATGAATAAGCAAAACTCTGCTGCTTGCAACAGCTGAGAATAGCAAACTCAGGATATTGAGTGCTCTCAACCTAAACCACAAAATATCCTTCTGTAGCCCTGCTTACCTCTTATGCACCACGAATTATCACTAATCTCACAACGGTTACTTGCAGTGGCCAAAATAGAGCTTAAGTCATATTGTAATATTTCAATATTAGCATTTGCAACCAAAATTTCACATTTCATGAAAAACCAAAGAAAGCCATATAATTGATGAGCATAATCCCACGACTAGCCGTTTGATTAAGGCATGGATACTCGTATGACAAAAATGCACAGGGTTCTTAGCTCAAGTCCTACCAATACCAATTCCGAAACCACATATAAGGTGAAAATCACACTTACAGGCACAGAGTTCTTACATTGTGATTCATCAATCCTGCTGTCCAGGAAAAGAAAATGTGCTTCACTACTTGGAAGAATAGCCTCACAACTACATCATCTTATATTCCAAATCATCCCAACTTAAATAATAATGATAATAATCAACAGTGTACAAAAAATCACATCCGTGCCCTGTCTAATGCCCTTCGAAAATTGTTACCTTACACAATTAGCCTTTCTTGAGTGATCATATAGATACTATAAGTCATGTAAGCCATCAAATCACACTTAAAGCCAAGCTGTTCAGGTAGAGAAGGTACATTGAAAACTTAAAAGTTTGCATTCCTAATCCTGACTTAAGGGAATGAACCATGTCTCAACAGAAAGACGATACATATGAAACCAACTGTTCATCTTGGACAGTAGCAAAAATCAATTCTTTTGAAGACAGATTGGTAAGTGAAATCATTCTATCAGAAAGAAGATCAGAAAATATAAAAAATTATAGTACAATATGCTGGAGAACTACTAGGTCCTCTATTTCGGCGAAGCAGGCTTAACCTTTTCCCGCAAAAATTGCAGCATATGCTCACGTTTCCAATTGTCAATTCTGCATAAGAGAAAATACAGAGTAAGAACCTTCTCTTAAGAGGTATTTACACTTCAACCATCAGAGAACCACATAAAAATTAAGAAAAAAGAAAGAAATCCACATGATTCATATCATCTCAATCGACGTAGAATTGTCCATCAAGTTCGTCAATTATTGTGCGAAGGGAACTCTCTAATTAGCTTTAGGTCTATATAGGCAGGACTCTGGAATTCAAATAGTAAGATAATTTACAGGCAAGACAAGATGGCATACTTGCAGCAGACAAGTGTTCCCATGTTTTCTTGACACTCTCCAACAGAAATGAGAAAGGAAAACAGAGCATAACTTTGAAGTTCAACATTAACAGCAAGTAAATCTATTTGTAATTAATGCCCAATCTTATTATGAAATTCCTTCAGTCAGTATGACCAGAAACACACAAACAAATAGCAATTAATTAGGGAAATCACCTTATAGTTTCTTTGCGCTGTCCCTCTGAATCATGCATTATCAGCTTTGGTGGAGAGTTGAATACATACTGGATTTTGACAGAAGGAAATTGATCCTTCTCTTCTTCAATAAAACCAATGATTTCAGGGTAAAATACTAGTTTTCTATTGCAAACCTCCAAAATTGCCCCAGAATAGGAGATCTGTGAGAAGAGATAAAAAAAAATTCTCAGCATCAAGGACAAGAGTGTGACAACTCAAAACAGAATTTGGTCCGCTGATGATGCAAGAACATAAACAGAGCACATGTTCACTCCATGACATCATAAATGTTGAAAAACATATAACATCTAAAGAGAAAAGAAATCAGCAACTACTATGAATGACAAAATTGCATCAGTCAACCATAACAAAAACAATGGCCAGACTCATAAATGTCTTTTCTTGTATGTATGTATGCATATAAGTAACAAGTTGAAACTACCAGTTTGTGACCAAGACCCCTATCTCACAACCTCAAAAGAGAAAATCAGAACAATTTTGCATGACTTTTCTGGTAATCAACTCTACTGATTTCAATAAGCCTAAGCAGCATTATGATGATGGTAGCTGCCAGCAATTATTGTAGATATTGTCAGGAAAGGGTTATTCAAAGGGTTATGTTTGAGATCAACACTAGTCAAATTTGTCTAAAGTAAATTCCCTCTCTGGCACCAGAGGGCCGTAGAGCTTCATATCCAACTCTAAATACAAAAATTTGAGCTCCTTTGCCAAAGATAAATGCTGGGAATGGAACTTGGTTGGTCACTTTTATAACATGTCAGTTTGATCCACAAGCACTTCATCCGAAGGTTTAAAATGTTGGACAAGTTTAACTAATACATCTCGCACACCATGCTTAAACATTCCCTTTTGGACAAAGATTAGCTGATTCCACCAAGTGGGTTAAAGCTTGAATGTTGCTGCTGTTATTTTTGATGGACTAAGACATCATACAGGGTCCATTATGTTATATTAAACGGCAAGCCGAATGAGAGTATAAAGACCTTTTCTTTTTGCTAAGATATAAAAACTTATGTAAGAACCTCTGCCTCTAAAATCATGTTTAATTTAATACCACAGCCAACTTATGTAAAAGGATATACAAGTAGAAATCAACCCGGTTGACCCAAAAATAGAATCAATCCAGATAATACAACAGTTTAGCTATCAATGTGGCTGTGGATTACCCCCAAGGAGTTGGTTCATGACAATTTTCAGGAGGTCTTAATTTCAAAATCCACTATGGACATTTCTTAGGGTACCTACATAGCACAAGCTATTCTTACCATCTTACCTAGTGCATGGGCAGTTCATGAGCCTGGAGGTAGCCGGTCCTAATATGGCCATACCCCTCTATCATAAAAAAAAAAATGTGGTTGTGGATTGGATTTTTACAACCTCAACAAAATCACTTTTAGTCTATATTGTAATGTCAGGGACAGCAAGTATTTGTAATAATTAGATCAGAAGTAAGTAAATGCATAGATAGTATGACGATAAAAATTTCAAAATCCATCTGTTGCATAAAATGAACATATGAAATTACCTTGCTCATTTCATCATCAGAATCTTCTGTGCAACATTTGAGACAGTCAGATACCAGCTCTGCACAATCAGGTTAGAAATTAATGCTTGAGGAAGCTCAACTGAAAGGTCAAGTAAAACTACACAATAAACAACATGCAGAAGAAACAATGTGGGTCCTAAGAAGCTTCAGTGGATACATTACCCAAATCAGCCATCCACTTATGGAAAGACTACATAATCCCATCCCTAGGATGCAAAGCATCCAACACTGCTTCCAATAAGCATTATATATGCACTTTAGTATCCTAAGCACAAGCATGCCACATGCTACACATGGTTCCTGACAACGTGGATTTGAAACCTTGGAAGCTCGTTCTAATTAAGAGTGGTGAAATTCTAACAAGCAAATACGGATGGTCAATCGAAAATGAAATTCTAGATAGGACGTGGGCAAACAATAAAACGCATAAAAAGAGCACCTTTTTTTCTTTTTTCCCATTGGAAAAGGGTTTTAAACACTTTAAAAGTAATTGTTGCATCAAGGAGCTGCTCTATCAACACCAGCTCATCAATAGAAATGGACAGAACAAGATCACATGAGAGGCTGACAAAATTGTTGGTAGATAAATGAAATTTTAAGAAATAGGATCTGATCAAACCAATCAAACAATTCCTACTCATTGAATTCGCTATTATTATAATTTTATTACAGTGTTTATTCCCGTAAAAAGCTATTACAGCATTTAATTTTTCAATATCATAATAAATTCCTATTTCCAAAAAAAAAACATTAAATAGTCTTTCATTATTCAAAACTATGAATTTCAGTATGAATAGCTATTCAATACCAAATTGATTTTTTTTTTTCCAAAACACCCATTAAGGTTACCAAAAATCGCAGATAAGAATCGTCTAACAGTTCTATTCTATTCATTAAGAATAACAATTACATTATAGCACTATTCCACTCAGAACACTTCAAGTCCAAAATTATCGATATTGGTTGCCCTAAGAAAACATCAGTTAGCTATTCCGCGAATCGATGAATTACTTTCACCAATCATATATACACACACAATGATGCACACACGCACACATACACAAACACAAACACACCAATATGAATCGTAATGGAAAATGTACATTCACCATTAATACAAGCATAATCCCCAGCCAAACCCTAACCCTAAGTAAGTAAATAGGTGAATAAGGAGGGATGGTACCTTGGTCCTTGATGTAGTCAGAGAAAGTGTTGCAATCGGAGCAAAGAGCAAGACCAGTAAACCCTAGACTCTCGCATTCTCGGGTGCTCAGCTGCTCTCGAGCACACCATACTTCAAGGGGTAATATCGTAAGTAACAACAATCCGATCAGGGTAACCATCCTGTGTCTCCCTAAAACACTCCCTGATCCCATCTCTCTCTCTCTCTCTCTCGGTTTTTATTCCTTCTGAGGCACTTTTCCTTTCTTCTGTTTTTTGGTTTTTTTTTTTTCTAACCCCACCCCCCCCCAACACCCCACCATTGTGGGCTGGACCTGGAGGGTAAGGGAAAAATAATAATAATAAATTGAAAAAGCGCACCAAGTCCAAGTCCCAAGTAATTTAAAAAAAAAAGAGTTAAATAAGTTTAAATTATAATTAATATAATTATAATATTAAAGGAAAAATTATATGATTATTTGAAAAAATTCGAGTGAAAATTGAAACATCCCATAAATTTATAGTCACATTATATGATTATTTTTAGTATTTAACTTCACACACACATTCTCACTCACATGTAAAAATATTCTAGTAAGAGGTGCACCATAGTAGCGAAAAGGAAAAATAATATTGTTTTATTAAAAAAATTACAAAAATACCATTAGGATAAAAATAACTCTAAAAACAGAAAATTTAGACCTCGTCTTTTCAAAAGACCAGATTATTAATAGCCGATCTCATCTCTTCAAGAGACGAGGTCAATATATTTTGCACTGACCTCTAGTCTTTGAGAGACGAGATTGAATCTATCATCTTCAACATGGTCTCTTTAAGAGACGAGGTCGGCCACTTATGATCTTATCTCTTCAAGAGGCGAGATCAACTTGCATATTTATGGGTTTATTTTTTCATCTAGCAGATTTGTGTAATTTTTTTTTTTTTTTGAAAAAATGGTTATTTTTTTCCCTTAATCCCATCTTAGTGTGTGAAAATAAAAAATAAAAAAGGAACAGTTTTTATAAGAGAGAGAAGTAAAATCGCGGATGGTTTGTTACCAAATAAGAAAGAGAGGGTAGCTAAGAAATAATTTTAAGTTTATGGTAATTACTAAAAATAATTACTTGTTTAAAGTTAAAATGAAAATAATTATCAATATATAGCTCTAAAATCACAATTTATACAATGTATATACAAAAAATTATATATCATATGTATATCGTTGTTGAAGAACCGATACCCATATGTATACGTACGGATATCACTTTTAATAGTCACGATATCCCTTAGGAAAAAAAAACAACACAATACAGTATGAAAACATAGTATCGCGTTTGTTAAACATGATTTACAAGTTAATCTCGCATATCCTAACCCAGAAACGCAATTTTGCAATGTAATTTGCTTATATATATATATATATATATCAACTATATACTGGTAATTATTTATTGTAGGAAGGGTAAACACGTTTTTCACTAGGGTAGTGAGGATAGCCATTCAAGAAGATAAATATAAAAATAACTGTCATATTTTAGTTTCCTTTCTTTTTTAACAAGTAAGAAGGAGATTTACTTAATGGTAATAAATTTATATATTCCACATGCATTACTTTGCTAGTTTAGCGATTACCTTCAATAGCATAAGTGTAATTAGTTTAAAAGTGAATGGGTTAGCGAGGGAATATATTAGTATGTGGTATAATCCTTAATTTTATTTGCCCTACTATGGAAAATACTAGTATAATTATTAGTTAAAGCGGAAAAATTGCAATTAAAGAAATTACGAAAATTAGAAGAGTTTGAAAAAAAAATCTCAAAATAAACCTAGTTCTAGATGTGATTTCAATGTAATTCTCTAAAATCTCTTTTCAAAATACGATTTTAAAATAGTTAAATAAAAAAAGAAATTATTAAATTTAATATCTAAATTTTATATAAAAATTCAACTTGGTACATAAATTTTAAAATGGACAATTTAATGATAAATCAAACTTTAAATTCAGGAGAGATGGATGCTAAGGTCTTTGATAACCCTGAGAAGAACTCTCTTCCAGCATTGTCCAATGATGAGGGAAGTGTGACGAAGAAGGTGAAAAATGAAGAGTTAGATAATGGTGTAACCAAGGAAACTCCTCAAGCTTCCTATAAATAGATGTTAATCAATAAGCCAAGGGAGTAGGTGGAGAAGATCTCTTTACTAACTTCGATAGCAAAGAGGATGATGTTGAGATTGCATTTAGTAATAAGATACCTTCCATTTCCTTTTCTGATAAAGTTAGGAAATTGATGGAGAAAGCCATGGATAGAGCAATGGTGGTTTGACTTCTTGGCAAACATAAAGGTTACACTTACAGAGCATTGTATCATAGAATAATAAGTCTCTAAAGTCCTAGTGGTGATGTCAAGATTGTTGATCTGGATAATGTCTACTATCTTGTGAAAATGGCAAATTTGGTGGATTACAATACTGCTCTTTTAAATGCCTCTAATCAATGATGGGACATCACCTCACAGTCTAACCTTGGTCTCTTGTGTTTAATATGAAGGAAGATACTTTGAAGGCTATTGCTATATGGATCCATTTTCCTAGATTCCCTTTACAATGTGTTGTGGACTATAGGCAAATTCATTAAGGATTATTACAACAGAACAAATTCCCAACAAGGGAAGTGTGCCAGCTGTGGAACTTAACCCTACAAAACCTTTGGTTTTCTAGAATTTGCATTGATGGTAGACTCCAAATGGTAGAATATGAGGATTTGCCCTTCATATGCTATACCCATACTAGTGATATGTATAATGTTACTAAAGAGGTTAGACAAAAAAAAGTGAAGCAACTATGTCGAACACCAATGGTTTTGGAAACCAGAGTAATATTGTAGACAATAGTGACATTGACAAGATTAGGTCATGGATTCACGTATCCAAATGTGGAAGGAAAGGACGTAACAATGGTGGTAATTCTAGTAATTTTAGAGTTTCCAAAAATGTAGAAAAGAAAAGGTTCATTACAAGATTTAATATCTTGGCAAATATGGAGGAGGATATAACTTATGATAGAAATGAGGGCATTCATTTAGGAACATCAAATGTCAACCAAAGTTTATCAGGGAGAATCTTCTATACAAGGAAAGAGGAATATGAATCAATCTGTAGAGAATGTGCTAGTAGATCGTATGGATTTTAATAGTGTTACTAATAAAAGTTTTAATAACAAGGAAAATATAAGCCCAAATAATGACCAATTTAATCAAAGGCAATCTACTAAGCCCAAAGTTCCTGAAGTTGTATCCAAAGCTAACAATGGCATAATGAAGTTACAATGCTAAACTTTAACCTTCATTCGGTGGTGACCATTAAGAATCACATGTGTAACAAAGGTGAAGAAGGAAAGAATTCCCAACTCTCTAGAAATGTAGACCCTTATCCTTTAATTCTTCAATGCTTTAGTAGTATAAGGAAGCCACCTAACAAATCAAAGGTCGTTTGTGTGAGAAGGAAACTCAAAGTCATGCAAAAGGGAACACACCTTCAAGTAAGTCTCGTAACAAACATAAATTTGAAAAGATTAATGATCTTCTACATTTTAATGATGCATAAATCAACTCAACTCTAATGACTTCCATGGGGTTAAGTTTGTGTCTAAAATATGATGCTTAAAGTTTGGTTGCTATCCTCTTTTTTATCTCCTTTTCATATATGTTTTGTCATTTGATTGTTTAGAATTGCCAGGAAGTAGGTAAAAATAGGTTTCATAGAATAGTGAAAGCTTTGGTTACTTTGCATTATGTCTATCCTTTTTCTTCTAGAAACAATAATAAGTGGCTCTCAAGCTGGTTAAGTAATCAAGAAATTAGGTTTTCATTCTTTACATAGAATAGAAGCTCAGGGATTCCTAAGCTATATATGGGTTATGTAGAACAGAGGTATTAATGTTGAAATCCTTACAAATGATTGGTGATTGATGCACACAAAAATTGCAGTGGATGGGCTATACTCTTTTATATGCACTTTCATGCATGGCAGTTTGATTTACTTTTATATGCTCATCGGCTTGCCCATCTAGATAGAAATCCTACTGTAAAGACCCGACATGCTCAATTTTCAAATTAGGCACACCAAGTCCCCAACCACGTATAACTCTTACGAATTATACGTAAGGTTGTCTTAAAAGAAGGTGTTTATGTTAACATTGCTAAACCAATTTTATTATGAAATCGTTTAGTTAGATTTCTAAATAACTGGATTCGGCAGCGGAAAATCAAATTTTATAAAACAACTTATAAACTTCTACTCCCTACAGAGCAAACCAGTTTTCTAAGAAACTAACTTTATAAAAACACTTTGATCTACTCTTAGGGGTAGATAATCATTTACAATCAAGTGAGCATTAACAAGCCCTTAAAAGAAAATACAATTTATAAATAAATCCAGTCCTCTTACAAAACAAAACAAAAGAAGAAACAAAATACAAATAATGTCTCGATCCTATCACACTTCACTCATTCTCCCATATCTTCAGAATCGCCCAAAACCCGGGACAAACATCATCACATCAATCATCACCATCACCATCCTCATCAACAACAATAATAAGAACAACAACATCAACAACCTCCACACCATCATCAAGTCATCATCTCATCATCCATCATCAACAACAACAATACCTGTAAAAAGAATAACAACAACAATAATGAGCCGAAGCTCAGTACACAGTAACACAATCACACACGGAGTGGCACGCGAGCTTAACTAAATGCAATGCATCAATCCACAAGTTATTATCTTTTCATTAAAATAAACAAATCAACAATGGAGCACTCACACTCCGGAACAAGCCAATGGGAATCTGGGGTCCTGAGTAACAGCAGCTGCTCAGGGGTTGATATAGATAGACCGGATATCTATATCTCCTATATCTAACCGATAAAGAAAATAGCTTCATTTAGGGTTCAAAAGTCGTTGCCCGACTCTACTTAAACTCAGTCCATAACATGAGCCTAGTTCACAAGTTCCCATAAACTTTGAACTAAACCATGGTATTTCCCCTAAGTTTAAGTAAACGTTACTCAGATACTATTCCCCCTATCGGCTACCCACTTAACCAAAAAGAATCGCTATTGCATCATAGCGTACCATTGCATCATGGTAAAGTCATTGCATCATGACTTGGTTAAGCGCCTAACTAACATGTCATTGCATCATGACAGGTTTGTCGCTCGGTTCCGGATTCAACGACGTAAAGCACAACCAACACTCATCAATTATTAAGCCGTCTTTAAGTTCTTAATCCATTTAGGATGCCTATCCTATCAATCATCACGCAAGTTACTGCGTACCTTATATAAGATCGCCTGTAAGAAAAACATGAACCCCAATGACGATGTCCACTACTTAAGAAACTCAAATGAGTTTATTTCCTTTTGTAAAAGATCCACCAACTCCTTACAAAACAATTAAAAAAACAATCAATTAAACTAGCTCAATCTAATCAATTACTAAGTCATCTATACCAAATTTTATTAAGATCCTATTTGAGCAGACACTAATGTGGAACCCCACTATGGCTGCGATAAATCGCCCGCCAAAGTATGGACGGTTCTCCTTTGTCTGTCAAAGTATTTCTTTTCACTTTGATTATGCTTTCTTATCCACAAAGCATCAACAAAACATTTATATTCAAAAACAGATAAATCCAAAACAATTAAACATTCGAAACAACATATTCCTCATGTTATTCAAAGATTACCCTAACACATTCATTTAACCCAATTATTTGTTACTAACCCATTTTAGCTTAACCTTAGTCAAATTGATTAGAATTAGTCATTTAAGTCATTTACCAAGTCAAATATTAACCTTAGCCATTTAATTCAAAAGCCAAGCCAAGTGGATTAAGCTTAAGAAATCTAGTTTATTTTAGTTTAATTGAGTTCATTAAGTCAAACTCATTAGAAGTAATCATTTAATCTAAAACTAGTTCAAGTTGATTAACTTAAGTAATCTAATTCCTTTTAGCTAATTCCAGCTCATTTAGTCAATTTGAACTTAGATTCATTACTAATTCATTATACATGTGGGATCTATGTCAACTTGAACTCACCTTGACTTGAACTTAGCTAAATTAATTAACCTTAATTATTTAGTTCAAAAACTAAGTCAAATATGGCTAAACTAACTCAATTTAATTCATTTTAACTCATTCAAGTCTATTTAATAAAATTGAACTTAAGTTTGTTAACTAAGTTCATTTAAGCTCAATAATTAATCATAAGAACAAATAATAAATAAGGTAAAACAATTGAAGAAAAATATCACTTAAAACATACTAAATCTCAAACTTAGCATGAAGGAAATTCAAATAAAATTCATATAAATACTTAAATCGTCATTTATATACTTTCCAAGATCATTTACTTTCACTAAGTCATCACGACATCATGAATCAAGCAATGGAAATCATATATGCAACATAACTACTTTTAGTTTAATACTCCTAAAAATTCAATTATTTGTTGAATTTATAAATCTATCTAAATCATGCTTAATTAAATCAATCTATCAATATAACACATCAAACATCACTTATCTATCTCATTTTAATTCAAAAAGATCCATTTACACTTAACAATAAACATTTAGAAATCAAAAACAAGTTTTAATTTTTGTTTAAGAAAACACACAGCCGGAAAGAATCAAAATTTAAGTATCGATACGTTTTGATTTTGTAAAAACTCAAAACATGAAAGTTGTAGATCTCTTTTTAAGCTTTTTATAGCAACTTGAATCACCTCAATCGGAGGTCGTATGAAAAAGTTATGGTCAAAATACAAAAAAGCTGCGAAACAGGGCACTGAGTAAAACGAATACCGGCACTTCAAAGCCGGCGATGTAAATTTCAAAGCCGGCAACGTAAGGCTCAAAGCCGGCAGCGTAAGTCTTAAAGCTGGCAGCGTTGGGCATTTTGTTCCCTTCAAGGCCGCCTCAAAGCCGGCCGCGTAGAAGTTCGAGGAGCCGGTGTTGAAGACAGAACAGGGTTACGAAAACATGTTTTTCACACTTTTCTTTTATCAAAACTTCTTCAAATCATTTCCTAAGCTTCCTATATCAATTCCAACATTAAATAAACTATAATAACAACTTCCAACACTTCAAATCTCTTCCCACAACTTCAAACAACAATCAAACTTCAATTCAATTCAATAAACTCCAACTCACTATTCATCCTCTTCTTCACCAATTCCAACTTCCATCAAACATTAAACTAACAAATACAAATGTAAACAGCACTTCCAACAATTCAACATCAATTCATCAATTAGAAATGTAAATAACAAGTAAAAGAAAGGGAAATAGAAATAGAGAACTTAGCTTTTAGAAAAGAACACAAGTTGAAACTTCATCCTCTAGCTCGGTTTCCTCCATCTAGTTCATCTCCTAGCTTTGATTATTCTTTTAGTTGGATTTGATCTTGAGATTCAAGCCTTGAATTTGGAGAAAGAAAGAAAGAAAGAAGAGGAAGAAGAAGAAGAAGAAGAAGAAAAAAAAAAGAAACGTAAAAAGAAGAAAAGGAAAGGGATGGCAGCAAAAGGGAAATAAGAGAAAAAGAAAGGATAAACTAAGTATATATATATTAGAAATAGGGTATAAGTTTAGAACTATCAGATCAATATCTATAGTTCTAGAAGTATTTAAAAGATGATTTCTGAACCGATATGTTACAAATTAAGATCTTATAATAAGAACTTAATTTAGGGATTTAATTTGGATACAAAGATATTAAATTTGAGTTCGGGTTAAAACTGATATTTTTATTCAAGCAAATGAACTCAAATTTTACTGAGATTTAGGAATTAGTATTTTTGGCCTAAATTGAATATTTAGGAATCCTCTAAACATTTTTAGAACATGTTTAGGGATTTGAGGAATTTCAAATCTCAAAACCAACTTAATTATTAACTAATTAAATTAAGCCAACTTGTCTAATTAAATCCTATAAGTCATTTGATTCATTTAATTTATCTAAACTCAATTTCTAATCTAGGTGAATATTTGGGGTATTTCACCTACTTTCTTTCATTTGAAAGTCGTTGTTCGAGCTGAGAAAAATAGGATGACCCAGATCTTCCTAAGTGAAGGGGTGTAGACCTCTTATTAGAGTATTATTAAAGATGAGGCTACAAAGTTCTTTCAAGGAGGTGTACACAGGAGATTCATCTAATGGTTTTCATTTCTTTGTGAGGGGATGCTTTAAGCCTTTATCTAAAGTCTAATTTTAGTTGCTCAATAGTTCTATGTGACTAATGAAGAAATTTGGATGGCTATCTCTAATATGGGTACAAACAAAGCATTTGGGGTTAACAAGTATAGCAACAATTTTTATCAAAGAAATTGGGCTATGGTAGGAAAAGTAGTTATCATATGGTGAAGAAAGCATTTGAAAACGGGAAATCAACACTGATATCAATAAAACATTGATTTATTCGATCTCCAAGGTGGAGAAACTGGAGAGTTTTTCTCACTTCAAGCCAATTAGCATATGCAATGTGAATTACAAAATTATTACTAAAGTCATCTCTAATAGACTTAAATCAACCATGTCTCATCTTGTTCACTTGTCCCAAGTGAGCCTTGTTGTGGGCAGGAATATTGTTGATAGCATTGTAATCATGCATAAAGTAGTTCATCTATAAGACTTAAGAAGGGGCAAAAAGGTTGCATGACCATTAAGATTAATCTTCAAGAAGCTTATGATAGATTAAGTTGGAATTTGTCCAAGATACTCTTCTAAATGTTTTAATATTATCATGGGTTGTCTAAATACTTACTCTATGTAGGTGATGTGGAATAATTACCTTAGCACTCTCTTCAATCCAACAATAGGAAAAAGATAAGGTGACCTAATGTCACCTTATATCTTTGTCCAACGCATGGAGCACTTATGTCATATGATTAAGGATGCGATGGAGAGAAAATGGTGGAAGCCGATCTATTTTGGTGAGAAAAAGCTTTATATCTCGCATATTTTTTTCACTGATGACATTATTCTATTTTCAGAGGCTGGTGTTGAGCACGCTGTTATTATTTCTTCAATCCTCAATGAGTTTTACAAGTATTCGAGTCATGTTGTGAGTAGTGATAAGACCAAAATTTATTTCTTCCCAAATGTTCAATAGGAGGTAGTTTATGCAGTTAGTAGTACTCTGAATTCAAGGTGACTGGTAAACTTAGATGTTACTTAGGTATTCCTATGATCCATGAAAGAGTAATTAAAACTTTCTATGCTAATTTTGCGAAGAAGATTTAAGAGAAAATAGTGAAGTAAAATTCTCATTGTTTTTTCCCTTGCGGGCAAATCTACTATGTGTCGATCTATTTTATTAGCTCTCTTCACCTTCATTATGTAATCAACTTGCATTCCTAAGGATCTTGCGACAACATAAATAAGGCTAGATGGAATTTTATTTTAACATCAAATTCAACTAGCAAAAAAGTTAATTTGGTGTCTTGGGTGGGAATTGTCAACCTAAAGCTTGTGGAAGGCTTGGTATAAGAAAGATGACAAATTTCAATGCAATTAAAGTTACCTAAGAAAGACGACTAATAAGTTAAATAGATTTATGAGTCTTTCATTTAATGAATGGATGGTTTCCAATCTATATGATCTTAGTCTGCATGATAATATTTCATGGGCCATTTATCTTGGTATAGCTTGTGAGTTATTTAAGGTTGGCGTAATAAGAAAATCATGGGAGGAGAGAATCTTTTTGTGCATTCCCTTATACCTATTAGGAGCCTCTTCCTTACAATTATTTTGAAGTTAACACAAGTGGTGCAACAAAAAGTGGAAATTATTTAGCTTCAACTAAGGGTTTGATTCATGATTTTCATAGAGATGGATTGGTGATTTTATGGCAAACATTGGTGCAGCTTCATCTTTTGTTGCAAAACTTATACTACGAAATCTTATTTTAGAGTTAGACAATAAGATTGTGGTTAATACGCTTATTGGGCAAGTTGATCAAAATCCCAATTATTATAATTTGTTAGCTTCTTATCTGAAAGCTCTAAATAGAAACTGGAATAGGCATGTGATTCATACCAATCAAGAGGTGAATTTTTAAATTGATACACCAGCAAATAAAGTTGTTGAGCAACCATTGGGTGTGTAAGTGTTATAAATTCAACCTATTTTTATGAATGATCCTTTGTTTAAAGATTTAATAGGTGTGGCTTGTCCTAGAATGTATGCTATATAACTTTAGGTAATTCTGGCCCTTCTTTGATAAAAATAAAAAATAAACAAATAATCAATCAATTTTTTCGTTACTATTTTTACTACCTCATGTTGCTATATTTTCTAACGTGGAAAAGGCAATCTATTGGTGTGACACAGTGTTAGAAGAAGTATTAAAAATTCAATGATAAGTTATCTTTTCTATGTTCGCAAACAAAGCAAATAATATTGGGGATGTAGTAAAAATAATCACTAAAAACTTGGATATTAAATTGACCATTTTAAAATTTAAGTGCCAAATTAAATTAATTATGTAAAGTTTAAGTTCTAAATTTGACATTTACCAATAAAATATTATAAGAGTAATAACACATGTAGCTATATGATGTAGTGATAAGTAGTCCACAAGTGAAAAGTAGGGACTTGGATTTGACTTGAGAATAAAGCCAATAACTCCATTCTATGTTAAGCCAACCATGCAAGGCACAATTTTAAAGTTATTGACTCAAGAACAGTAAAATCAAGTTCGAGTTTCATAATATTTACCTTGATTGATTTAACCTAAATGAGCATGAGTAAATTATGAATTTTAATCAAACTCAAATATTAATATAAGAACTAAAATCATTATTTAGTGAATCAAACTCAAGTTTTATCTAATGCCACCTTAAGCTGAGCTCAAACTTAAACTTTAACTTTCGTTTAAGGTTGTTAAAAGCGTTGACCTTGTATGCCTAAGCACTAAGGCATGGCGAGGTGGCTTCAATGAAGCGTGTGCCTTTTGTGGTTAAGGCTTAAAAGGTGCCCGAGTAAGCACCTCAACTATTTTTGGCATTAAAATGAATTATCTTATTTAGGGATGAGGAAGAGAGAACCTGAGAGGAGTGGTGCTTTGAATGTCGAAACTAAGGCTAAGAGCTAAGCATCTGGAAGTTGAGAGAGAAAGAGAGAGAGTTTGTGTTCCACTATCAATCTGAGAGGAGGGACAAAATTAGGGAGATCGCCTCGCACAACTTCAGTTCTTATTGAAATGAATTTTAATGGTTAAGTTAAAACAATTAAGTCGGTAAATATGTTTACTAAAGGCAAAGGCTTTGTAAAGTGGTAAATATTAAAACGAACTTCAATCAATTGTATAGGTTATACTTTTTCTTTTTCTTCTTTTAATGTTTCTGTCTCTTTTTTTTTAATTCTTTTGCAATGATAAAATGAAAACAGTGAAAATAAAAAAAAAATACTATTATTAAGTAATGATTTATTATTATGCTTATATATTGTGCTTTTTTTTTTCCTTTCTTCTTTTTTTTTTTAATTTCTTTTTATCTGACTTTTTTTTTCTTTAATTTTCTTTTTTTAGCAGTAAAATAGAAATACTTAAAAAAGATTTATTGATGAATAAAGACCATTAAAGAAAGACTAACAATGTTTTAGATATACCATAACAATGATTTGTATCATTTGAGTAGTGTTCGTTAGTATAATGTCAACATTATAATTGAATATGTATATTTTTGTGCATCAAAATACTTTTAAAAATTTTTGTTATTATTTGCACTTCATTTCTAGAGTGCGCCTTCGTTCTTTGGCTATTTTACTTTTGTTGATTTTAGGTTGTTGTGCTTTGAATGCACTTTTTTGTTGTGTTCGAGATTTGAAATTTTGAGCTAAATCCAAGCTCAAACTAGAGCTCAATAATGAACCATCGCAAATCGATTCGTTTGCCACAGTGCTAGCAACCTTGGTTCCTATTCTGCAAAGCGAAAAAAACGAATTGATTTTCTACTGTAAAATTTGTTTTATATGAAGATCATATTATGTGGAAAATAATATAAAGCTTACTTTGAAATGTTAAAAGGGAATATGTTGACCATTAATGGGAAATGGCATTTTTTCTTTTCTGCTCGTACTGGATATGTGTTTATTTGTACTATCTAAAGTTTAAAATATTATATTTATAATCTTGTGGTACAGTTTGCAATTCACATTCGATTATCATTAATTTTAGAAAAAAAAAACCTTATTTTAATAATAACTATAAGTACTTCTTAATGTTAATATTGTTGTTTACTGTCAATGTTTCTTCATAATAAATAATAATTAATCAAAAGAATAATATAAATACTCATTATCAACGGCTCAACTAGCATAAAGCTGGAGCATATGTAACAACCTTAGGCAAGCAAGGAGTCCATGTTTTCAAAGTTAGTCCTACGGTTTCATCGGCTCATTTAACTCTTATAATCACTTTGATGAGGACGATTTGGATAATTTGCCAACAAAAATATAGAAATCTTATAACTAAACTAAATCCCTTTCTGACTTTATAATATCGTGGATTGACTAGAAGTTTTAGTGCATGTTAAAATGAGTAAATTGCACGTACAGCGGTTAAATTCTGTAATGATTATATGAACCCCTCCGTAAAAAAAAAAAAAAATAAAAAAATAAAAAAATAAAAAATAAAAAAATCAACACCTATACCTAAACTTTTTATTTAGAATACTTTTTTTTAATTTCAATCAGCACCTGAACTCCTAAAAATAGACGTTAAAAGTTCGGGTGCCGATTTTTTTAAATATAAAAAATGCATATAATTTCAAAAATTTTCAAAAGAGATTGATACAATTAATTTTTCAAAATATATCAATTTTTTATTTCCAAGATTTTAAATAAACGTATGCGAAAATGTGTGCAAACACAGAAAGGCCTTGACTTTGCTTCTTTCTTCGATAACCCAGTGTCTTGGAGCATACTTCCCATTTGCCAACATATACTCTTAACCGTTTTGCCCCACTAATTTTATGCATGTTTTAATAGCATGATTAGATCAAATATCATATCAAATGGGTATCTAAATGGGCTGAGCACTTACGAGTTAAATCTAGTTTTCTTAATTCGGGTTTTGTATAGATTAAATGGGCATGTAAAAACAGTCGACCGTGCTGATTTGATGGGAAATCTATATGACAAACAAACTTGAACTAGCTTGTTCTACATGCAGCAAGAAGCTCAATCATCAGTTCTATAAATGTGAAAAAAAATGCACATGTTCTTTTTACCATTGAAGTTTGAACAAGCTAATTTGCAGAATTGAATTTCCACCTGGAATGCTATGTCAAAGTATCAACAAGAAGTTGCAATGCTACATGTACAATCTCCACTCTGGCAGTATTAGCAAACTTAACACTTCATTGTATCATTCCTAGAATGTCATCCATCTACATACACAAAGATGTGGACACCAAAACCAACAATGGATAAATGTACCACACTCAAAACAACACAAAGTAGTCAGAGCGCCTAAGCAGCCAACAAAAGCATGGCTTCACTGTTAGCACTAAGGATGCCATCGGTCTAACCAAAGTTGTGTATTTGCTGCTAAATTTAGAAACATGAGCTAGTTATTAAAGCAACTCATTCAGCTTAACTAAAATGATGAGGTTGTCACAGGAAGATGTATACCTGGGAAAGTAACCACTTCTTTCCGATGAAATATCATCTTTTTGGTAACATAGAGGTGATAAGGATGCCAGCTTGTTAAGTCAAAGAGAAAGCTTCTCCAGAGGCTTAATTGCCGCAACACTGCTAAATTTAGGCCCCATATACTTCTCGTATGAAACCTTCAACTGCCTGCTTCCAGCAGTCTGGTGAAATCTCAAAATCATCTCAGCACATTCCCTGCAGTGTTAAGTAAACGAAGCCATATGTAAATGACTATTCTTAAGCATGGCAAAGATAGATGATGCAACATGAAGATCTATTACCTGATTTGTGCTACTTCATAGTGTGAATGCTTGCCAAGCAATGGAGTCCAAACTGGAGTAATTTGAAGGGTACATCTTGCTAAATATATAGCTGATGCACACAGCAAAGAAGGTTTGAAGCACGAAGCTTCATGTTCAACCAAGCAGAGCTCAATGAGGTAAAATGCTAAATGTTCAAGCTGCCATGCATCAAAGAAAGCAATAATTAAGTATAGAACAATCACATGGCCTAAAACAATAATTTTAATAAGAATAAGAATGTCTTTTAATATGGGAAATATCACAGCTGAGTGCAAATTCGGTGGCTCTGCAAATCTTTACATGGAAATGAAGAAACTTCTGTGTATGTTTCAGGCTTACTGAGAGAAAGTATTCATTAGGTGGACCTTCCAAGTAAAGATTTAAGTACCTTTTTGTCTGAACGGGCAGCTTTGAGAAATCTCAGCATGAAAACATAAGGAGTGGGCACATTTAGACGAAATTTCAGCTGCTTCAAGATGGACTTTTCCTGAAGTAGAAAATGCAACCATCATCATCGATTTGTGAACAGCAAAACTTAAGAAAACCCATTCTCTGGCTGGGAGCTGAAAAGTTAAAAAGTTGACATTCTAGAAATGGGCTTCTAAGGAAAAAAACTACTCAGTACAGTACAGAAGGCATCTAAACAATTATACCATTTTTAGCACTTGTTCCCTCGTGTAAGACTCGGCAGAGATACTTATTAAGTCTTTTATCTGTATAACAAGAGCAATAATGAGATATCAGCATAGAATAAAAGCTGCTGCACTAAGTAAAAGTTAAAAAATAAATTAAATATGTCAATGTACCCTAGGATGCCAAAAGTCCTCGTACTTTGATGACAACAAAAGCGCAACAAGGCCAACCAACTGCATCTCATTCTTCTGAATTGTCACTTGAGAAAGGTAGCTATCTAGCAATGTAACCATAAGAAATAGTGTCTCATGCATCAAGTCGAATTTCATATGCACCTATTAAGATTAAGGAGTCCTGATTAGCTAGAAACTTCAAAATGAGGCAACCATATCAAAATTAACATTTCATGGCCAACAACAAGAAAACCCGAATAACAATCTGACCAACTTCCCATGTACCTCAATTAACCAATTTATCAAGATTCCTCGCATATGGTGGGTAACTTCAGTCTGTATTGACATATAATTTGCCAATGATGGAGTAAGAGCCTGCAAAAATTTGACAAATAGGTAATCAACTTTAGCCCCAGCTATTATATAACTGCCATTACTGTTACTGATCTAAGATATACTAAGCATAATAAAACTTATACATTCACAAATTTTGACTGAAACACATTTCAAATTTTAAAAGGTACAAAGGTCAAACAATTAAGAAAGAAATTTCTCCAGTATAAAATCTAAGTTCTAACCTGCATTACCGGAATCAATGGAAGAAATAACAAAACATATTCAAACCTCAAACATTCACAAATTTGAGCCAAAGACATTTAAAATTTTTAAATGATAAAAAACTAATTTAAAAAAAAATTTAAAAAGGCTGATAAGAAAGAATTCTCCAGTGTATTTATCCAAAAGCCTAGTTACCACCCAATTCCAGTGTTTTTTATGATTAACATCCACAAATGCATGGCCAAACTCCATTAGATCATGCATTGAGGAGATTCAATTTGAAAAAAATCTAGCGAAAAGGGGGCTTCCAAAAAGAAGTAAATTACATGCACTCTAAGAAGCATGCCTAGTTGGTATCTCAAAAGCCTGAATCATGTTGATGATATCTGTTATCCTGCAGATTAATAAATTATGATCCTTATCTTACTCTAGACCAACATATTTAGTATCTTCTCACACATCTAGATATAGCTTGAAAGCAGTAGAACTGGACTTTTCATCTCACAAAGGAAAAATATATTTGGTCTACTAAAAGAGACAAGAAAATCAGGCTGTAAGTCGTAGGAGTGAAAATGAAGATTTTCTGGTTTATAAGGGCCGCTATCAAAGGCTAGTTAGCAGAATGGTATATTTATACTTAACAAGACCTGACTTGACTCATTCATGAACATGGTCAGTCAAGCGATGCTCTTTCCAACCAGATTAGATATCATCTAGATGCAATGAAATGCTTTGCTAAAAGTACTTGAAAGGAACTCAAGAGAAAAGCTTGTTATTCAAGAAATTGAATGTGAGGATGCTTGAAACAAACATGGGTGTTAGTTAGGGTGCGAGAAGTGTGATAGTAAATCGATGTCTAGACATAGAATAAATTTTATTTGCAATTTGTATATTAATATAATGAAGTCCAATTCAAAATGGAACATGTTAGAATTGACGGACACTTTGTCAAAACTCAAATTAAAGGTAGTATCAGTCAAGCACAACTGTCCACTCAAAATAAAGAAACCAACATGCTTACAAAGTCCCTCTCTAAACAACCAATTGAGTTTCCTAAGCAACCTAGAAATAATGATATCCATTCCTTAGCTTAAGGTGGGGCTGTTGGAATCAATTCTTAGAAAGTTATTGATTTGGTCCTCATGTAGATTTTCAGTAATGGTATTAGTTAGTGTTATTAATTATGTTGTCATCTTTTGCCAGGATGTCATATCAAAAGAATATGTACCTAGAAGATACCTCGTATGTCTAAAAGATGGACTACCCTTTTATTTATGCAAAGAGGTCATGAGAAATCCTAAATCTTATGGGTTCTATCAATTTAGTCCAAACCTTTTCAAAGGTATAGTACAATCCTAAGTATTCTTGAAAACCAGACCATACAAAAGTTTGCTTCCATTGTGTTCACTGTGAGAGGAAAAAAAAAAAGGTGCATCGCTGGATCATTTATGTTCTTTTCCTATACAACATCCCTAGACTTCTGAACATGTTAACAGTATCCATTAGATATTAATACTGCATGTGTAGCAATGTTGATAACTACATAGTATTTTACCACATAAACTATTCATTAAGTCTACCAAAGATCAACAATTATTTTTAGTAAAGGATATATTACTAAAATTCTCATCCTGAGATTGCTATTGAATTAACAGACTGCATTGATTCACTTAAGCATTCACTTGTCATGAATGCCTCACCTCTAATAATTTTGGGGCCATGTGCCCTGGATGTGTCGTTTGCTTATGACTATATTGGGAGCAAAAATATTAAAAAATCAGAAAAGAACTGTTTTTACTCTACGAATTGTCTAAAATGAAATTTATATGAGACATAAAGAGATAGTATGAAAATGCCACCTCGGTTGCCCAGTAATATTGGTAAATCTCATCAACATATTCAGCAACTTCTAGCTCATTGCTGCCATCATCGATGCAGGATTCCTCTTCTCCCTTCTCAAACTTGTGTTGTTTGCTAACTAACTGTAATATAACACATAAAACCATTTAGGTGAAATGTGAAGCCATGCATAGTAATCATTAGTCATTACTCAGTAAGTAACTACCTTGGCTTCAGCTGTTATTAGTGAAGAAGTGTAAGATTTTCGGCGCTCTGGCTTTCTCTTAGAAATAATTTTGATTGTGTCTTCTCCTGATCCATCATTACTGGACAGCATCTTTTTAGTTCTATCCTCTTGAAAACTAACTGTTATTGTATTCTTTTGAAGTGGAACTGCCACTAGTTTCTGATTCTCAGATGATTCTGCAGATGCAGAAGATAATTTGTCTGAACCCAGCTCCTGCTTTGACTGCACTGTCCTTCGAGCATTCAAATATGGTGACTTCCTCGCAACTGGCTGTTTCACAGAGAGGAAGAAATTGTAGTTGTCTTTAGAGCACAATCACAGCTGAACGGAATCAACACAGAGATCATTATATGTTCACCACATGAACAAGAAAATACTGAGGCCAAAAACTTTAAGTGTCTCTACTTCGCATTAGTGGGAGAACCTAGTATGAAATAAACTAACACCATCAATCTCCTATTTCTGTACAATGGAAGTAAATCAAGTTTCACTGACGAGGAACAGCTAAATCAACAAGAAGAATGAAATGAGTTTAATGGAAGCAGTTCATATGATGAAGTAATTACATCCTAAAATTCTACATACCCTCACAATATGCTCCTTGAATATGCTTAAAATAACCCACAATGTGTATTGTGATAGAACCATCTATCTATGCCACTATCATCACCAGATGATATGGTCGAATCATACTGATTTAGAAAAACAACTACCTGCTTCCATTTTCCAGTTCTGGGGATAAGCAAGATGCATCGGTTCTTTAACCATTTTGCAATTCATTTTTTTGTAGGTAGGGTGCTTAATTTTGCTTAAAGAAGGATATGCTTTTTAATGTGATGGAAGAATTCATAATTAAAAACCTAATCCTTAGGATTGGAAATAATTATTTAAATGACATAACTCCAAAACTAACATATCTCATATGTACCTGGACAAATATTTAACAGATATCAATAACATGCATTATTTTCCCAGTTCAAAGGGCCATTGCATTGCCACCACAAATACATTGCCGTTGTCCAAAAGGCCATTCTCTTCTGATTAAACTTCTTCACTCCAACCAAAAATGGGACAAGTAAAACTTAAATTAAGATCGAGCTTGGTAATTTTTATTCCAAGGGCATATCATGCAAGCGAAAGCATAAGCAAAACAGCAGAATGTGTATATCATTTGACCCAAGAAACAATCTTAGAATTAAATATTGCTGATTATCAGTTCCGAATATATTCTGCATCCTAAGACTTGATACACAATCTACATGTTCATGGGAGTTTGAAACGAATGCATGTCTTTTCCTAAACACAGAATAATATAATGATTAATATGGAATATAGTAGGGCTAAAGAGAGATGTATTAAGTTAGGAATCCTCTAATTCCAATTTTCTTGATTCTTTCAAATTAATTTTAATTTGCAAAATAATGAGGTAAATATAGGGTCTGGTTATTTCATCATCTTTTTATCATTTTGACTTCATCTTTTTGTCATTTTCAAATAGATTGTTTGTCAAAAATAGATATTTTTATTAATAAACCGATCAAACAGATCAGATACTGATATGAAATAAATATGATATAAATACGATACAGATAACAATGAAAAAGACCATCCAAACAGACCCATAATGTTAGTGTTCCTTTTCATAATAAAGGATGGCCATTTTAGGGGAAAGGCATCTGTGTCACCTACCCCTGATAGAATTGGCCAACAACATTCTGACGCTGGAACTTTTGGCTTCCAATTTCACTAAGGTTTTTTTTGGCCTAGCTACCCCACTACATTATATGAAACATTTTAAAGGAGAAGAACTGAAGGACATGGAATCTCCAATTATGTAGCTCCATGAATTGAACTTGGCTTATTGAAACCCTTTATTAGCTTTCTGGCTTATCCCTGTCCTTTGGTTCTTATAGATCGCCATTGTATAAACAATTCTTTAACTCTTTATCAATAGACATTTACAAACTATAAAGCAAAAAAATGAAAAGTTTAAAAAAACAAAGTGCTTCATTTCAAAAGAAATGCATCTTACCACTGTAGATTTTTTTGACAATGCACTTACACCTGCAGAAATTTGAACCCTAGAAGCCCTGTTGACAAGCAAGCTTAGTCATCAATATGGCCGCAAACAAGAATTATCACAACACTAAAATTTTCTTATGGTCAGGTGGAAAAATAGTTTGAAAAGAATGATGATAAAGCGGAAAGCCTTGATCCCATAACATCAAAATTCATTTCCAGACAAGCACTTGTGTGAATTATGACTATATAGCTTGAAAGATTCTTCCACAAAATATCCAGAGAATGGCCAGCACCCAACCAGCTCAATAAAGGATAAAGGGCCATCTATTAAATGTGATGAAAGAGCTTTGCATGCAAGCTTGATAAAACTGAGCTGGGAAAAAGTTAAAAAACTGCTAAACAATACCACAATATGTGGTCTCATACCCACTGAAAGCCAAAATAATTGCCCTTACTTACTTCAGCAAACAACCATCGCTCACTCTCTTCCTTGGAATAAGAGCACGAGAATGGGTTTTTCGTGGCTGCAGTGGCTTAACAACTTCTTTCTTTCCTGAAATTAGCATAAAGTTACAGTCTTGTTATACAAGTAAATTAATAGATATTGTCATTATAATCGTACCAGATATAGCACCGTTTCCCTTTTCTTTATCAGAACATCCAGAATTGCCCTACAGGCAAAAGACTTTGTAAGTGATTTAATGTATTTAGCAACAGGAGGTAGCACATATATTTCAAATTGCATCCGATACGCACAACGCATAATCATTTTTATAACATGACATTATCTAGACAACAAAACTAAGTTGATTAATACCTGTGTATTGCACTTCAATATCGGTAAAGACTTCCTTCAAGGGAAAAAATGACAGAAGCAAGTGTTACAACTTTAACTAGTTTTACTCTCTGAAATTATAACCAAAAAAAACAAGAAGAAGCTTGCAAACCTTGCCATTGTGAGAGAATTTATCTTGTCCATCCTGGTAAGTTTAAAGAGGGAAAAAAAAACAGAGAGATTACTCTAAGAACAATGAGGTAACTATCAGCAGCAGACATGTATATCAAGCACAGACATCAATTGCAGTACCGTCTGCTAGAAACGACAGAGCATTGGCCAGATAAACGAACCACAGTCCTGTTCTCTTTAAAAGTACTCCTTCCATCTTTAGCTGTTAAAACCACATAGTTAACTCTGTTGAAAAAATCAATTAAGAGTACCAAGAATAGGTTTATTGAAAAGCAAGTGATCACCTCTCGATGTGGAAGGACCACAGGTACATTGACTTTGATTTTCCCCTGCTTCTGCCTGCTTTTGATTCTAGTAACACAGCATTACAAACTAATTCAACACTCCATGGTAGTATTGGATAACATGAATTATAATAGAACAGCATAGACCAATGCAATTAGATGGAAAAATGAACTAATAAATCCTAAGAGGTTTCTCTATTTGACAATCAAAGATCACATTAACTAAATATCTAACAAGATGACTTGATGGATATCTTCTGTAGGCCAATACAATGGCTAGGCTGCACACATACACAAGAAACAGCAGTACTGAATTTCCTGCCATGGGTCCTCTCCAAAGCTTCACCACATAGAAAATATTGCTAAAATATATGAAATCTAGTCACTCCATAAAAATCCCCATAATCAGATCATGTTACGCGCTTACACTTTACTTTTTCAATTATAGCATAAAAATAGTTCATGAACTCGGGGACTTTGGCAGTTCCAATAATTAAGGAGTATTACTTCTCCTTGATTATGTAGAGAGAGAGAGAAGAGAGAGTGAGAGCTTTCTAAAGGAGTTGGATCACCTTTATATTCTGTGTTAGCATCTTTCGAGTATACATTGCCTATATGGTCATATAATGTAACCTATATACTTTTAGCTGCTGTTGTTCTTTTTCCTATCTATTATGTATATTTCTCATGTGCTTGAATGGATATTAACTGAATTCCTTGCTCATCAAAAAATCAAACATACACAGAGTCCATAGAAAAAAAGCAGACTGAATTCTCCTACCAGAAGAGATTTCCGCATAGAGGCGACTGTTGGCCTGCTGCTCAGAATTCCAGAAGCGCTACAATGATATTAAATAAGCTGACATAAGTTTGCATGATGTCAATGGTGAATGTGAGTGAATGACTTGCTCTCTACGGCCAAAAACTCCTCGAACACTACAATGATGTCAAAATACTATGTAAAAGGTTCACATACTGCCCAAATAAGAGCGTAAAAGATGTCAAAAAATGTTTCAATCAATATTTTACTTCATCTAATTAACCAAAAAAAATATTTTACTTTAACTAAAGATGTATAAAGGGAAATCATTTCTTCACCGGAAGTTATGAAGTAATGGGCACTTTCTTACCACATGTTCAAATGATGATAAACTTCACAACAATATGCAAAATTGCTTAAATATTTCTACATTCTTCTAACTTCTTTAACCAAAATATCAATTAAAATGGGAATGTGCCTCTCTTTTAAGGAGCCCCAAAAGTACGGGACTTCCTACCACTATGCTTATAGAATGAGTTGGAATTCCCAAAGAATCACATGTAACCATCAAAAAATCATGGCTCAGTTGCTATACGACTACCTAAAGACAAAGGTAGAATTTGCAACACAAAAGTATGCAAAGAAGAGGGAACATCGTTGAAGCATACCATGGCGCAATCTTAATCCTCTCACTTTTGTATTTCCTGTATTATATAAAGGCATGCACGTTCAGCACCCAAACAACAGAAAAGGAGCTGCAAAACCTCTTACAATTGCCTTACTTTGTTTATCATCGAAGTAAAATTTATATTTGGCAGTGTCAGGTGGAGCTAAACTAGAATTATTGCACCAGCTAGGTCCGACAACTACATGAAAAAACAAGTAAAAAATGAGAAGGTGCTCACATTGGTTTGGATCCATCACATATTGGTTTGCTGGAAGGTTTACTCTGAGCATTACTGAGATCAGCCAAAGCTTTCCTCCTCACGATGCTTCGGGCTAAAACATTTCATTACACAAATTGACAAGATTATCAATAAATGAATACTGAAAATAAGTTGAAACTCCAAACCAAATCCTACCATAATTATCGAGTGTGACTTTAACCTTCTCCGTGTTCTCTTGACCATCCTTCACATTGGAAGTGGTAAAATCAAACAATGAGATAGGAAGTGTAAATCATATAATAGATTTTCTAAAAGAATCAAATCACAACCAATGAAGACTAAAACAAGACACAACCTTCACGTTGCTTCTTCGGGTCTGATTTACACCAGTGTAAATCGGGACCGATTTCCTTCTACACAAAATCAAACCAGATACATCATAAGACAAGAGGACTGATTTAGAAAACGTGAAACTTCTCAAAGAAGCATCGATTTTGCACGTACTACTTACCCCGGAGGCATAGGATTCTCTTTCACAGATGAACTGGCACAAATAAAAAAGTACTGAGCCATTATTAAGATTGAATTATCAAAATTTAAGCAAAAGCAAGAAAAATATAAAAGGAATAAAATCGAAATCCCAAACTCACGAGCTATCGCTATTTGTATCAATCTTAGGCCTTTCCCTATCAGTATAAATCCTAAGGTTCCCAATTCCAACTGTTTCCATCAAGAAAAATCGAATTAACAACAAGAAGAAGAATAAAAATTATGACTCTGGAATTCAAAATTTTACGGCATTAGAAGTCCGAAATTTTACCAGTCTTGTGCTTGCGGTGCTCTCCAGTTGCATTACTGTCTCCTATGCTCGCCTTTGGCTATCAAGAAAGAAGTTAGGGTTTTAATCGACTCATCATCGGCAAAATTAATTATTAATCAATTAAAGTGAAATGAGATTGTTTAAAAGAAAAGGGTGGAATTGGGAAGAGGAATTAGGGTTTTGTGATGTGAACTGACCTTGGCGGGATACACCATGTTTGGTTGTTGTTCAATCTTTTAGATTTCAAGTGGAGATTGAAAGTGGAGTTAGATTGATTACTACTAGTTGTTGCGATGCAGATAGAGAGAGAGAGAGACGTTAGAAAGTTGAGGAAAGAACCGCGTGTTTGTGTTTTTGAAAATAATGGGCCTCTTGCTGGCAAAAGCCCCGGCCCATGTAAATTTTAAGCCGACGGCGAAGGTTTTTTTCTTTTTTTTTCCCGATCAATCACAAGGTTTGATATGATTTTTTTACAGGGGTAGTGTCAAAAATCACATGAAAACTTTACGAGAAAATTGACTTTGGTGGTTAAGGTTTAAAATGTTGGATTTAATATACAAAAAATTTTGGTTGGTTTTACAGCCCCACCTAGCATTTACATTATATGCTAAGTTTGCTCCCTTGAGAGAGGTGACCTATATATACTAAATAGCGGTAATATAAAAATATAGGTCATAGATTGTTCTTTCCACATCATCCAATATAATATCATGCGTTAAATAGATAGTAAAAATAGTCATAAAAAATTTAATTAAATACTATCAATCATTTTAAAATTTAGTACCAAATAAAATTTTCGTATTGAGTTTAGGTACTGAATTTGATATTTATCCTATTTAATATATGGTTTTATACAATAGGAAAGCGCATCTTGGGTTATTTATTTGTTAATTTTCTTTTCATTATATATGTATTTAGTTCAAAGATTCAAAAAATTTCGATGGGGAAATCCTAGCCTTGTAAATATTCATCTTAAATAATTGAGCTAGAATTTGATAAAGCATCTCGAATAGAGATTAAGATAATTTTAATAGGTTAATCAAATTTATATGCACTTTTAGGATAATTGGTGATTTTATAATAAGTGAATGTTATAATTGGTATCTATATTTTATCATATTATACAATTGATTACCTAAACTTTAAATGTGTCAATTTACTACATCAGCTTTACCTATTTTTTACAATTAAGTATCTAAGTTTTGCTAAATTTTATCATTAGCTACCTTAACTTTACTTAATTTTACACTTAATTACTAAATTTACCTGTTGTAAATGGTTTCGAAAGGTTTATATATTGTAAATTAATACTTTTTAAACTTAAATAGTTATTGGTGAAAGGGAAAAAAATTACATAATTAATTCAACAAATTGGTAAAGTTCAAGAGCCATATGTGAAATTTACCATTTTTATGATTGAAAAAAAAAAGGTTGAGAAGTATAAATTTCTAGCAAGTAGATCCATATAAGTTTAAATTTTACTCTAAACATTGGTTGCATAAAAGACCATGTATGGAATAATCTTAATATATATTAAGGTTAGTGGTTTTATAAATATAGATTGACATTGAGACTAATAAACTTTAGAGTAAGTGCACGATAGAGTGGGTATTTAAAACAATTACAAGTCATAGTATTTAGTATAGATGGTTTGTGGTTTAGACATCAATGTTAGTTACATGAAAAATGAGACTTGATATGATGAATTTATAATAGATATAAATCAAAATCATTGAAAGATGAGTTGTCAATGAGATGCAATTGTGAGGCAAGGGATGACTATAGAAATATGATAACTAGATATATGGTTATACACAAATAAATAATCATAAAACTTCGATGGTAATGTGATAGAGATTTAGCATCACACCTATTGAATCAGAAGGATCAAATTAGATTTAGATGAGGAAATGTATATCATAGTTGTATAAAAGTTATACTAACGAGCTAAACATACATGTGACATGATATGATTAAAATGTGCAATATATATGTGTGTTTGTATTTGTAAGTTTACAGGACATAACCACAACTAACATTTGAACGTGATAATGATAAAATTCTAGTCATGTGAATTGCAGCTGGCATTTGGACACTCGATGTTGACATTCAGGCGTTGGGTATGATTTGCATGATCACGATGTAGTAGGCTAATGTCAAGATGCTAGGGTGTGGTGTCGGGACGGTAGTATGTTTTGTAGGTGGCATTCAAATAATAGCTCGTGGTGTCCAAAATACTAGTTTATCATGAGGATGCTAGTTTCTAAATTAAACTTTAGAAGCATTTAATGCAATGGACAAAATAAGACAATGTCTATAAGACTTGAATAAGCTTAAATAGAGGACATTGGGCAAAACTCAAGAAAGTTAGTTAAGTGTATTATCTTGCAAGTAATTTATTTATATTGTTCTCTTAATTGATTCGCTCTTATATTCCATTTGCTATCGAGTGAGTAGTGCTAACAGGACTGGTTTGCAATTTGTTGTAAGAGGAGTTTCTATGGTCCCACATATGGGACCATTCAATCAATCATCCAGCCGTTAAAATAAATATAATAATTATAATATTAACTATTTTAGTGATTCAATCATTGTTTGTATGGTGTGAGATAATGAATAGTGAAGGGATTAGTCCTGTCAAAATTAAAGATAGGACCTTATAATTTTTGTTGTATGATACCGCTTTAAGAAGTTCTTAAATGTTTTAATGAAAATATAAGTTATGCCTTGAGTATGTTATTGCATTTAGTTGAGGTCAGAACTTAGCGACTGTTGTGAGTGTATTTGTTTATATTTTTGAGGTATGGTTATAGAACATATCCTTTAGATCATTTTATTTTAGATAAATAAAGTATAGCATGAAGTCTTCCATTAGAAGGCAATTGAGTATCATACAGATTACGAGGTAAACCTAACTTTATGTTAAATAGAACTTGATCTCTTTATCATCGTCCCATTTCTTTATCGTAATTACTTTATATTATTGTTATATCATATACTTTTATAGGTAATTGCATCGTTTAGGCATTAGATTTGTAAAAAGAGACAAATATATGATGTACAACTCAATTCAACCCATCCTTCCCTCCCCTTAACCCTTCTCCTGAATTTAAGTAGGAATTAATCAATTTTTTAATTGGTACTAGAGCTAATCTCTAAGAATATCAACACTTAATTCCATCTAAAATAAAAATCATGGTTGCAAACATATTGAGCTTCTTAGAAACGATATGTAATAAATAGGTCACCCTTACTAATGGAAGGAAATGTAAAGTGAAAATTTTTCTAAAAGCACGATATAAGATGTTTTGGAATATCGTGAATGATGGTCTTATAGTTATAGAAGGAAAATAATTATACTAAAACAAAAAGGAAAATAGCTCAATTAAATGTTAGCTAACCCATACATAAACTTCAAAATTGATCAATTTAATATATGAATTTTAAAATTAATCAATTTAGTACCTAAATTTTGAAATTGATCAATTTAGTACCTAAAAAACCTTTTTCATGCATGTTAATAGTACATCCATCATACTGGTTATATATATTATGTCAAATTTAAGATGTTAGTCTATTCAACAAAAATACCATTGGCATGCACAAAATGTTGTTTTAAATATTAAATTGATCAATTTCAAAATTAAAGTATCCAACTACATATTTTATCAAAGTTTGAGTACCATTTGTAGTATTGACCTAATTTTTAAAATATAGTTGGATTGAGTGAAAAAATAATAATAATGCAATCACGTGTGTATACACTATTAGTACGTAAAGGCAATAGCTTTAAAGGAAAATTTAAACACGTTGTCGTAAAAAAAGGAAAAAAAAACAAACACATTCTTCAATATAAAAAGCAAAAGTAATAACTATTAGATAAGCAAAAGAGATATAAGAAATATGGAAATGTGGAATGAGGGGTAAAACATATGTTTACCCCTTTAGAAAAATAAAAATTATCAATATACGAATTAGATGAAATTAATTACCAAAATGCCATTGTGAATTTTCGTTTGTAAAATGAGATATTAAGATTTATATATAAATCATGATTTAATGCTTTAGTACCATAGCTATATCTCGTTTAACAATGAAGATATCGTATTTTTGTATACGTAAATTACGATTAATACTCATGATATTCCAGCAGTCAAAATTCAAAATGCCACCCCATCTATCTTTCCCCTTTTCTCCTTTTTTCCCCTTTCTCTCCCTTCTGGTGTGTCATCTTTTTTTTGTCTCATCTTCCTCTCTCCTCTTTTTGTTTCTCTCTCTTTGCTTTTTGCTTTCCAAGAAACTCTATGGTCTTATTATTAATTTTGACGGGATCGATCCCATCAACCATCTAATGGCCCACACTAAACCTAATTGTGTTTGAATTACTAAAATAATCAATATCCAAATTACTATGTTTATTTTAATGATTAGATGGTTGACTCAACGGTCCCATCAACCCCCTTCCCCTAACACACACACAACATCTTTCCTCTATTTTTACTTGTTACTTCTCATTTTGCTTTTATGCTCTAGTACTATGTCTTCTTTTACTTTTTTAGGTTACGCATTTATCACGATTTTTAAATGTGATACTTGTATAGACATAAGAATAAGTGTTGCTTCTTTTAACTATGACATACGTATAATATATAATTTTTGCATAGTATGTGTATAAGTAACAATTTTGGAGCTGTGCATTGATAATTATTTTCAATTACATCTTAAGTAATTATTATCAGTAAGAACTTAATAGAAAATTATTTATGGTGAGGTAAAACACTTGTTTACCCATTGTAAAAAAAAACTACTAATATATAAGTGGGATGAAATTAATTACTAAGATGGCTAAAAAAGAAATTAATTACCAAATCTCATTGTAAAATCATATCTAGAAAAAGGAGATATTGAAATTAGGTAAACCACATTAAAAGCTAATAATATTTGAGGTTAAGTTCATTTAAGGTATCAACATTTTGAGTGGTTCGTAAGAGGAATCAACGTTTACGGATAAATTTATTTAAGGTATCAATGTTTCAAGAGGTTAAAAAGAGGTATCAACGTTTTGCTGAGTGAATCAAATAAGGTATAAACAATTGACCATAAAAGAAAATTTAGGAAACATAATTGAAAACTAATTAAAATGTTGTTATCTTAAATAAACTTTGCAAAACATTAATACCTCGTTTGATTCACTTTACAAAATGTTAATACCTCTTTTTAACTATTTGAAATGTTGATATTTTAAATGAACTTACCCTTAAACGTTGATATACTCTAATGTAATTTACTCTATCAAAATTTACATATAATTTGTGAAGTGCGCTTTAATATTTTAGTACCATAGTTTTGTCTTGTTTGACAATCAAGATATAGTGTATTTACATGTAAATAATGGTTGTTACTCACAGAATTCCAACAAGCAACATTCAAACCATCACTCTATCTCTTTCTCTTCTCTCATCTCTCACTCCCCCTCCCCCTCCTCTCGGACACATCATCTTTCTCTACCTATCTTCCTCTCTCTTAGCTTTTCTTTTCTTTTTCTTTTTTTTAAGATTATCTTATGTTTAACCATCATTTAAGAGAAATTACGCAAATACAATTTGTACAAAATTAATTACTAATATACGATCACTATACCACGTGTAGTACATGTGATATGGCTTTTTATCTGTATCGCACATCCAGCATGCAATACACTTTCAGGCCCGTATCACATAGCCTATATGAGATACAAAGCTTAACCTTTACAACCTTTCACTTTTTTTCCTTTCTTTTGCCTAATTTTTTTACATACCTATGAAAAACCATTACGCTTCACACTGATGTGGGATATAAACTTTATGGAAAAGGATTTAACTTTTCCTTTGTGAAACAACATAAAAGCTAAGATCTTGAATAAATTAATTTACCACAAACATCAGTTGTTGATATTGCATACCTGATGTGCAAAACGTAATTGAGGAGTTTGATTAATCCCTTTAATAAATTGGTTTCTTGCTCTTAATCTTGTATTTCGTTACAGAGAATATTGATGAAATAGCCTTTTTCATGCCGTAATGTGTTTTTGTGCTTTCCGTTTGTAACCTTAACAGGTAGATGAGGATCAATTTTATATATCTATTGTTAATTTCTAGTATGTCCATCAAATACCAGTTTTAATGATTAAGATTTATTTTGACTATTAAATAGACAACTTAACTAATTATGACCATATTATAATAGAGTATCCCTTAACTTTCGGGCCAGATTCTAACATTCTCCCACTTGGCTCGACAATTCATATCTATTATACTTAATAGTCAGACATTAAGTGCGTATAAATAGGCAGATGTCTTAACACATTCATAAGCTACCTCGACCTAATGAATCACACAATACAGGTTGGTTATGGCAGTCATACACTAAAGCATCACGTACTCCCTTCCATATACCACAACATTGGTAATTCATTAAGTGATGTCTCACGAGCGATATATAAATATCATAATGGCCAACATTAATGTCTTATAGAGACTATTATTTCTTGCTCGATAACAATTAGGTGTACACGATCATAATAAATAAGAAAATGCCACTATATCATAAACATTATATTAAGCTCTAGAGTGTTAAGACATCATAAAATCAACCATTCTTTGAACTGCTTTAAATGTCTTTAGTTGTAAGTCTTTAGTTAAAGGATTTGCAATCACAAGATCTTTATGTTCTATACATACTCTTCGTTTCTAAACCTTTTTCTTCATGGCAAAATGTTTAAACTCCATATGTTTAACACTCATAAGGTTTTGTTGTTCATGGAGAAGAAAATTGCTGCATAATTATCATCATCAACTTCAGTGAATTAATAATGGCATCAGCAACCTTAAATCCTAAAATAAGGTTCTATAGCCATAGTGCATAAACCACAGCCTTAACATAAATAAGAAACGTTGTTTCATCAGTAGATGCAGTAATGACAAATTGTTTGATACATTTCATGAAATTGCTCTTTCTACTAACAATAACAAATAATCAAACATAGATTTTCTACTATCGATGCATCCAATAAAGACTAAATCCAATTATCTAATCAACTCTAGTTGATTGGATTTACTAGACATAACATAAAGTCATTTACTCCTTGAAGATACCTCAAAATTTTCTTTATAGCCTTTAAATAGTCAATACCTAGATTATTTTCATTAACAGTAAGTAAGATATCATCAACATATAAAACCAAAAATATAAACGTACTCCCATTGATCTTCTAGTATATACACCAATTAATGGCGTTTCTTTTTTTTCCTCAATCCAAAAGATGTTATGGTATAATCAAACTTAATACACAATTGCTGGGAAACTAGTTTAAGTCCATATATTGATTTCTTGAGTTTACACACCATATCCTTCTATGGAAAAACCTTTAGGTTAATCCATAAAAACTTCTTCCCAAAACCTATGTTCAAAAATGTAGTTTTCATATCCATACCATGCAACTCTAAATCAAACTGAGCCATTAACACCGTGATTATTCTTAATGAATCTTTTTTTGAGACGGGTGAAAAAGTTGCTTCATAATCAATTCTATCCTTTTTAGTATAGCCCTCGGTAATAAGTCTAGCTTTATATTGTTCAATATTGCCATTAGAGTTACGAGACCATTTATACCTGACACATTCAAAACCTTCTAGCAATCGACGAGATCCGAGACATTGTTTTATGCTATGGAGTCTAATTCATCATTCATGGCCTTAATCTATTTATCAGACCTGCCGCTTTTCTATGGCTTGTGAAAACGAAATAAGATCCTTATAAAATGCCAATATCCAATTTTGACTCTTGCAAATAAACCACATAATCATCAGGGATGGCCAACCCTCTTGTCATTATAGGTTTGTCTAAAGCTACTCTGTGTGTTTATTCATGTCAGCTGGTTGCAAGTTAGTTTCATATTGAGGTGTTGATTCATTCAAATGTTACTCATGATCTTATTGTTCTTCTAGTATTGGAGCAATACTTATGGCTCATTCACTTCGCTGTAATTGCAATTCCATTATAATCTTGTTTCTTACAAATAGCTATTACGCCATTTAGTTCATCAAATAACGATTCCACAATGAATTTTCTATTACACAAAACATTGAATAGCCATTCTTTATTCAAACCTATGAATATCAATTCAATGCCGGAACTGTCCTTTTTTCAAAATACCACCATTTAAATAAAAAATTAATAAAAAAAATCCTATTATAGCTCTATTCCATTCCATCGTAATATGAATTCCATTACAGTCTTATTTATTCAGTGAAGTGAACGAGTCGTTAATATAGGTGTGGATATTGGAACATTTATGGGTAATGGAACATTATCCCTTGCTTTATTAATATCTACATTACTTTTTTTTAGCACTCCCACTAACTTCCCCATTTTTAATTAATCTGGCGTTAGATGTTTCAATAATTCTTATATTAGGGTTTGGATAATAAAACCTATACCCTTTAGATTTCTCTAGTGGTTATCCTATCAAGAATCTAATTTACTTTCATGTGGATTATAACCCCGTACTTCTACTGGGCAAACTAAACATGCAAGTGCCTTAAACTAGGTTTCCTCCTAATCTATAACTCAAAAAGAGTTATAGGAATTGCCTTACTAAGAATCCTATTTAGCAAATACACAACAATTTTGAGTGTATGCATCCACAACATTTTAGGTAATGAGGAATCACTCATCATACTCCTAAAGATATCCATTAATGTCCTAGTACGCCTTTACGCTATACCATTTTGTTGAGACGTGCTTAGCATAGTATACTGTACACATGTCTTGTTTTTTCGAGGAACTTTGCAAATGGACCTAGACACTATCCTGTCTCATCATGTTTTCCATAATATTCATCACTTCTATTAGACCATACAATTTTTACTTTTCTATCTAATTGCCTTTTAAATTCCTTTACAACCTCAAAGGCATTTACTGTTGTGCTTTTTCATTAAGTAAATAGACATATCCATAATATGAAAAATCATTTTACAAAGATGATAAAGTATTTTTTTTCTCCACCAATGGATAGAGTGTCAAAAGGTCTATATATATGACTTGTATAATTTCAAGGAACAAGTGCTTCTTATGGCTCTTTTCTTACTATGTTTTGGTTTGCTTCTCCTTAATGCAATCCACACATATGCTAGGATCACTAAAATCTAAATTCAAAAGAATTTCATTCTTAACCAATCTTTCTTTGGATATATGACCTAAATTCTTTTGCCATAAGCAAGCAGAATTTTCATTTATCATGTTAACTTACTTCTAATAATATGATAAACAGAAAATAAAGATTTGAAAAAAATGACATTAAGTTTTAGTTTATATAAACCATCCATAAGAATTCAAAAACCAATAAGGGAAATTTATTCAAAGAAATTGAAACAATAATGTCGAAACTCAAAAGTAAATCCATCAATTTCAAGTTTTGAAACATAAATTAAGTTTCTATAAATTGAAGGTACATAGAGAGTTTACATTAGATGCAAGCGATAGCCAATACCTAATACTAGAGAATAAGTCACTATGCCTTCCATTGAGACCTTTTCTTAGTTGGGTTTATGGTTTGGATTAAAAGAAATATCTACATCATATTGGAAACATGAGTAGTAGCACCATAATTGAGCCACTAAGTGTTAGAAGGAGCTTCAATTAAGTTTAGTTCGTAATATACGAAAAGGTTAGATGTACCTTTCATTTCGAACCAAGCTTTGTGTTTCAAACAATCTTTCTGATAATGTCCCTCTTTCTCATAAAAGCGATACTTATCTACCTTTTGTTCTTTCTTGTTGGCATTAGTAGCAACCCATGTCCCTTTACCAAGTGCTTTCTTTTTGAATTTCTTGGTCTTTACTTTACGAATCTTACTAGCTCCCTAACCCATAAGGTTAATAAGATGAGCTCCTTGACTCTTTAGCCTTGTTTTATCCTAAATAAGCATACTGGATAATTCATTAACATTCCACTTGTCCTTTACAATGTTATAGTTAATTTGAAAAAGGTCCATATTCAGGAGGCAATGAGTTCATATTGAATTGCACTAAGAATGAGTCATCAACTGCCATACCTAGGGTCTTTAGGTTTACTGCAATATTTGTCATCTTGATGACATGTTGTTGCATGCTTCGCGGCCCATCATATTTCATGTTGTGAGCTCAACCATTAGTATACCTACAAGAGACTTATCAATAGAATAGAAATGTTCTTCAACAAACCTTGGGTATTCTTTAGCACTTTCAACTTATGGAGTACTAGTCTTAATGTTGTTAGTAATAGTCATTTGCATAAAATTAAAACATAATCCATTAGACCTTTCTTATACTTTATAGTTTGATTTCTTAGTCTCATTGCATGTATCTATAATAGTAGCATGTTTTTCTTCCAATAATGCTAAGCCAAGATCTAAAACACCTAAAGGGAAATTGACTCGTCTACATTATTAAGAGAAATTCAAATCATTGGATGCAGATTCAAAAGAAGTAAGCGAATGAAGAGAAATAGATACAAATACATAAATGCCCAATCAACTATTTGATTCAAATAATTAAGCATTTAAAATATATTGTAGGTTTCCTTTAGGTAAAGCAATATATTATCACAAGTTTAATGCCATGCGACTTTATCAAGTAATCAAACAAAGCTTATTAAATAAAACCAGTATCTTTTGATACATAAACATATTTAACAAGCAATATTGATTTTTCCCTGTCATGTTTATTAGTCGTAGAACATTAATTTACCTTTGGGTAAATCTTGAAAAATTCTAACAACTAATAAACATCATTTATTAATATACTTTGAACAATACCATAGCATTCTATGAATAAATGGCTAGTTTATGCATAACTTAAAAATTCACTCAATTAGTTTAGCCACTTTTGTGACTAGCAAACTATACTATTTATCATGTCACGTATAAATCTAACATATAACTCAATTTAATTTTAATAATAACATACGAATAGTTATCATGTCATGAGGTATATAATTAACAAAATAGGGCTATAAAAACACATTATACTTCAAGATTGAAGGAAAAAAAATATACAAAATATATAACCATGACATTATCAATTATTGACCATAATAGCATGAAATGAAAAATTGGCCAATATACACAAATTTCCTTGTGTTTTCTTTCCTTGTTTTATTTTTTATTTTTAGCTTTGTATGTATGAGAAAATAACATCATAAGGTAAGGGAGAATCAAACTCAACACTTTTCGTTAAATAAATAATACTAAACAAAATTGATATTTGTTTGATTCTCAATAAAGCTTTTCATTCATCTACTCATTTATTAATGCGGAAAGACTTAGCACCTCTTTCAATATTTAAATGAGGTTAAATCCTCTTTTCATTATTTCATGATATTTTATGGTGTAGAATGTGTGTGTATGTGTGTTGTTGATAGTGGAATATAGCCATCGACCAACTCGATCCCTTGGGCCCCAAAACTCTATAACACTTGTGGGCCAAAAGGGGCTTATTACTTGTGCCACCCCGACCTCTAAAGGAGCTAATGAAATTTGCACCCCCACTACGTGGTATGGCACAAGGCCTCCCTTGAAAGTCCTCACCTCGAAAAGATTAATGAGCTTGATTAGTCCACTAGCTCGGCCTTGAGGCCTCATAGTCTTCAACCAAAGTAAACACCCAGTCACACCCTCTAACCGCGGGGGGTAGGGGAGGGACCAACAGCTTGGACATACTTCAAGAAGCCATGACTCCTCAGTTCAGGTATCCTTGTTATGTCGAGTATTAGATCACCTACTAGGAAGCAACTCATCCTGGTATGACCCTAAACACTATAAATACCTATGTCCCTTTTTTCTAATGGGGGAAATGAATAGACAAAGGAAAATATATCTTATATATTTTTCATAGATACACTATCCATACCAACAAGCTAACTTAAGCATCGGAGTGGTTGCGTCAGGAATCCCCAGCGCCTCCTTCTGACCTTTTTTTATATTTGCAGGAGCTATCTCTACCAGCCTATATTCAACTTGTGCAACATGTATAAATATATAATAATTCAAATGTGAACGAAACAACAAAAGAAAAGGATCGTGACATTAGTTTTTTTATGAAATCTAGCAAGGTTGTAATCGAAATAACAATAATTTCATATGAATCATCATTGTTATTACATTGTTTCATTCAAACCATAAAATATAAACAACTAATTATGATTAAAGCTATCATCATCATTGTTTTCATAGCAATCAACATGACTAAACCAAGATTTTGACACATTAACAAAGCCATTGTGACATTTAAAAAATCTAATCTTTCAATAAAAATTAAAAGCGTAAATAATTTATTCAAACTAAAGCTTTGATACCCATGAAAGATATAAACTTTACAGGAAAAATATTTAACTTTTCCTTCATGAAACATCATAGAATTGGATCTTTAATAAACTAATTTACCACATACATTAGTTGTTAATATTGCATACCTGATGCGAAAGACATAATGAATTGATGAGATTGATTAATCCTTTTAATAAATTGGTTTTTCCCTTTTGATCTTATCTTTTGTTATAAAGAACATTGATGGAATAACCCTTCATGGCATAGTGTACTTTTATGCTTTCTATCTATAACCCTAATATAGTACATCTATTAAATACCAATTTTAATGGCTAAGATTTATGTTGACTATTAAATAAGCAACTTGGCTAATTAGGACCACGTTGGAAAAGAGTATCCCTTAACTTTCGGACCACAGTATAATAATTGATACATTAAACAATCATTAATTTATCATCTCAGATCAACAAGTTAACCCGACTTCATCCAATTATCAGCTCATTGCCATTTCATCCAAAATTACAAAACCTAATCATTATTAAGTTCAATCGTACTTTACCCATACATCATCTATAATAGCTATAAAAAATAACACCAGATACTTTTTCCACATCATCATAATATACAAATCAAAGCAAGTATATATAAAAATCATGTTTTTAGAAATAAACCCTACACATAACTTTATGTTTTCTTTCTTATTCTAATGAATATCGTTTAGAATTATTTTTTCTTCTAATGATGTACAACTAGTGTATCACTTGGTCCTCGTTCTTTGTCCATCCTTATAGTTATATTGGAAATTATTAAATATTAGTGAATAAATATGGAATTATATGTTAATTATGCATGTGTTACTCCCTCTCGCATATCTACTGATGTTATATAACTATGTTTTATAAGAGCAGATAGAGTAGTAGTGTTCAATGGTGATGTTATCTCGGTGGGTGTTTGGGAGATCACTAGATCAAATGATGAACTATTTGAATTAGCTATCGTAGTAGGACATGAAGAAGGATCCAAAGCAACATCTATAGGAGGATGTGAAGGAGCATTTGTAGCAATGTTTGTAGGTGAATGTGGAGGTGGAATTGAATCAACATGTACACGAGGATGTAAATAAGGATTTTTTATTAGCCACTGTAGGTGGATGTAGAGGAGGATTTGGAGCATCACTTGCAGTTGCAGGTGGATGTGGATGTGGAACTAGATCAACATCTAGAGGAATATTCATATCATTATCTAGCTGCTGACCATATCTTTGTCTTCGACCTCTCCCCCATACTAGTATATCCTCCTCATGGTACACCTCTCGATCTAGATATAATAGTCTAATGTCTCCATATTCTTATAGCCAATCAATCTCCAAATCCACTAAAGTGTATCTCACTGACATATATAGATGTTCTTATGAGTGTAAATGCATTCAACTAAACAATCATATGTAAGAACAATTAAGTTATTATAATAACATTTTGAATATGAAAATATAATCATTCATTTGAGGTAGAAAATTTACCAATCTAGTTGATAATGCTCTTAAACAATTGATATATTGTCGAATAACATTATAATGTTGATCATGGTAGTCTATAGAGACCATGGAAGGTAGTATATCATCATAATGGATCTTTACGAGTCTCTGTCGTATGTTATTCTACTTAGGATAAATATAGTGTGTTTTATCACCCAATCCTCTGTTACAATCCCCATATCGATTCCACAAAATTGTGAAATGGTACTTAAGTTTGGAGGGCTGTTACACCTAATAGGCTAGTCTTTTAGGTTAGATTCTCTTTAGGCATGGTATTTATTTGGTGCTCTTGTTGAGAGTGTCGGTGCCAACGGAAAGAGCGATCGAGGAAAGGGCTACCTAGTAGAGAAGGCTAGAGTGAAAGTTATTCGGAGCGGGCTGCCTAGAATAGGCCATCAAGGACGTTAGCTTCTCCAGAGGTGAGCAAAATTACAATCCCACATCGATTTCAAAAAATTATAGAATGGTACTTAAGCTTAGATGGCTCTTCCACTCAATTGTTTAATCTTTTGGATTTGGCTCTCTCTTTGGACTTAGTACTTACATCCTCTCCTAATCACCCTTTAAGATTCATTATAAGTATATTGTTTGGATTTGTCTCACGGTTTTATGGGATACTCTGAAGCCACCGAACTGTCTCATAACCATATATGGTAGATGCATATGATGATATGGAAGTAATCATTAGCACTCTAGCTAGCCATACATCATTAGCCTCTCTAAAGATCTATAGTAAAAATTGTATCATCTCTGGAGTATACAACACCCATCATATCTATATAAAGATAAATGCATTTAGTTTCAGTATCGGACAATCAAGTTATAGTGTTCTTATAAGTAAATCATGATTATTACTCGCAAATTCTATTAGGCAACATTCAAAATGTCATTCCATCTCTCTCTCTTCCATCCTAACCCCTCTCTCCTTCTTAGGACTCATCATCCTTTTTTGCCTCTATCCCTCTCTCCTCTCTCTCTTCTCTTTTTTTGCCTTTTGCGTCCCAATCCCTCTCTCCTCTCTCTTTTTACTTTTTGCTCATTGTTTTACATTTGTGCTCCATTATTGTTTCATCTTTTGCTTTTGCTGGGTTATACATTTATCGTGACTATTAATCATGACATGTGCACTTATATCACTTCTTTTAACTGTGATATATGTATGATGTGTAATTTTTGCATGTTCAATGTATTAGTTGTGGTTTTGAAGCTATGTATAGTAATTGATTTCAATTTTATCTTATTCAAGTAAAAACTATTAGTAAGATCCCATAGAAAATTATTTTTGGTTAGGTGAAACACCTTTCTAGTCTTGTACAAATATATACATATATATATACACACACCAATATACAGCTGGACAAAATTGATTACCAAAATCTCATTGTAAAATCACGTTTATAAAATGGAATATTGAAATTTATGCACAAACTGCGATTTAATGTTTTAGTATTGCAGCTAAATTGCATTTGACAATTAGGATATAGTACCACAATTAACACGTGTCAATAAGAGAAAATTAATTAAAAGTCAAAAGATCAACTATGCTATGACACGTGTTAATAATGACTTTTATTAACTCACTTCCTTAGATTTTGTGGCCTCAAATGAACCACTTGAAGTGTTGTGACCTCAAATAGACTTACCTTAAAAGTTAATGACATTGTAGTGTAGTTTACCTATTGTTATTAGTAAGGACCCTAAACAGAAAATTATTTCCAGTCGGGTGAAATACCTTGTACCCTTGTTTTTTTTTTAAGTCACTAATATAAAAGTTGGATGAAATTAATTACTAGAATCTTGTTGTAAAATGCATCTGTAAAATAGGATATTGGAATTTATATACAAATCATGCTTGAAAATTGCAATTTAATGTTCTAGTACCATAGCTATATTGCGTTTGACAATCATGATATAATATTTTTACACGTAGATCACGGTTATCACTCGTGATATTTCAATGGGCAAAATTCAAAATATCACCCCATCCTCTCTCGTCTGTGTTTTTTCTCTTTTTCTTTTTTTTTTTTCTTCTCTCTCTTATCGTATCACTTTTGTCTATCCTCCATTCCCCTTTCCTCTATCTTTTTTTTTCTTTTTGCTTTTTACTTTACTCTCCCTCTCTCCTCTTTCCTTTCTCTCTTTTTACCTTTTGCTTTTGTGCTTCATTACTTTTTTGTGTTTTACCTTTGCTAAGTTACATATTTATCACAACTATTAAAGGAAAACCGTACAAATACATGCACAGTATATAATTTTGCATATCCAGTGTGCATGTCACGATTTTGGGTTTGTATATTGGTTATTACTTTCAATTTGACATTTTTAAGTAGTTTTTATTAATTAGGACCCTAAATAAGATATTGTTTCTAGTTAAGTGAAACAATTGTTTGCCTTTTGTTAAAAGAAAAAAAAATTACCAATATACAAGTTAGATAAAATTAATTACCAAAATGTCATTGTAAAATCATGTCTGTAAGATAGAATATTGAAATTTACAATAAATCCTACTTGACAATTGCAATTTAATATTTTAGTATTATAACTGTATCGTGTTTGACAATCAGGATATAGTATTTTTTAATGTAAATTGCGATTATTACTTGAGATATTCTAGTGGGCAAAATTCAAAAGTTCACTCTCTCTCTCTCTCTCTCTTTTATGCCCCCACCTCTCTCTCCCCACCCTCTAATGCATCATCTTTTTTCTATCCCCTTTCCCTCTCCCTCTATGCTCCCCTTTCTCTCCCTTTGCTGTTATGGTCATTATCGCTTCATCTTTTGCTTTTGTTGGGTTATACGTTTATTGCGACCATTAAACGCGATTGTTATACAAATATAACTACAAGAATTGCTTCTTTTAATCACGATATACATATGATGTGTAATTTTTGCATATCATGTAAATAAGTCGCGATTTTGGATATGTATATTGGTAATTTTTTTCAATTTGACCTTATTTAAGTAGTTATTATTAATAAGATCGTAAATAGAAAATTATTTATAGTTATGTGAAACATTTGTTTAGCCCTTGTGCAAAAAAAAAAAAAAAAAACTAATATATAAGCTGGATGAAATTAATTATCAAAATCTCATTCTATAATCACCTTAAAACGATATATTGAAATTTACATATAATTCATGAAGCGTGACTTAATATTTTAGTACCGTAGCCATATTTCATTTGACAATCAACATATAGTGTCTCTACATATAAATATCATAGTTCAATATACAAATACAACATATTTACTCTTATTTTAAGTGGACTTAACCCATCTTCTAACAAGCTCACACAAACTTATCAACCAAGCCCATATTCCTTCATAGGTTTTTATTTCTGAATTAGAGTTTGCTCTAATTTTACTTATATACAAGTCCATTTCTTAAAATTTTTTCCATGAGGAATTTTTTATGTGTAATAGAAGTGCACAATAGCCATTAAAGCTCCTTCTAAGCTTGATCACAACCTTGCCCACAACATGGATACAGAAATACTTGAAAGCAAGCTTGAAATCTAGGATATACGACTTAAAATCTGAACCTCAATTGGGTCTCGAACTTGAAGGCTACAACACAATTAACCATCAAGAATGAATTTATGACTTTCATAGTTAAAACCATTCGTTTTCATGATGAGAATATTTCCAAGAACATTATTTTGCTGGAATCCAATAGTACTTCAATTGACTCTCAGACCATTCACGAGACAAATAATCTATTAATGTCCAGGAAATGACCACTCTAAGTTTCACAAAAAATGAAAAATAATGATAATAGAACAAGAACAGAACCAATTTATTATGGATATAAGATATTTTTTTCCGACCAAAATGGATATAAGATTGAATGAGGAAATTTTTTATGCATGAAAGCACAAAAAATTAGTAGAAAAGACTTAAAGGTAAGATACTGATCATTTCAAGACAAGCTATCTTTATGCATACATCCCAGACAAATGCATAAAGAAAGATCATCAGCTCAAGATAGTATATTATAATGATCATCTCCGATAGTATCAAACTTTAGGTTCAAACTTAGTTCAAGCTCATTACAATACTAAGTCATGACTGTGATTCAAAACCATCATGAAGATCAGTAGCTCAAGATAAGAGTTTGTTCAAATATTCTCTGATGGTACAAAACTCCCAAAATACCAAACTTAATAGCTACAACCTCTACGATATAAGGAGTACCTTGGAGACCTATGGTATACTCTATTTTGGACAAGAAAAATAGAGCTGAAATTACTATACCTGGGACTTCCAATTTTTCTATAAAGGAAGCTTTCCTTGGGGCTTCCATTTTGTGTCAAAGTTGCATAGCAAAAATTGAAACCAAATTCCTAAGAAAATGTAAGTTACATCTTTAATAACAACATTCCCATGTTATTGTCTATAAAAGAATCCGTTTCAAACTCTTTTTAAATGAATTGAGTTTCACGTTCAAGCCTTGACAAACTAAACAATGAGCTTCAGTAGAGAAATTGAGCGCCTATTGGGCCGATGATAGCAGAACCAAACAGTTGCAGTAATGATTCTTTATTTGTTATTAGTTCGACAAAGAAGAAGCCTTAGGAAATGAACTTGTATATAAGATAAATTTAGAGAAACCCATGTTTGAAGAAGAAAAGTCGATGAAGGAACTATGGGCTTGCATTGCTAATTTAGGTGGGCTTGGCCTTGAATATGAGTTTAAAATTCTTTTAAATAACAACATAATATTATAAAATAAATTATAATAAATAAAAATTAGTACGTTGTCACGTCAGAGTTAAGAAATAAATAGAAAAAGTTAAGATGCCACATCAGATGACATCTTTTAAAGGTAATAAGGAAAAATAAGAATAGTATGGGGTGAAACATGTGTCTACCTATATTACATTAAAAAATTACCGTGTATAATTGTTACAAAAAAAATTATAGTGCAAAATCGTGTTTTTAAGTCAGGATATAAGAAATTTATGAAGAAATCACATTTATGAAACATGATATAATGTTTTTATACCATACCTAAATTGCGTTTTATCACCATGATATGCTATTTTGAAAGCAAATTGCATTTTCTTTTTGTGATAAAAGAGGGTACAATGAAAAAGTTTCATGGCGATGTTGTTGTATCCTTAGCATGTGATGTGCTAATTAAAATAACTATTAGGGATGCATATAGTATAGATGTTATTATGTTAACCAAGGACAATGCATGTAAAGGAAGACCAAGAGAGAGAGACAAAAAAGATAATGTGACCTGTTTATAGATGTCTCCTAAGGTTGGATTTGAATAGACCCGATTCGGACTAGTACTAACGGGTCCAAGCATGGACCTACCCATTAGAGTCGTGGGTCCTAACCGGTTCTTCTCTCACGGACCCGCTCGAATTGGCAGGTCCAAACCATGAAATAAAAAAAAAAAACAGCTCAGCAAAGTAAATTGTAACCGTTGGAACTAAAAGAAATTTTTCTGAGCAGGTGATTGAAAGTCAATGAGAATATGAAAAGTAAAGGCATGCAAACAGTGAAAAGCTTCATCAGAAGCAAAGTTACCTTGGTACACTGCACCTATTTGGCTTTAATTGCAAATTTGCAAGACACATGAATGAGAATAATTGAGTAGCAGACAATTGCTTTTGTCACAACAAATATTTATCCACCTTGTGTTGTGCAAAATTATTTGACCTATTTCAGCTGGATTTACGGAACACCAATTTAACAATTGATAATTTGCAAAGCACGATGCGGATATTACCGGACTTTGTCGGTCTACTCTACATTGGCATTTTGAGTTGAGGCAAACATAAATGAAAAAAATTTTCAAACTTCCAAAATTTGAACATTCATCCTGTGTGCTTCTATGTCACAACCATGTTTAATATAGGCAACATGTTATAACATTTCTAGATAATCAAAAGAAAAAAAAATGCTTTTGCACTTAAATTTAATAAATAAAAAAATCATACTACATTCAGTCACTAAACAATTACACTTTTTATGCGTTTTAGGTCACTCATAATATATAACTCGTCTCTTGTTAAAAAAAATTCACAAATTTATTTATAGTTGTAGCCTAGGTTTCTTTGCTTTTCTTGCAATTCGACAGTTATATATATATATATATATGTGTATTTTTTTTAAGGAATGAAATAGTATCATTTTTTCATTGTAGCTTCTCAAGAAAGAGTGCTAATAAAGGCAAAGCCCTATGTCTTCATCATACTCAAAACATAGGTGCCAAGAACGTAGGCACCACATGACGGATGAAGATATGGAGTTCTTCGATTTCGGTGATAATCCTAATATAGATGAAGTGTAGCAAGTTAGATACCTTATTATCCTGGTCGACTTTGAGCAAAGAACCCCATTTATCATCCAATTGGCGAAGACAAGACACAGGAGTTGGATGATCTTGACAATGTAATGGAAAAGGCGATAGAAGAGAAGGCAAAAGTCGGTGCGGAAGCAAAATGAACCACTTGCCGCACCTAATTCAGATTAGCCATCATGCCCTCTAAAGTCATTTTATTTTTACCGTGCATTTTGGGAAAATCGAAGGTCTCGATGACAAGACTCGAGGGTTTTAAAACTATTGCATGTCGAGTTATGCATGGAATAGTGGAGATGGATAAGAGATTGAATCGGGTCGACAACAACTACTGGGGAGTAGTAATGGTGCTAAAAAGAAGTAATGTTGTTTCGATTTAATGAAGAAGTACTAGGATGCCCTCGCGAAGATGATTAGAGGCATGCCCCTTGGTATGGGTTCTAGTCAATATCAAAACTTGAGGCATTGCCATGCAAACATTCTAAATCCATAAGCGTGACCTTATGGTGTAATAGAGATGCATCGATGCATTAGACAGCTCTACAGGGATGGTAAACTGGAGCTTAAAGGTATTTTCAATAATCTTGATACGTGTGTTTTCATTTATTTTGACATTTGGACCAACAATGGAGCGGGAATTCATATATAGGTATCACTTGCTATTGGGTAGATGACCGGTGGATACTAAACAAGCATATAATTGTATTAAGAAAAATAGATGGCGTAAACACTACATAAAAACATATATTCAACCATAAGCCAGTTTTTGCATACTGTTTCTTAATAGAAAAAATATTTCAATTAGCTTTGACAATGTGTTGGCAAATGCTATGAGTGTGAATGACTTTCAAAACCTTTGCGAACACATGCTCGGTGGTACTTTTTTCCATATTAGATGTGAATATCACATCTCTAGTTTGTGTGTAAAAAGTGGATTGGACTCGCTAAAAGTAAGGTACTCACCTATTAAATTGACTATTGATTACATAACTAATCATCCATCATTAAATAGAGCATGGAAAAAATATATTAAGGAATAAAGCCAAGGAAATTTAAAAAAGACATATGCACTAGTGGAAATCAACTTATCAACTTCTCACGAGTATAATGGACTATAAAAATTTGTTGTGTTAATTTGCTATTACACACATGCTAAACATGCCATTGCGTCATAATGAATGGCTTACATGTACTAATTTGCTTTCTCTATTGAAGGTATTTTATGATTGTACAAAGACATTTTCTTAGGTGTATACTCCTATTGTTCACCTTTTTTTTGCTAAAAGCACTAAATACTGCAGACACTTTAGCGAGATTCTGATATGATGCAGTGTTGCACATGAGTGTGTAAGACATGATACGCAAGTGGTTTTCCTATCATCGCCACATCCCAATGATATATAATGTTGTATGGGTATTAGACGCATGTCGCAGATTTGAAGGTCTTGGTAAACTATTGGAAAAGTATTACGAGCATACTGACACTTTGTTAGAAGATGCGGACATGTACTCTGTTAATTATATTTCTGTTGTGTGAGAGACAAAATTAGTTTCAATTAAATTGTACAACCAATTTAGTCAAAAATATGCATGGTTGTCAAATTCGAGTTCCACTTATAATCGCCAAGGGTTCGTAAAAAAGGAATGTAGAATCAAAACGTAGAATTATAAGATTCTACAATCGACGTAACTTTGCTTGCAAATATTGTAAATATACTTACTTTACTAATAAAATCATCAAATAAAACATGAAAATAAAGAAATTTAGCATCAAGCTTAGTTACAATTCACAAGTCAATAAAACTTATGCACTTAATAGTGCGGATAATCAAACATAAGTTGTCATGGTAATACTTAATAGTAATACATTAATTCATAATATAAATACTTGAAACAACATTCGCAATGCAAAATGCAATCCTACATAAATTATTATAGCGAAATACAAAACTAAAACAAATCATCAAAGCTACCATTAGCTCTCTCATCTCCATCCTCATCATCATCGTCTTCTTGATCATCATCAATATCAACATCATGATTACTACCAATAGTGTCTATATCCTCTAAATTATCCATTCGTGCTTGATCTTCAGCAACATCAATATCTTGGATCTCCAAATCATCTTGACTCTTACTTCCACGATTCTCTAAATCTATAAGTGCACCAACATCTTCCATATCTTCATTATCTTTTTCCCTTCCCTCAGCACTTAGAATATTCAACAAATCCTCATTTGATGAATTAAACATATCTTCTTCCTCTACAATCCATTCATCATCAGATGAGAGATCATCCACTATAAAGTCAACAATACAATCATTTTTTCTATTACTCTTCTCTTTTAATTTCAAATTATGCATCACAAACATTGGATCATTTATCTTTTGCTAGTACAACCTATTTCTTCTTTTTGTATGAACTTGAAATTGAAAGGTTATATATAAGAGTAATTGTATCAATAATAGATAGAATGAAAGATAAAATAGAAAAATTATTTGCATCATACCATTTCAAATGCACACCAATTACGCTCACAACCGGAAGAACTACAAGTCAAACTCAATACACGAATAGCAAACTTTTATAGTTCTGGGCATTCATCTCTATTTGAATCCTACCATTTTGCTGGAGATTTTTTGTCTCTTGCTAACCTTGCAGCCTTAATGCTAAATTATCCTTTAGCATCCTTAAATTGTTCAAGTTGAATATTAATCTGCATTAGAGACCATGTGATGTAGGCAATCATATTGTCCTATTTTAACCTAAGCATCAACTTTGAAGCTACGACTATAATGGAAATGAGGATTTAAGTAATAGGCTACATCATGCAATGGTCTGTGAAGTTGAAGCTCCCATCTCCTATCAATGATCTTCAACACATGTTCATAACTACATCAAATAAATTATATATGATCATATGGCACATTTTAGAAAATTAAACTTTAAAATACAATTTGAAAAGAAGTATAGATTGTATAGTTAATAAGTTACAATATTACCTCTTCTTTGTGTTGTTAAAATTTGTTTTGATTTTTTCTTTGGCATTATCCATTTCTAGATAAATGAAGCCCATAGCTGGGTCATCTGAATCCACCAATCTAAGTACTTTAATAAGAGGAAAAGCAGCTTTAAGGTAAGTAGTAATATTGTTCCAAAATCTACTATCTAAAACCAGCTGTTGAATCCGCTTTCCATCTTGTGTTTTTGCATACTTATGGACTTTCACGTATTGAAAGTGAACACACTCATCAATGCACCCTTTTGATCATTAAGGCAACCCAATGTCAAATAAGAAGTTACAAAGCGAGTTGCACTAGGCCTAACCAAGTCCCTTTTTTTTTTTTGTGAAATGCCATAGCATTGAGATGAGTATAGTTATAGAGTAAATATATGTGGTAATTCTCTTCCCTTTTGCAATTGTTGTAAGATGGATATTCAATTCCTTCTCAAAGTCCTCTATAATCAAATCAATACAATGTGCTGCACAAGGTGTCTGATATAAACTTTTTCTTTTCTCCATCAATCTTTCTCCAGACGCTTTATAACTTGCGACATTATTAGTAACTACTTGAACAACATTCTCCTCGCCAACTTTCTCTACAATATTGTCTAATATATCAAAGACCTTTATCAGCTGTTTTGTAGATATCAAAAGTATCCAAAGAAGTTAAGAAGACAGTTCTTTTAGGGCTATTTACTAACAAATTGCATATAGAGCGCCTCTTTTTATTAGTCCACCCATCTAGCATAATGGAACTACCCGTTTTCTTCCATCCTGCATTATAATCCTCAAGTGATTCCATTGTTCGAGCTACTTCTTTCTTCACATATGTTACCCTTAGCTCATGATAGGAAGGAGGTTGAAGTCCACAACCATATCGACAAATCACCTCAAGCATCTTTGTGAACTCTGGATTTTTCACACGATTAAATGGAATTGCACTAGTATAAAAAACCCAAGCAATTTGTTGGCAACAATCTTCTCTTAATTCTTTCTTCATGAATTGGTTCATGGTTGTTTGGTTTTGCTTTATTCCACCACTTTTCTTTTTGAAGAAGATATCAATGGCATTCCTTCCTTTTTGCCTATAAGGCAGCTGTACTATCTCATCATCATCAGATCCGTCAATTCCATAAATTTGCTTTCTTTTCCTTTATGTCGCTTCTGCTGCTTTTGCTAATAGCGTCATCATTTGCTTTTTAACATTATCAGGCACACTCATACAAGGCTCTACATCTCTATGTATACAAGCCAAATGATTCTTAAATCTAAAAATGCCACCACGGATAACTTTGTCACAATACTTACATTTTACTCTTTTTCTATTGTTGTCAACATCAATTCCATGCTGCCAACCAACATCAGATCTATTTCTTGGAGCATTTTTCCTTTTAGCATTTTCTTTAGATGATTTGGAAGTTGACATTTCTAGTTCAACTCAATCACTACTTATGTCACTATAAAGAAAAAATATAAAATTAAAATCAGGGGGCAAGCTCAAATAATTTCAAACCTAATTTATTAATTTAACAGTGGGATTGTGGAAAAAAATAGCATACATATTTGATAATAGAAGAATCAATAATGGATAACCCCCATGCCTATAACAAGATACAAGGTAACTCTAGGCCATCAAATTAGAATCAAGCCCCTGTTATTTCATTATACTTTATTTTTCAATACAAGGTTCAAGCATTAAACACATACTAATTGCTTTTAAATCCAACTGTCAAATAAAGATGAGCTATTGCACAACTATTATGTTGCTCATCATTGATTCAAGCATCTACATAGTCTCTGTACAGTGTACAAGATGCAAGGGTGAGACTTTATCTATAGTTTATAGTTCTATACATATGCTGCATATCCTCCCCCATTCACCAGTTGACTAGAGAAGCATTTTGCTGCACCGAGGTAAGCTCATTTTACAACCATCAGTCTATCATATCTTTCTTAGCAGTAGTTTCTAGTTTGTATTGTACTAAAATGATCATATCTTATTGCCTCCCATACTTCCAAAATCCTAGTTAATCAAAGCATTATTCTAGTTTGTTAGAGAGATCAAAACTGGGTAAAAGCACACACACGTTTGGGAACAAATCAAAATACAACAAACTGGAAAATAACAAGTTAACAACAGCAAAAGCCAGAACTTGATAAAATCATGCAAAAAAAAAAAAAAACGAAAAAAAAAAAAGAAACTTGAAACCTAGGATTCGCATTGCATATGATATGTAAAATAGGCACTAAAAAGTTCATGTTCATCAACAAAATTAAATAAATCTGGGTTATCTAACACCTAGACTTAGATTAGATATGAGAACAGGGGAAATTGGAAAAAACTCACTTGGATGGAGACTGAAATTGGTTTCCTTCAATCTCCACCAAACAACACGCGACATACCAGAACGAATAAGAGGAGTCGACGATGACCAAATTGAGCTGAGCGAACCCATCACACCAGAAGTCAACTCTAGAACAATGACCAGCACGGTAGCATCGGTTGATCGATGATGGTTTGGCTACGCGCTCAGAAAAAAAATGAGCTGATGATAGTGATTGATGAGTGAAGTCTGATGCGTGATGAACTGATGAAGATCAAACTTTGATGCGTGATGAACTGATGAAGATTGAAATATCAAACTCGATGACAGTGATTGATGAAGAACAAACTCAAAGACGTATAAGGAAAATAAAAACCTAAAATGTTATGTCCTTTGTGTTTTTGCTTTACCTTTACTGCTTTGAAGTTTTTGTTTTTCCTTCCTTTTAGTAATAAAATAAAATTCAAGATTTTAAGAGCAGACAGAGGATAGAGGGCTGTCCTTTTCATTGGCGGCCTATGACTTGATTTTTAACATTAGAATTCAAATGTGGACAGGAGCAAACTCGGTAAAATCGGGTGCATTCAACCGTTTGAACCGACTTTACGTTTTTAACTCACAATTCTAGAGTGAGTTTACCACAAATCTGATTTTTTACATGAGTTGAATCGAAAGAAGCTCACAAAATTGTAAACTTGTAAAAACGCAAGTTTGACAACTATGAATATATGGAGGTCAGAGATCGGTTAGTCCTTTTTCGACCCTCATTTGAAAGATCGTTTGCGGATGACCTTGCCCCAAAAAGTATAAAAGTGGAACAAGTAGTACCAAATGTGCCTAACTTGACTGATGCCTTAACACATATTTTAAGTTTGATGATAACACCAATGTTAAGGACCTTGACATTTTGGAATGGTGAAAACATCACAGAAGGACATTCCCAATTCTATCATGCATAGCAAGACAGGTGCTTGTAGCTCCACCCTCAATTGTTGTGGTAGAGCAAGTGTTTATAGTGCATATAATATTTTGGATGACCACAAGGCATATATAACACTGATAACGGTAGAAGCAGTTGCATGCATTGACGACTGGAGTAAGAAAGAAATATGGTTGTAAGAGATTGCCGTGGTGACTAATGAGAAATATGAATACTTTAGTTATTACAACTCTTTAGGAGGAAGCACTGCAGTGGGCTCTCCTGACCAAATCGGAGGTAAGTAAGTGCTATGATTTTGTTAGGATACAAATACAATACACATACTATAACAAACTATTTTTATAAAATAAGAATTCTAAATTGGTGTTTTCCAAAATAGATAGGTCAGTAAATACCTTTTTCAGAAATTGTTGGACGCAAATTATTTATGTAAGATTAGTACAAAATTATTAATCACCTAAAGTTGACATTATAATTTACAATTAAAATCAACGAACACATTAAAGATTTTATAGTGTCTCACTTAAATTGAAATGCCTTGGGCTTTTTTTTTGTTGGATCATGAACGGTTCAAAATCGTGTAGACCTGTCCTATGAATTGATCGGTCCACTGCTCTTTTCCTCTCCCACCAATTAGATGGGGCGATTCTAGGTCATCCCTTTATGGACTTAAACCCGAAGGGTCCGGTCTTGGTTGAATCTAATCCGAACTGAAAAACTGGTACATGTGTTAAAGGATAAAAAGAGTAAAAAGTAGAAAGAGAGATGAGATAATTTATTATATATGGGAAACACAAGTCACGACTTTGTGACCATATGCCTGTAATTAATTTTAATTTACATGTAATTAGTATCCACTCTAGATAAAAAATTATTCAAGTAATTATTTTAAATCATAAAATCTTGTATTCTGCCTTTAATAATGCTAACCTTTAATTATATTGATAAATTTTCAGGTCATCACTTTGAAATAATTTCATGTTTGTAGTTCTAATTGAAATTAATTACTTATTTAAGATAAAAATAAAAATAATTACCAATATACAGTTGCTAAATCGCGTGTATAAATCATGATATACAAATATTCTACGATTTACTTTATATCGCGTTTTGTAGTCACGATATTCGCATGAATATCGCGTTTACAAAACGAGATTTACACAAAAAAAAAAGATTCAAATCACGATTAACAATCGCGATATGCGATTAACTCCTATATCGCGATTAGTGATATAGCAACAATATATAAACTTTATATCATGTTTTATTCCCATGATTTACATGTAAATTATTATATCCTCTTTGGTAAATACAATTTTATTATGTTATATTAGTAATTAATTTCATTAAAATCCTAGACATGTATTAAACTAGGGATGTAACCAGGTCGGGTTTCGGGCGGGTTATATGAATCCAAACCCGAACCCGCTACCCTATACAACATACCAAACCCGACCCTATAACCCTGTAGGGTTTTTCCTCTAAATCCAAACCCACCCTACAGGGTTTACCCTAAAACCCGAGACCTGCCCGAATACCCGCCCGATCTATTAACCCGATTACCCGCCCGACTACCCGCCTATTTATTCACCTAAACCCGCCCCCTTTATTTATTTATTTATTTCAATAGATTCAACAATTTTTAGCTAATAAAATAATAATCTTAATTAAGTGTTTCAATTTATTTTCAAATTGTGTAATGAATCAAGAGACATATAAATTGAAACACTTAATAACAATCCTCATGCAAACATATAACAATCAAACATAAATACATCACTTAAACCAATTTTTAATAACAAGTTGTAAAATCCTTAAGTAGTTTAATAAACATAAAAGAAAAACATCTTGGAGCTCCTCCATGTCTTCTTCCTCTCCTTGCCCTTTTAACATCTCTTCACACAAATGCCCTGTGACATACAAGGAAAAGATATGAATTAGAAATTTAAAACTCACTAAACAAAGCTTACTAGCTTTATAAAGGAATACTAGTAAATTATTATACTATGAATGACATGTGTAATACTAATAATGAAAACACAAAGATAGACAGAGTGAAAAATACTAACACTTACTTGGCTTTAATCATCTATAGCATCATCCATTGATATCTAACCTCTCAAGCTCATCTTCTAGCTTACATATATATATCATCACCTACAAAAAGATAAAAATGCTAAATAAAATAAGTATGGGAATAATGAAGAAAGTTAAGTATCACATAATTTAAAGAAGTCACCTATTATTCCATTTGATAACCAGCTTTGAGTACACATTAATGCTTCTATTGTAGTTGGCTTGAGCCGACTTCTGTGTGAGGTAATTACTCGGCCACTAGTGCTAAATGCTGACTCAGAAGCAACTGTAGAAACCGGTATAGCCAACAAGTCCCTAGCTACAGCTTGTAGTGTGGGGTATTTCGCTCCACTTTGTTTCCACCATAAAAGGATATCAAAATTATCATCACCATCACCCAAAGATAGCAAAGTTTCCTGTAGGTAGTGGTCCAGCTCTGTCTTTACTTGGTTGTCATCAATGGTGGTGACACAAGTTTTCATGAATTGCCTCAATTTTGTTTCTCTCTTCAAACCATCATCAACATCACCTATAGGCACAAAAGAGGTACTGCCCACACCCATACTCTTATTATTACGAGTATTGCTCCTGTGTTGGTATTCTTGAAGTAATTCATACAAAGTGTTCTTGATCCTTTCTTTCTCCATGGAAGCACGATCAACATACACACTAGAAAGCATAAAATCCACAGCTTTGAACTTGAAGCGTGGATCTAGAACAGTACATATAGCCATAATTGTGTGCACATCACTCCAATATTTCTCAAATTTCACAAACACCTTATCAGCCATCAAACTAATATTCAAATCAAGAGAGTCCTTCCATTCAAGCAAGTTTTCCCTAATTTCATAAACCCTTTCAAAATAATAGTTTGCTGTTGGGTATTGCAAACCAGAGAACAGATTGGTAACTTCATAAAATATGGACAACTTCTTGCAAATCTCACTTGCTAACTCCCAATCTTCCTCAATGGGAAGACATTTATAGTTTTTATCAATAAACTGAACTCTGTAGAAAACTTCCTTATATTCGATTGCAGTAACTAACATGTCATAGGTGGAATTCCACCTTGTCTTACAATCTAAGGAAAGCTTCCTAATAAAAGGCACATCTAGTTGCTTACGCACCTCTCCAAATTTTTCCACTCGTGATGGTGTTGCTGTCCAATATAAGACACTGTCACGAATCCTCTCTATTGCTTTTTCAATGACACTCACTCCATCTTTGACAACTAAATTCAAAATATGTGCACAACATCGCATGTGAAATACCTTCCCACGAAGAAGTAGATCCTTTTCGTAGCTTCAATTGTAAAGTTGTCATCATGGCATCATTTGTCGAACAATTATCTACAGTGACTGTAGATAATTTCCTATCCAAACCCATGCCATCAATGAATTGAATAGGCAATCTGCAATTGCTTCATTTGTATGTGGAGTTGGCACATATAGAAAGCTGCAAGAAAAAACAAAGGACAGATCGTAAATGTTATTAGAAACAATTCTTAGCATTCCAATTAGATAAAATGAAAATTTTACAAAAGCTTACTTTAGGAGTCGGCTCCGGAGCATCTAATTACTATCAACAAAATGTGCTGTTACTGTCATATATCCCCTTTTTTGATTCGATGTCCATAAATCCGCTGTTATTGCAACCCGTGTATTAAGCCTTTTCAATTGGGTTTGCAATTTCTCTTTCTCCGCATTATAAATGTTGATAATCCTTTTCCTGATGGTGGTGCGGCTAATGTGTTTAAAATGAGGTTGAATGTCACTAACAAACTCTCTAAAACGTTCATGCTCAACCATTGATAATGGATACTCATGGACAATTATGGCCTTTGCAAGTTTTTGCCATGCAGATTCTTGATTGAAAGACCAGTTTCCTATTGCTAAACCACTTGCATTACAATCATCTTCGCTCCTGATAGTTTCCATTGATAAGAAACATTGTCTAATGTCTGCTTGTCTTTTCTTTTGCACACACCTCTTCAAATGGTTAAGCAAATGTGAAGTACCATTTGCACTGCTTGCTGAAAGTCTCTTCTTACAGTAATTGCACTCAGCTACAGTTTCCCCTTTAACTATTTTTCTCACCATATCCTTCCACACACTGGATGTCAGCTTACGTTTACTTGGATTGTCACTCTGATCTCCAGTACTTTATACTTGAGAAGACGATACTTTTGCCTTTTTGGATGCTACCTCCTTTTCAATTTCAACTGGGGATTCCGATGGAGTTGCATCAACATTATTTGCATCCATGTTCATCTCAGCTTCAAGTAATTCAACATCCATGTTCCCTGCATTGATGATACAAATGATTTAATTATAAACACGCTGTTCAGTATCACATTAATTCGATTATTTTCCACAATTCCAATCACGACTAATTGTACCAAAAGGAAATTCAATTTGACGCATGCCTCCATAAATATAATATATATATATATCTGAACGTATAAAATCATTTTATGTGGATATATATTCATCTTTGGAAGTAATACACGCATCCAATATTTTTTTTTCCAATTATATATATATTTATCTTAGCAAGTTATGTGGAAGGAATACCATCAGAATCATAAAAAAAATGAAAAACACACAATGTTATCATATGATTCAATTATCGACATACTATCATCACAAAATAAATAAAATATACCGTACTTGGTCATTCTCAAGCATACGTGGAAATATATACCTAATGTTCAACGTTTATATATGTAAATTTTATCAGCTTAAAAATTAATTTAACAAGATCAATTCGATGATAGATTTCTACTTGAAAAAGTTGTCTAAGTTTCAGAAATTGCAGTATTACAGCAAGAGGCCTTAAAATTTTCCAGATAAAAGGAGTAGTTGAAAGGATCACGGACAATGCAGCCAAAACAAACAGAGCAGTACCTCATTTTCAGAATGCCAAAGAAGAAAACATTATTTAAAGAAAAGCATCTAAGGATATAAAAAGCAACATAAAAAATTAACATTCGTTACTCAATGAATATTAGACAAACTTTATCTAAATGATAAACGAATAAGAAAATTACGATCGGCCACGTTGTTTGAAAAATCAATATAATGCCTACTGATTCATTCACCGCATGGTTTTTCTTGGTAGCAGCATGGCAGCATATCTAAAATACTACTTTCTATAGCGACACAAACAAATTGCTTCATCAAATCACTTAACTGAAAAAGTACAGGAGCAACCAATTCTTCTTTTACAAGTAAATCAATAAATTAGATTAAACATTATCAACTAAACAGAGGTTTTGTAGACCCACGAGAGAGAGAGAGAAAGAGAGATTTCTTACCTTACTTGAGTGACAGACGACGACAAGTCGGAGTCGATGATGGTGTGCAGCGAGCCAGCGGCAAGGGTCTGATCGAAAGTTGAAACAGAGAGAAAAAGGAGAGGTGCCGTTGCTGTCTCCGTCTGCAAGTTTGGAACTGGAAGTGAATAGTTAGTGTTAGTGACTAGGGAGTGGGCTGTGAGTATGCGGCTAGGGTTTGAGTTTGGAAAAAAAAATATAAATAAAGATATATATATAAAGCTATCATCGGCATTCGGCAGATGCGCACAGACCACAGACGGCAGATCGGCTAAGGGAAAAAAAAATATATATATATATCTTTTTATCGGGTCGGGTATTCGGGCGAGTATCCATCGGGTATTTTAGAAAATCCAAACCCGACCCTATAACCCTATAGGGTTGAACCCTATAGGATTTTTATCGGATCGGGTGGGTCGGAAACCCGATAATAACCGACCTAGTTACATCCCTATATTAAACTCTTATCACTTCTAACCCCTTTTTAAAAATTTTTTAGAAATATTTTTCCTTTCCATTTATTTTACAGTATTTTGCACTTCTTCTTCTACTACACAGCCTTGCTCAGTTCTTCAACCCCATTACTTTAGAGACCATTCTTGGTTTCTTTACCTGTGTGCATTTTTCAATTCTCTCTCTCTCCCTCTCTTCTATTTCTTACACTAAAATTCTACTACTACAATTTTGGTTTCAAACAACGAACAAGTGTATATTATGACCATTATTACATGGCTTTGAATTACTGCTACCAATCTCTTAGTCTCCTTCAAGTTCATTCCTTTTTGAGGAAGACCTTCACTTCCTTCGGAACCCATTTGCCCAAAACGCTTAGATTCCACAACATCCACAAACTCAGTACTGGGCATATTAAGGTAAACCCTTGTTTTAATGGTATTGTCCTGTTGTCACATGATAGCTTTCTCTGGTTTGGTTAGTCAGTAGATAGAGGTGAATGTAGTATATAGGGTTCTGTTGACCGGTGCCTCGGAGATCGTGTGGACTAGCTTTGTATTCCTCTTTGGCGGTATATTGACTTAGCATCTCTCCTGGTTTAATGCCAGGTTTACCGGAATGGAATGGAACTATATTATGCTTTCATTACTGCAGATTAACTATTCCCTCGTTTGATTTGTGAAAAATTCTCTGACAAGAATGTCTATTCCATGTTATATTGTAATTTTTCCTTTTCTTTTATATATATGTAAGAATGCCTTTATTACTGCGGATTAACCATTTACATTCTGTAAGAATCCTTATTTACGCAGTAATGGTTCCGGGGTGCAATTTGCTGTTTGATTAAACAGCAGACTTGTTCTGCATATAGGGTTCTGCTAATGGGTGCCTCAGAATTGTGTTAACAGCTTTATATTCATCGGTGATGTAAACATAAGTGTAATGCTACATGTGGGATTCTTATGACAATGGTCTGCTCAAAAAGAGAGGTGCAGCTTTTTACTGGGGCTTTGTTGTCCGGAGAAGGTTGAAATGGAACAAAATCTTGAGATGTGTAATCTTTGAAAGAAGAAGATTGGATGGAAGTTTTTTGGGGGACAAGTATGTGATAGGAAGAATTATTAATCTGACTGTTTTAAGTGATGTAATGTGGATACTTTGCTAAGAAGCAACTAAGCAATTTGGAGTCTTGATCTTGCCTTTAATTTTCGTACCTGGACGTGCAATATGGACTTAAATTCTATACTTAACAGTAAGCAGTTATTCGTCTTATTTAAGTCAATCGAGGAATCATTGCTGAAGTATAGGAAAAAGGAGAGGATGAATGGGAGATGTATCTCACAGGAAAGACAACCAATTAACTGTTTAGCAGTTATAGAACATATCTACTTTGTTGCAAATAAATGAGGCAAATTTGAATCCTAGTGCTGGCTTTTGTTTTTTGTGCCTGAATATGTTATACAGAAGCTAATTTGATTTTCCCTTAGGCTACTATCCATTTCATTTAATCCCTTACTCGGGCATTTTCAGGGTTATTGTGCTGTCTCAAACAATACAACTGGAGTCCTTTCCGGATTGGCTAATGCAACTTCTCATGGTGCTGCCATCTCTTCTTCTACAACAGGTTCTGTGAGAGAAGATGCATTGTTGGATTCAGGAAAGCATAGGGAAGGAGAAACAAAAGCTGATTCATGGAACCACAGGGTAATGCTGATTGATGGCACATCGATCATATACAGAGCCTACTACAAGCTTTTGGGTATAGTAGATCGTGTATATTTTATGTAGCTTTATTGATGTTCAACGGTTTAAAGTGAGTTACCTGCTCCACTTTCTCTTATCCTACACCATGAACTAGCTGCTCTCTAATCCTTTACCATGATGGTAACAATTTCTGTTGGAATTTCACTCTGAGGAAAAAGTTGCTTTACCTTCAAAGCATCGAATGCTATGTACTTGAACTCAGGTTTTTGCCTCCAAGTGAGTGCATTCTTCCCAACCATTTCTTGTTTCTGATTGCAGCCAGGTTACATCACGGCTACTTGTCACATGCTGATGGCAATGGAGACTGGGTCTTAACAATATTTACTGCTTTATCTCTCGTAAGAGACACGTCTCATGAGTCTTAAAAAAATTTTATTCTTGTAACTCTGTGTTGTTGTTGCTTATCAGTTTTATGGAATGGAACTCTTTTAAAATATCTGGAAGTTAAACTAGTATTAAAGAATAATTTCATTTCTATGAAGGCAGTATCTTGATGTGGCATTTTTTACTGTTAGAGAGATGAATGGGTAATGATCATAAGTTTGGTACTACTCACTTGCTAATCATTGTAAACAAAGCTGGATATTACATACTTAATTTCTCTTGTTTCCAATGGCGGAGGTCATTCCAAATTTATTATGACCTACTTCCTAATGGTGTGCTTTGCATGAGTATTGAGAATTCATGGATTTTCCTACTCACTTCCAATTTATTAATCATGAAGCGTTTTGTTGATTCTGTGCAGATAATTGATGTTCTTGAATTTGTCCCTTCTCACGTGGCAGTAAGTCTCTTTTCTTTACTAGCTGTTTGTATACACTTGTCCTCCTCAAGCTGGCACATGAAAGCATTTTTCATTTAATTACATGTGTGCTTTATTAAAAGATTTCTGTGTTCTATCGAAGTACTTTTTCTTTTCTTTTTTTTATTTATTTATTTCTTATGCACACCCATGTGACTAAGTGTTAATCAAGGGTCTCCCAGACATCTTCATTTTTAAATTATTTTATCAGTATTTTTGGCTATGTTTAAAATTAACATCAAATCAAGAGAAAGTTTTATTTCCCTTGCATTTTTGCATGAAAAATTAAAAGTCAATAGGTTATATCAGATTTATCATGTATTTTCTTCCGTTTTCACTTTTCCGTCACTTATAAGTAGGAAATTGATGTGGTTGGTTAACACCATTAGCTTGCAATGCTTGGTAATCAAAATAAGTACGCAAAGAATTTAATTTTGCGTCAGAAATGAAGAGTTTTGTAGGGTATGAAAATCCTTTTATGGGAAGCTGATCTTAGTTATATGTGGTGTCAAGTGGGAAAGTATTTTCCTTGTTCATTTGAGCATTCACTGCTTTCTAAATTCTATTAGATTTTGTTAGTAATTATGCAATGCGCATTGTCAATAATTATTTTATGTTTCTTACCTCTGATGATACTTATATTTTTGGGCATGCAGGTTGTATTTGATCACGATGGTATGTTATCACTGTTCAATCCCGTGTTTGTTCCCTGATTTCTTTTTCAGGTATGTGATGCTTTTGATGTATTAATATTTAGAGTTCCTAATGATGTTGAAAGTGTCTTATTTCTTGCCGGAGGCCTGAAACTGAGAACTTTAGGGGCAAAAAAAAAAAAAAAAAGAATGAAAAAAGTTGCATATACATCATGCATCAAAGCAGACTTATTTTATTACACAAAAATGCTGTCAGATTGGACCTCCCATTTAGTACTTTTTATCATTTCTTGAATTTTGCAAAAGAGATTAGGGGATCTTTTCATGCATAATGCACCAACTGGAGCACCCATCACAAATTATGTATGATGTTGATGAAGTATACACAGCTCTCAAATTATTAGATTGTGGTTGGCGCAAAAAAGAATGAAAGTTATGGGACTAGATGCCACAAAATAATGAAGTTAAAATATTATAATATTACCAGTTGTTGTCGCTTCATTAACACAGACATGTCAAAAAGGTTACAGTACAAGATGAGTTTATGTTGTCTCCTTGTCAAGCCACTTTATGCACAAATTCCTGCTATACCTTCTTCCTTAGAATCATACTGTACTCATTTTCTATCTCATGTGTTTTAGGTTTTCCAAATAATGCCTTAATGGTATTAGAGCCCTAAAACTATTTCTTAGCTGTTGATGCCCCCGTTCCCCAAGGACCGTTAAATTATAATGAAGAAATGTACAATGATTTGAAATGCACATGCTCAGAGGATGGATTGCTGAGGAGGCGAGCTTTTCTGCCTTTTGCTAGTGTCGATACAAATCGTGGTTTTTTCTATTGTTTTTTACATTCCAACTACAATTAAACTGTATATGATGGAAGGCCAAGGTGCTTAAGTGGAAATCTCCACTGCACCATTAACTTTGGAGGGGTAAATTTTGTCCATTAGTGAAATCACTTTCTAGAATCCACCTTGACGATGGAAATTGTCCGACCACATTGCATATAGCATATGAGGGCTGAATTTGACAATATTGTATCCATTTAAATGAATTCTGCTGTTCATAGAGGAGATAAGTGGGATTTATATCTCTTCATATCACTCTGCAGTCTGCACTCCTTATGAAGCTTCTTCACATGGTTAGCACTGTGCATAATAAGACAACCTTTTGATTTAGTTGTCATCTAAGTGACAAATTGTAAGTAATGATTGAACTGCAACGACTTATTATTGATGTAGCAAATCTGGGTCTATGGTTTTTGTAGGAATTGAAACACCCAGCAATTCAGCCATATTATGAGGCTTGAGTTTTGGGAATTTATTTTTGAAGAATCATGTCCATATACATAAAGAAGTTATCATACTTTATAATGGGTCCTAATTAAGATTGCAGATGGCATCTTCTTTCATTTACATGATGGAATATAAAACATCACGTCTTTTGTAAAGTAAAAATTATTAAAATTAAACAGTAGCAGTCGTTCAAGTAATTCAGATAATGGGTGATAGATGATTCTGCTACTGCTTCTGTCTCTGTCATTTTTTCTTTTGCAGTGATAGTGGTCAAGATACCAACTGCATCTTTGTCAGTTATTTTCTTTGTATTTAGACAACTGAGTTAATCTGTTAGCTATTGTTGTCTGTGGTTTTCTAGATAGATGGAGTATTAGCAACGTAGATCGATAAGTTGGGGGATCTTTCTGGCAGATGAAACTTGGTCAAATTTCAGTTTATTAAGTTGTGCTTCAGCCAAAATTTATTTAAAGGAAACTTTTATTTTCAGGAAACCCGTATGGTCATGCATGTAATCCATCCAAAGATAAAATCATGGCAAAAGGTATGCTAATCGCGTTTAGTCTCTTCATGAACATTTAACATGTTTTTTGCTAGTTGGTAATCTAAAAATTGGAGCCAGTACTGGAAAACTTTGGCTTTCTTACACAGATTCCTTATTGGTCAGCCAAACTTGTCCGCATATGTTTCTGCGAGGAGACTTGTCATGAGATGGTTTATGGATGTTCTTGCTATCTTCTTTGGCGATGTGCATTGAAATACTTGATATGCATCATGTGGGTTCCTACATTCTGCAAGTTGTGGTTAATCTGTGCTAGGGTCTTGTTGGGTGGTTCTTATTGAGGGAAAAACTTCATGCTTTTGTTTGGAGTCCTCTTATCTCTTCCCTTTGTGGTTGTGATATTTGTTCCTTACTCTCATATCGTTTTGTTCACGTTCCTAATCATGGCCTTTAATGAACTCACCAATCGAGATGTTATCTAAGCATGTCTTAGCAGATGATTTTTCTTACGTTATATTTCAGTATTTCTCTTGTCATTGTGTACCCACCACACTCCCTGCCCTCACGCTTTATTGAGGGTTCTGCTGGGACATAGCTCAAGTCCTCGCTTGATAAGTGTGCTTGCATACAGTCTATCTACTTTAAAAGTGTGCCAACTAAATTGACAAAACTGTAGTTGGTTTGTATATTTGTATAACTCCTTTGTTTGCTGTAGTAGGGTTAATGAGATACGAAGCTGGTAAAACAAACTTCATATGCACTAGTTAGCGTAGGTAAAACCCTTCCGATAGTATTTCGAGTAGTAGTTGTTTCACGTCTGGGTTGTTTCCAACTATGCTTCTGCTGTGCTATTGGTTAAGATGTATGAATCTACCGTACTTTTTTTGTAAAAATTATTAAAAAAACAATGTGTAGAAAAGTAACAATAATGTGCTTTCTTTCATGGAAGTTAAGATTAAAGGTGCATGTATTGGGTGTGTATTCATGGGAGACAATGGACCCAAGATACTTTTAGGGATCTTTTCAAACATTATTGGTATCAAAACTTGTAAACTTGTTTAGATCTTAAATCCCCATGATGTTGAACCAATTTGTTTGGAATGAATTGTATATATTATCCAAATACATTCGATAAGTGGAGTAAAAATATTTTTGAACCGAGTTGTGTATGATTTGCAAACATTCTGCACACTTAATGTTCATAACTCTATGATCATGTTACTCTGACACCTTTATTTATGCACTTTCTACAAAACCTTCTTTAAAGTCTTGGTCACTGTCTTCAATTTGGATGCAAAAAAAAAAAAAAAGGACTTCTATTGAGTACTTTTCAAACACATATTAACTTGTTCATGTTTCTAACATTAAAGTTACTTTGTAACTCTAATTTCTTATACGTAGTCAATAAATTCATTAGATAATTTATACTTTTTTTTTTTTGTTATCTTCAAAACATAGTTAGAAGAGAATTCAACATTCACCTCTTTGTGACGATAACATAACACCTTTCTCACAAAAGTTAATAAAAATCAATCCAGAAAAATTTAGTGTAAAAAATTTATTAAATTTCAAAAATAGCTTGTTTATCAAATATGCACGTTTACAATTATACAACAATACAAATAATTATAATTCCGTGCATATTATTCATAATAACTTTAAATAAATTTTGTATTTACTGTATTTGTTCCAATTTTTTGTTATGATCTTTTGAGTAAATTCCTCTTGGAAGTGATATATAAGAAAAAAATTGGAACATAATTGAAAAAAATTGAACTAGATCGCATTAATTGGCAATCAAAACAGTCTTATAAAATTGTAATAATGCAAGGCTTAATAAAGATGAAACACGGCATTAAGGACTGGCAAAAACAAAAAGAAACTAGAACAACATCTGGCAGAATTAAAAAATGTCATGATGAGCAAAAAACAACTTTGAGTTCCTTGGTCTGCCTCTCGAATTATGCCTAGGTGGAGGAGCTGGTTGATCATCAAGAAGTTGGATTATGTTTGGAGATGGATCAAGTGGGCGGACATAGCATGGGAATCCAAATTAAGGAAAAAGTTGAAACTTCTGTTCCAAATGTTGAAGAGCCTTTGTTGTTACCTTCTTATCGTTGGTGATTTTTGTCAAAAATAAGTGTAAACCTTTCTGACAATTTGCTGCAAATTTTAACCCAATTAAACCAAATTGCTTGTAGTGGTAGCAAGATCTTGAGATGCTATTTGTTGATGTGTATTAATTCGTGTCTAGATCTTCTAGGTGATTCTGAATTTACCACTGTCTCATTCATAGATGACTATCTCACATGTGTCGAAATTTGACAAAGAGGAAATTAAGAATATCATGGAGGATCTAATTTAAGTGGACGCTGAAAAGATAATGAATAATGTGTTCGAGGAGAAGTTTGAGGCATTTTGTTTTGATCTTAAAGAAAAGACAAGAGCTCTCAACAAAGAACTTTATTCAAAGTTCAAAAAAACTGTCCAGGACGACAATTTTGAAATTTAGAATTGCCTTCAAGATCTAAAAATGGGAAGTGATAAATATCAACAAATAATATCTCAAGAGCTTGCTACTACAAGCAATTTGGTTAAATTAGGTAAAAAATGCATTAGTTTGTCAGAAAGGTTTACATTTGTATTGACCAAATTATCAAGGACAAGAAGACAGTAGGAAAGGCTCTTCAACATTTTGAACCAGAGTTTAACTTTTTGTTTAAGTTGAATCCCCACACCACATCTGCCCACTTGATTCTTCCCTGAACGTAATCGTAACATTTTGATGATCAACCAGCTCCTCCTCCTAGGCGTAACATTAGAGGCAAACCAAGAAACACAAAGCTGTTCTGTCTTTGCTCCTTTCTTGTCATGTCTTGTTTATAATTCTATCAAATGTTGTTTTAATTTGTTTTGTTTTTGCTGGTCGCGTACTATTAAGCTTTATCATTGTTAAGTCTTGCATTATTACATTTTTGTAAGACTGTTTTAATTGCTGGGTATGGAAATATAGAAACAAAAAAAAAAAAAAATATTGTAAGTTACTGTGAACAATATGTAAGGAGTTGTAATTATGTCTCAATTTGTATGAATGTAGACATGCACATGTGATAAAAACCTGTAGTTGAAATTTAACAAATTTCTCTCGGTTGATTTTTATTAATAATTTTTGTGAGAAAGGTATTTTGTTATCATTAAAAGGGGGAATGTTGAGTTCTCCCTTAACTTTGTTTTGATAATAACAAAAAGAATATAAATTATCTGATGGATTTGTTTATTGATTACCAAAAAGAAGGGGTGGGTGGGTGTTTTAGGTTTAGTAAATCCTTTTCTCTCCCTTCATATTGAGATGGGAAAAGGGCGATAGAATAGTGGATGATCAAAATCTTCAACTGCATTTTTGCATAGGAACAACTACTATTGTTTGTATACATGAAATTGTTTGAAGCATGAAGTTTCCACTGTATTGCAAATTGTAAACTCATTTTTTTTGGGAGTGGGTTTAGAGAACCAAGGCACCTTTGCCCAATGTGAGATCTTCCTTTACATCACAAAGTTGGTGCAATCACTATGGACATGATGGGAAATCATTGTTGTTTGTTGATCTGCTACTTCTCTATTAAGAATGCTTTTGATCATCATCTTCATGTTCAGATGGGGCTCAACATTTATTGTTGGGTGTAATCTTGCTTGGTTTCTGAAACATTTCAGTGTTGTTTTATTTGATGTAGAAAAGCATTCCCACAAAATAACCCACCACCCCCCCCACCAACAAACAAAACCCAAACACAAAACCAATTCCTCCCATCTTCTAAGCGAAAGAAAGCTCACAGATTTATAAATTTTTTGAAGGTTTGAACTTTCGGCATACTTTATACCCATCATACAAGAGCAACCGCCCTCCAACACCAGATACAATTGTGCAGGGCCTTCAGTATCTAAAAGCATCTATCAAGGCAATGTCGATCAAAGTCATTGAGGTTAGTACTTAAATATAATGGATGTATGCGACTCTTCTCTAGGTGTGATTGAATTCTAACAGTAGGCAGAGATGAGATGAGAATTGGGAGATATGTGTGTCTGCATGGTAGACTTAAATCTCTTCTCTTCGTAGATGACCTATAGACAATGCATCAACCACCATCTTCACGTGTAATTGTGTTGGCACAAGCACACAGATCTTCTGGAAAAGGTTTATGCTTAGGCTTACTTATTATGGGTTTTTTTATTATTGGTCTATTCCTCTTATTTAGTATGATCTAATATCTCGCAGAATTGCTAGCTAAGTGCACTTACTGATAGAAAATTTTTCCAGAGTTTTTGAATGGGCCTCATTGTTACCTTGAAACTTATATGGAAGTTCCCTTCAGAGCTTTGGTCTACTATGTTTGGAGGGAATGAAATGAGAAAAATATCAGAAAAAAAGAATCATGTGTGGATTGTATTCCTAGGAAAGGTCTAGCTTCCTCTACACTGTAGATAGAAGTTTGTTGCCCTTGTAATGAGTTTAGGGAGGGTGTTGGCTTATGCACTCTTTTGTTTTCAGTGCAGCCTAATCGTGCCTTTCTTTAGTGCTTTTCATTATCATATGTTGTTTCTAATAAGCTTTTGGTAATGTTTGATCATTTTGAAAGGACTTGCACTTTGGGTTTGGATTTTACCTGGCAAATGAGTTGTGTTTTATTATAATAGAGCTTATTTTGGTCTGCTTGGAATGCCAAATCAGAAACAATAAACTTGGTTATGAAGTAAGACTATAACTATTAGTCACATAGGAACTGTGGCATATCTGGATGGTGATCTCCTTTTATGATTAGTGAGTACAAGGACCTCCGTGGAATACTCATCTTTATTTATCTGCCATTCTGTCATCATCTTATAATTGTGCATCGATATTGACTTCATGCTGGATTATCGTCTGCAATAGTCTATTCTGCTACACCTTGTGTAAGTAAAAATGTATTCTAACGCACTTAACCCCCAAGACCTTTCATTCCATGGGTTACTGGCCTTCTGTAATAAATGAAATGTTGTCAAGATATCTCATGAATAATCATGTTTCAATGCCAATTCAGGTGCCAGGTGTTGAAGCTGATGATGTGATTGGAACTTTGGCATTGAGAAGTGTTGATGCTGGATGCAAGGTAAATAATTCTACCAGAACTTTTATGGATGGCTACACAGGGTAGCCTAGTGGTGAGAAAGGGATTTGGGTTCTTTTAGGTCCAGGTATCAATCTTTCTTTATACAAACTTTGGAAAACCTGAGGGATTCTTTAGGTTATGACCTCCTTCCCCAGATTACACTGTTAAATTCTCTGAATGATGCAAAGCATCTACTGTTCCTGAAAAGTACTTTTGAAGCATAAAAAAGCATTTATTGGGATAGGGCATACCATGTTATAATTAGGGAGCATCACGTTAAAGCTTCAGTAGGGTACTATGTCAATAAGCACAAAGTTCCAATTTATTATTAGTGGAAAATTTGAAGGTAAACATTTAGGGTACTTAATGACTCATATGTTTTGCAATATTTCATAATAACTAGGCGATGTTATCCAAGGTGACAAATAGGATATTTTTTATGGTGCTGAAATAGGTGTTAAGTGACAACTCTAGGCATATTGTAATACTGGATACATTGGGCTTTTCTTCCAATGTTACCCTTTGTCTTCATTTTTAAAAAATGGTGGTTGTAATTCTTGCATCAAGTAACTTACCAATCCTTTGCAATATACGGGAAAACATTACTCTAGTTTATCACATCTTATATTATGTGATACCATGATCTTCCATATGCTACAGGTTCGAGTTGTCTCCCCAGACAAGGACTTCTTCCAAATTCTTTCTCCATCATTGCGCCTTCTTCGTATTGCACCACGGGGCTTTGAGTTAGTATAATATTTGGGATCATGTCTATCCAGTTTTACTTGGCATATTGTTTTGCTTATGATGCTCATTGTGTTTTTGTGTTCATTTTTGTGCTAAAGGGTCTATTTAAGATCTTTTCCACCTTCTTTTTTTTTTTTTAATTTATTTAAATAGTCATACAATTCCTACTTTTGTTTGATATTCTATCAGCCCTCTTGCATGTAACAGATTTTGTTGCATGCCCTTAAATCACAATCATCATCTTCCTAGTTTCTCTGGACATTGGAAATAGCCAAGTTAAGGCGTAATCAACATTATGTCTAATGCCATGTTAAATTGTGTCCCTCAACATGGTACATTTGCGGTGGTCTAGGGAAATAATGTCTAAATTTGTCATGCACAGGCATTTAGGTAATAATTTACTAGCCATCCCTTGTGGTTTGCCAATTATATTTGTTACCAAGAAGGCAGTTCTGTAGAAGTAACCAACTATAGGACTCATGGAGGATGAACTATGTATTAGAGACATATATGCTCAATGATTTCACCTTTTATTGGTTGTCATCTGGCTCACTAAGCAAATCCTCATTATTATTTTTTAGTCCATTTATATGCTGATCTTGCCACATATTTTAAAGGAATAGGGGTGTAGGATCGTGGGATTTGTTATCAAGTGTGATATGTGGGTTTGTTATTATTTTAAAGTGATGCAATGAGATGCTGTTACACATTCATTGATATTTTCTTTCAAACTAGTGTAAGGATGTTCTTGATGGTTAATATCAATTGTATTTGCCGTATCTGATTTTATCTTGTGTAATTTTGATCATTAAATGTCCTCCCCCCCCCACCCACCCCCCCAAAGAAAGAAAAAAAAAAGTCACCGCATTACATTGAATGAATGTAGAGGAAATTATCTGATCTTTTTTTGGACTTCATATATCCTTGCATGCAGTTGCACTTTTCCTCATGAGGAATTGTTATCAGATTACCGACTTTAAAATTATAGCTATTTATTAACAATCTCCTGCTAAAAGGCTAGTGGATTGGGCATTCATCTATGTTTGATAAAAGTGCGCAAAGCTCCCAGCTCTTTCCCTTTTTAAATTATCTTTCAAGTTTTTAGCCTTATATTATGCTATCTTCTTGATGAAGGATGGTGTCCTTTGGGATGGAGGAATTCTCAGAGAAGTATGGAACTCTAAAGCCATCTCAATTTGTTGATGTAGTCTCACTCATGGGTGACAAGTGTGATAATATACCAGGTTGCTTATTCTGGCAGAAATCTTTGCATTAATTATACTGTACAGAACTTTTGTTTATAATTGGATTTCTTGTTGCTCAAAAATAGTTGAATTTTCATTTCTGAAATAATATGACGTTTTAACAGTTTGCCAAACTGTAGACCGAGTAGAACGAGTGATGCTTAAAACAATCAATGACTTATTTTTTATTATGGTTTGAGAAGTTGGATGCTCTAGAATTGTGCACTTTTACCTTCTAATATTCAATAGCATAGCTAAATAGATAGGTCACTATCCTCTCCATCAAAGGGTGAGTTACTGTATTAGGTAGTCGCTCTTTTTGTCCATAGCTTTCGAAACACTTTCTCTTCATTTTCTTAATTTCTTTATGTACACATGATGCTTAATAGGATAATATTCTTCTTTTATTTTTCTCTGTCATACCTCATGCTCTAGTCTATTGAATTAACAAGCAAGAAGAAAACAAGTAGCAAGATTTCTTTCTTTCTTTCTTCTTCCTTCCTTTTTTCTTTGTATATTTTTATTTTGATTGGCTCAAATATTTGTTGAGAACTTGGGAAAGCAAAGACTACAAGGAAGTTGTTTGATAGTTTAATCAGACTGGTTAATTGACATCTGCAATGGGAAGTTCTTTCCGGAAAAAATAAAATTTATGTTACAGAATGTACCTGTGCTTTGTCTTTTAATGTGAGTATATTTCTTGTTTAGGAAGTAAAATTTTGGATTTGTTTTTTCATTGCTCTGTGTGTCATGATGTTTGGTTGGGCAACAGTTGTGGTTTTGTTGTATCTAATTGGTCATATCAGTTTGGTTCTTCTCCCAAACTAAGGTGATTGTATTAATGGATACTAAGAATAAAATGGTTCGGTAATAAATAAAATTTGTAAAAGACAGGACGTGATATTCTTGAAAATGGAGATATCTGTTTTCATAGCATTGAAAACTCTTCCATTTCTTAACACAATTTTTGTGCAGTGGTTGAGCAAGAAGTACATACTTTAAGGACCATTTATACATGTCTGGTTCTTTCACTAATTTTTTCACAATTAATATAATGAAAGACACCCAGTGAATGATGGAATCCACTCATGGGTTCTCTTTTTCTATTTGGCCAAAGTTAGTGGGCAGCTGGTGGCCCATGAACTAACTTAGAGCCGGTATGCTTGTTTTTGAATAATGTGTTTATTTGGAACTCTGGCACTGGTTTTGATTTCTCGAAGGATTTTAATAAAAATGCATCACCTGATTGGCCGTGTCATCATGAAAGATGATCCTGACCATTTAACACTTTAAAATACAGGTGTAGATGGCATAGGGAATGTCCATGCAGTGCAACTGATAACGCGATTTGGTATGATTTATGTTTTGGCCTTTAAATGCCATATTTGCAGATTGCTCTTTATGTAGAACCAGAGTTTAGAGACAGTGAGACACGACTTGATGATTCTTGTCAACAACTCAAACAGTTTTCTTGTTTCATCGTCTCTCTCGAGTTTTTTGCAGTCCAATATGCCATAGAAGGATACGATGGACAGCATCTAATAATAACATTTGCTTTCTACAGAAGTGTTAGACCTGATTGATGCTTGGGAGTTTTTAATTGCTTAACGATTGCTTCTTGTCATTCTTATCTCTGAACAATGCTCTGATAATTGATAAATGATGTCTTCTTTCACTAATAATTATCTCTGTATTGTGCTCCCTAAAATCATATGTCAGACCATATTGGATGAATTGTCTGGTCAGAATTCTTCTTGTACATTTGAGGGCAAAATTACTTTACCAAAAAAAGATCGAGAGCAAATTTTGCAACATATGTTGATCTAAAGCTAAATTGAACTAATGAGAATGTTATTACGATTAGTTTCTGCATGTTAGTTGTAAGCTAGCACCCATCCTTTATATCGATGTCAGTGAAGGTAACAAATTTGAAGTACAATGGCACCTAAAGTAATTAAAGATACACTACCTTTTCCAGAAAATTTGGAACTCTTTGAATTCCTAAATTAATTTTAATGATTTTAATGATCCATCCAAGCCGAAGTATACTGATGAACTACTTCTATTACAATAAGCATAAACAAAAATTGCTGAGGTAGCAGACATATCAAAGCAATAGTAGCAGTTAGTATAAATGGTGATTGTGGTTTCTATGGTAGGATATTAAAAAATTGTTGGGTCAAACATGTTGATGGAATAAAGATTCTTGTAGAGGTTGAAAATCAATGGAAGCCTAAGAGTTGTTTTGATTGTGGGGTCTTTGGACATTTTATCGCTAGTTATCCTACAAAGGTAGTAAGGCCTCAACATGATTCCATTGATGTACATGTGGCTCCTTCTGCAAAAATGGCCCCAGAAGTTTTAGATAAAGAGGTTAAGGAGGTTGCAGCATCTTAGGATTGCGCAACTCCATCTACTTCTTTTCAGGACTGAGTTGAAGTATATGCCGCTAAGCTTGTTTCTAAAGAGCATGGAGAAGCTTCTGACTCTATAGCTGTCTATGTGGTGTCTAGAGTTTGGGCAAGGTGTCAGTGTGGAGGAATGTTTAGAGCCCTCGTTCTGATATGATACTAACAGGTTTTCTTGATGGCATCAAGTACCCTCGCCACGACTCTCAAAAGCTCAAATCAAGAGTCTCACATACCAAGAAGAAGAAAAAGAGTCGACATCGGCCTAGGACCTAGTGTATAATCTTATTGTATGCTCTTTTATTCTATAGGTTGTGATTAGGAGTTCCTTTCTCTGGTTTTTCTGATGTTTGTCACTTTGATAAGATGACTTTTGTTTTCCTTTTTGTATCTTTACCTTTTTAATGAGGAAAAAAAGGAAAAAAAACACTGAACTTATCCACAAAATATATATATAATATATATATATATTAAGAAGAGGAGCAGCTGCAGTATACTGTAAAATTCTGGCTTGGGGAAATGCATGAAACTGTATAAAAATATGAAACATATTATTCTATGTGCTGCTCCGGAAGTATTGCCCCTCAGTATAGAGAGAGTAGAGAAAGATTTATCTAAAAATACCAAAGATGCAAGATATAATGAAAAATATGCTACTGGATTTAATGGATATTAGGATTAAACGGATATTAGAGTGATCTGAAAGGAGTGACTGAGATACTTGGAATGTGCAAGCCAACTTTTGGCAGTGAAGATGTGTAAGTGCTACATATTGTTGTTCTTTTTGAAATTGAATGTAAAAGCAGTAGGTCTACCCTTGCTCCTCAAACTTTCGCATATTGATTTCTAGGAGAGTTTACAAATAACCACATACCCTCATTATCTTTCTCTATTTGATTGGAGATCTACCTACTTTTTTGCCCCTAAAAAAAGTAATCTTTCTCGATAGTTGGTTGATAGGGGTCAAATTTGTAGCATTTAAGAACTGGACATGCACTTTTTGGTGCATTTGGTTCGCCTAAAATTATAATAAAAAAAACTGAAAGAATCAATGTATAGATTTTGGTCCCTTTTCTATCTTTCTTTCTTTGTGCTCTGTTTATTCTTTGTGACCAACTCAATAAATATCTGAATATCTTGATAGCTTGATTATTTTGCTGAACAGGCACATTGGAGAATTTGTTAGATTGTGTGGACCAAGTTGGAGATGAGCGCATAAGAAAGGTTATATTGATTGTAAACGTTTGCAAACATGTAGTGCTGGACTATTTTCTTCATTTACTTTTATTTCTGAGGACAACAGTCTATTTAAAAGCTTTCTTGGAATTCATGAATTAAAAACACTGGGCATGATCTTGCAATGCTACCTTGGCTACCCTTAAGGATTATTAATTAGACTTTTTTAGTTGAGTACAAAAAATTGGAGTCTACTTCGTGGTATTATGCTCAACTTATCGTATGTAAATGTTGAATCACTCCCACAAGGTTCCAATCATGTGTGATGATAGAACAATTTTCTTCTATGCAGGCTTTGACAGACCATGCTGATGAAGCCCTCCTCAGCAAAAAGTTGGTAATTTTCTGCATCTTCCAGGATAATTTATCAAGCTTTATTGATGTATTCATTTCCAATGCTAATTTTGCATCCTATACAAGATAGGGTTTGACTAGTTTCATTCGTCATGATCTCAAATTTCTTCTGATGATTGACTTTTATTTAATGTGCACAAAATAGGGGTATTAAACATGAAGTTCTTTGATTGTCTTCTGCTTTGTTTGTGATTGTAGAACATTTTCTTTTTCGGTTAACGTTGTTGAAGATCTTCATCAATAATATATATTTCTAGCATGTGTCTTCTTACAGGCTATAGTTTTTTAATTTATGGATAATACATCATTAATGTACAACTTTGTAGCAGGTTCTCATTTTAACATTTACAGTCAGGCTTTACATGCAGTATATCTGCTTACACTTTGTAAGATTGAGTGTTGATTTTCAGAGCCTCAATACTATAAATTTTGCGTTTCAGGCATTACTCCGTTCTGATCTTCCTTTCTACATGGTACCATTCGAAACAGGAGATCTCGTGTTTAAAAGACCAGAGGTTTGTACAAAGCTTGGCTTCCTATTTTCTATTGTCATTTTATTCTTTAATTTGAATTATTTAGGTAGAAGATTAGTGCTAAATTCTTGTAGTGGGATAATATTTTATGTATATTGAGCAATGACTAGATCATGTGCCAAATTTGATATTTATTCAGCCTCTGTGTGATGAAAATTTTGAAACTTGGACTGAAAGTGTAGTGTGCGCATGTTTTTACTGTAATGTTGGTCACTTTATCTAAGGTTGTGTCAACTTGCGTTAGCTTCAAAGTTTATACATGTTATTGTTAGCTAATTTAGCAAACTTGCCTTGTACTGCAGAAGATTATTTTTCAGTTTATGATATCAGCAGGTTTTTTGGATTTCACTGAAGTATCCTCAATAATATATTCCATGGGTTGATTTTGATATGTATAAACTTGACATGACTGCAGGATAATGGGAGAAATTCACAAGCCTTTTAACTGCCGTCAGTGCATATGCGGAAGGCTTTTCAGCTGACACCCAGTCATTAGAAGGGCTTTCTATCTGTGGAAAAAACTTGCTAATCATTCTTAAGCTTCTCGTGAAGTCACCTTTGTGATTCTTGTATCATGATAACTTCATTTTGATGCCCATATAGAAGTGCAGTCTATGATAAACGTGCAACAGCAACTGTGTCCACATATCTGTACAGAAGGTATAAATTATAATAATTCTTGGTCTTATTATTTGCAGTTAAGCTATTTCAGTATTTCGCATTTGCATTACGTGTTTTTCTTCAGTAAATTGTCTATTTGGTTTTGAGCTTGAGTGATTTTGTTCTGTCAGTTGCTTCTTAGGAGAGTACTACGGCGAAGAATATCTCCAGAGGATTGATTTTGTTGCTGATGCTTATCAGGCTGAGAAAATGAATGAAGATGGAACCAACTCTGCCGATGAATTTTGGAGTTTATTAGGAACTCCTCCATAGTCATATGCACATTTGTTGCTCTAAGCATTGATGAGACAGGCAGAAACTAGGAAAGGAATCTTTCAAGTAAATATGTAGCAGGAATATAGGTTTTATCTTGATGGTCTTATGAATTCACAACATATGAGCCTTATTTGGTTTTATTTCATTTTATTTTCTTGGCTAGCTATAGAACTTGTAAGGATCTTTTCTTATAGCAAGGTCTAGTTTCTTTTGCATTGTGACAAGATTTCAAGAGGAGAATAGATAAAGACATGAGAACATGCTGCATGGTTTTGTGATTAAAGTCACTCTTATTTGCTTTTGGAGTTCCATTTGATGCTGACCAGAAAAGTCCAACAACTAATTCCTGAAATATTCAGTTCAAATCTCTTTGGGGAGATTCGAATGAAGTTCCTGCTTTGCTTTTGACTTCATCAGACTTGGAGCATTTCGTTCTAATCTTTTTAATCGAGTGTTTCACTTTAAGCGAGTGAAGCTCTCGGTAAGACTTGGTTCAATGCCCTTAGTGAGGATGAGACAAAGACTTGCGGTCTAAAGAGAAGACCTTTTCTGGCATCACTTCGGTTGATGCATTTAGAGCTCGGCCTAGGCTAAACCCATCTCAGAATCAGCCCGAACTTGGCGGTTCATGGCTCCATAAATAAAATTGGGCCAAGAACAGTAGAATTAAACCCGTTTGTTGGAAACTTTTTTAAAGATGTATACTTATTTATATAGCAAAATATCCACTCCTAGTTGTAAAATTAGCAAAATTAGCAATGTGGACTATAAAATACTAAGCACAAAAGTCACACAAAGATAAAAGCAAATTCCACGTAAAAAAACAAGATTTCATGTTGGTTAGAAGTTTATATATATTTAATCAGACATTTGTAACAACATATCAAATGCTAGGGATAAGTAGTAAACTTTTTTTTCTTATTTACATTTAAATTTTTTCTTTCAACTTTCTTTACCTTTTGTTTTTTGGGTTTAATTTAGACAACATAGGTCGATTTAGTGGGTCTTGACCAAGGATCCGAGTAACTAATGTGTTTCTACTTAGGTCATGAGCTGTATGATTGATAGAACCAATTCGTAGCTATATAGGTCCTGTGCTTATGTCTTGCTTGATAGAATCAGTTCGGAGCTATATAGGTCCTGTGCTTATGTCTAGTTACATCATTAGTCGTTCTTTGATTTGTTACAATTACTATTCAAATTTTATACATTTTATCGAATTAGAATTTTACTTACCAAATCAATTGCTATATAGAATCTAGGAGTTTTATTTTAGGGTAACTATAACAAAAATGCTTTATTTTTTTTAACCTAAATATAAACAAGGGACATATGTTATCAAGTAATAGAAGTTGGATAATCAAAGATTGTTAAGATTAGAGCTTGGCATAAAATTCGTGATATGACCTAACTCGACGCCGATAGGTCTAACCCAGTGTTGAAAAAAGCAAGTGCTTCGTTGCTTAAAGCGCTAAAGCGAAGCGCATCAATAGAAATCGCTTTTCACATGTTAAAGTGATGTGCATATGAAAAAGCACATGCCTTAGGGAAAAGCACAAAGCGTTGAAGTGCAAAAGCGTTCGCCTTGGATAAGGCAGGATAATTTAAAGAAGAAAAAAGTGAAATAGGTAACCAAAATGAAACGTTAAATTCTACCTTTTGACTATTTGTTTAAAAAGGAAATTAGAGCGGCAGAGATATAAAATGAAAGATAAGCTTTAATAATATAATAAAACCTAAACTTGTCCCCACACTTGTTAACATAAAACTTTGTCTCCCACACTTGTCAAATATTAAACTCCTCTGCCCCTAGCCTAGTCGAATGGGTCATGACTCACTTAATCATCTAGCGGGTAGTTAGGTCTTTCGCTGTTTAAGATCGCTGATCACCATCCTTTTAAAATAAGGCCATGTTGTTGCCCCCCATGAACTTGATAAATGCAAACGGTTGGCTTGAGAAACATAAAAAGTGATTAGTGTGTGTATGTGCCAATGATTCAAGTGCCACCTTGAAAAAGGAAAAAACGAAAACAGGAAAAAAGAAGAGAGAAATAATGTAATTGAATTATAAAAAAAAAAAAAATCTTCACTTTCATGAGTCAACTCGCTGAAACTTGGCATGTGATCCATTAGATTGGCTTGACATGGTATGGCTTGACCATATATAGTCCAACCGATTCTGGGCTATGACAACCACTGTTTTGAGCCAATGGTCCCACGTCAAGTTAGCTTCACGTTGAGATATAGATAGCTTTTTATTTGAAAGTAAATATTTATAATTTATTTGTATTACATATAATATTCTAAATTTTATTCTAGATGTAACTATATTTTAAACTTTGGAATATTAACAAATAATGGGATTAAACTTTGACCGATGGGTAATATAAAGAATATTTGCATGCAGTTCGACCAAAGATCAGAACGAATAGAATCAATAAAATTGTGTAGCTGTAAACTTATAGAATAAGATAACATAACTAAACCCACATGGTACAAGGCGAATATATCTAAATGATTAAGCTCCCTCCCACTGTATGTGTCTAAACCTTTAACTGCATGGAATTCCAGTGAAAAAGAAGAAGAACAAGAAAGGAATGCCTCCATCTTCTTCCTCCAATACAGGCAAGTTACTATCAGATATCCTCGTAGTGGCCTCCATTACCAAGACCTTATCCCAATCCGGAACCCAAAACCTCAAGCTTCCAGTCCCATTGACGCATACCCTTTTCCATCAAATCCTCGATTCCACCTCCCTCCACCCTTCCAAGAAGCTAGAATTTTTCGAATGGTCTCTCAGGCATTTCATCGAACACTCTGCAAGCACATATACCCACATGCTCAATGTGCTATCCCGCCATTGTTTCTTTGAAAACATCCCTCCTTTGCTTCGTTCCATGAAGGAAAACCGTGTTATTGTTGGGTCTGGGACTTACAAGTCCTTGCTTGATGCGTATATCCGGTCGGGTAAGTTTGAGTCTGCTCTTGGTTTACTTGATCATATGGAAACTAGGGGGTTGATTTGAACACCGAAATGTATAATTCTGTGCTTATTGCTCTATTGAAGAATAACCAAGTGGATTTGGCACTGTCTATGTTTTTTAAGGTTTTTGAGGATGTTGATTCTGTTCCGGGTTCGGTTTTATGTAATGAGTTGTTGGTGGCACTCAGGAAGAGGGATAGGAGGGAAGAGTTTAGGAATGTCTTTGATAGGTTGAGAGACAAGGAGAAGTGTGGTGGGTTTGAGTTTGATACTTGGGGATATAATATATGTATTCACGCATTCGGGCGTTGGGGTGATTTAGCCATGTCTTTGAAGCTTTTTGAGGAGATGAAAGCAAAATCCGTGGGTTCGGGGTCTTTTGGGCCTGATTTATGTACTTATAATAGCTTGATTCAGGCACTGTGCTTGGCGGGAAGGTCAAAGATGCACTTGTTGTGTATGAGGAAATGAAGTGCTCTGGTCATGAACCTGATGAATTTACGTATGGGATCATGATTCAGGGATGCTGTAAGTCGTATCGTGTAGATGATGCAACTAAAATATTCAGCGAGATGCAGTATCATGGTTTTCAACCAAATGTGATTGTATATAATTCTTTACTTGGTGGGCTTCTTAAGGCAAGGAGAGTTGTGGATGCGTGCCAGCTATTTGACAAGATGATCCAGGAAGGAATACGGGCTTCGTGCTGGACATATAATATTCTGATAGATGGATTGTTCAAGAATGGAAGAGCAGAAGGTGCATATACCCTCTTTTGTGACCTGAAGAAAAAGGGCCAGTTTGTGGATGGTGTTACTTATAGTATAATCGTGATGCAGCTTTGTAAGGAAGGTCAACTTGAAGAAGCTCTGGGACTGGTGCGAGAAATGGAAGAGAGGGGCTTCATGGTTGATCTAGTTACCATAACTTCCCTCTTGATTGAGTTTCACAAGCAAGGCTGGTGGGATGGGACTGAGATGCTAATGAAGCATATTAGGGAAGGAAATCTTGTTTCTCATGTTCGGAAGTGGAAAGCAGACATGGAGGCTGCATTAAAGAATCCACAAAGCAGAAGAAAGGACTATATGCCCATGTTTCCATCAAGAGGTGATTTTAGTGATATTATGGGCTTGATTGAACAGTCTGACTCAAGAATGGCTACAAAGACAATTTCGAAAGGTAAGGGAGACGAGGAGTTTGCTGGTGGTGCTTTTGATGATTGGTCATCATCACCGTATATGGATCTACTGGCTAGTCGAGTCAAGTCTGGAGATCATGTTCACGCATTGTTTTCACTTTCCAAAGGACAACGTGTTCAGGGTAAGGAGATGGAATCTTTTGACATTGACATGGTCAACACTTTCTTATCCATATTTTTGGCAAAGGGAAAGCTGAGCTTGGCCTGCAAATTATTTGAGATATTTAGTGATATGGGCATTGATTCTACTAGTTACACGTATAATGCTCTAATGAGCTCCTTTGTCAAAAAGGGTTACTATGATGAAGCATGGGGTGTTCTTAATGAAATGGGTGAGAAAGTATGTCCAGCAGACATAGCGACCTACAATGTGATATTTCAAGGATTGGGCAAGATGGGAAGGGCAGATCTAGCTAGTTCGATCCTAGACAAGCTCATGGAATGGGTGGTTACTTGGACATAGTTATGTACAACACCTTGATAAATGCATTGGGAAAAGCTGGAAGACTTGATGAGGCCTGCAAACTCTTTGAGCAAATGAGGAGTAATGGAATAAATCCCGATGTTGTGACTTTCAACACACTCATTCAAGTGCACAGCAAGGCAGGTAGACTGAAGGATGATAAGTTCTTAAAAATGATGCTAGATGCTGGCTGCTCACCAAATCATGTAACAGACACAACTTTGGATTATTTGGGTAAGGAGATTGAAAAGTTGAGATACCAGAAGGCATCGATTATACGTGTAACTAAAGAAAGTTAAAAGTTAATTTACACACAGTGCTCCTTAATAGGTGATACCTATGCCTGCTTTAAAGGTTGTGACTTGTCAGTTTTATTCGTTCCACAACAAATTGGATAAGCTAATCTGGTGACGCCCTGGCGAAAATTTTAAGAGTAAGATCTTGTTTCAGAGTAAAATCTACTGCCAGCAGTTTCTTTTGGTTTGGAAGCCTGAATTTTAGATGCACTCAGAAACTTGCATGGCTATCTTTAATCAATTTATTGTATTTTACCACCTTAGACAAGCTGGTGTTGTGGAGAATCATGTTGCAAAATTGTTGCAATCTCTGCAATTTGGAAGAGGAGTCGCATGACCACTTGTTCCTTAAATGCTCTTTCATTGTTGAAATTGTGAAAATTTTAAGAGAGGCGGTGCCAGTAAATGGGGACTATCCCTTCGATGCTTGTAGTATCCAAGATTTGTTTCAATCTTATCTTATGGTTCCTGGATAGGGCCAACGTGGAAGATTTTGGCTAGTTTGGTTGTCTATTATACTTGGAGAGTAAGGAATGAGAAGGGGCTTGGAATCTTTTTGCTGTGTTAACATAGTAACCTTCCATAACGTGTTCTGTGATGACTGCAGCTTCTATTGTCCAGAAAGATGGCTTAATATATTTGTCAAATCAAATGTCCGTGAATCTGGTTCGCTTTGCATGGCTCCAGCAGATATTGCTGATAAAACTCGAGACAAAAGGGGACGATGTTGGCCCCAAAAAAACCATGGAAGCTAAGGCAGAACCTACTACAATGCCTTTTACCAATGCAAAAACATACTTAGGTTTCAACCCAAAATTCTGCTTTTGATACCTGCCAAAGAAACGGCTTGTAGAGAGGCATTTCCTTCTGCCTGAGAATTAGGATGCCCAGTTAAAAGTCCAGTGATGTATGAGGAAAAAAACTAGGTTGTCTGAGGCACCATGCAGTGGCAGCTCAACAATGGCTTCTAGAATCTCAAATTGGGTTCCTGAATAACCCTGGAGGAGGGTGTTGGCCTTACCAGTATGGCTGCTTTGTTTGATGTGTGTGGTAACATGTGACAAAATTCAGCACCACTGCCAGAACCCCATCATGAATCTGCATTGCCTCATTTGCAACAAGTGAAGTACATTCTTTATGTTTGGCATTTGATAATGTAAATCCATTGTTAATATATATGCCATAAAGTCCTTGCAAGATTACTGAAATTTTACTAAAATATCTATTTATCATCATTCAACTTTTAGTTTAGCCCTACATAACATGAAATCTGAAGATTATGACAATTCACCATTCCAATAGGATGTCATTATCAGCCTTTATGTGAATGGGATTCTCATTGTAGTGTAATTTGTGGTTATTTCAGTCTCTCATTTTGACGAGGAAAAGTTATGTTTGGTTATCTTCTTCTCTTACTTTAATAGAAGAAATCATGTAGAAAAATACATTTGAATACATACTGTTCTCGTTTTACTGGTGCTTTCAATGTAACATGTCTAAAATGGTGGAAGTTACACTCGTTTTTTGTTTCCAATCACTTAAAAGCCAAATTCTGACCAGAATAGTAACTGGTGAGTAGGTCTATAAAATTGAGTGACTCAGTGAACCTTGTGGGACTTTAGTCATCTCTGGAGGACTGTAGCCTTTATGTACACTGCAAATGTGTTACCTGTTCCGATTATAATTAGAAGAGAAATTCCAATTTTAAGAAAGTAATATATGATTCTGATCTAGGGAAAAAAAGAAATGCTTTACAGGAAGGATTACATTTACAGCATAATAAAAGAGTGCATGCACTAAATTGAAAACGTTCGAAGTAAGAGGATGCTTGAATTTTTGCTGATCTTAACTGGTTAAGCCATTGAAAGGCCTCAGTCTTGTTGTATATGTACTAAGTGAACTTTCGGGCTTATAACAGATAGACCAGTGATGTATGTTATCCTTTGCAATGCTAGACTAGAACGATGTTGGACTGTAACTGCTTACTTTTGTTCATAAATACAGGATTTGTGCTATTAAAGTGTGAAGAGATATCATCCCAAGTAGGAGTGTGTAAAAAAACCGATAAAACCAATCCGAAAAATATAATTAACCGATTCGTTGGTTTTGGTTTAGGATTATGGTTTTTATTTTTTTCGATTTTCGATTTCAGTTTGTAACCACAAAAAGCCGATGGTTAACGATTAACCGTTTTCATATTTATAAATATATTATATATACGATTTATATATACATATAATTATTTTTTAAAATACACAAACACATATGATTTACATATACATATAATTTACCTATGTTAATATTCATCAGATTTCGATTAAAATACTGTTACCCTATGTTTGATGGTGTTAATGAGGTAATTGATTTGATTTAATTTTATTGATAATGATACATCCAAAAGTTTGTTTAGTCCGAGTTTCATATGTTCCATGATAAGTTTGTAAGCATTAGTTCCTGTAGGGTCAACCATCCAAGGATCATGGTTCTGCAAGATTTTTTAAAGCCAATACAACTTCAAACCCATTGGATTATGGCCAATAATAGCGGGGCTTGGAATTGTGTGTTGTCAAATTGTAGTGGTCAAAGTGCTCAAATCAGTGATATTATTGTTTTGATACACTAAGACATATCATAAGAAGGCTGATATAAGTAATAAGAAGCCTTGTGTCGGAGTCAATCTACTAAGAATCATTAGATCCTTAAGGAACCCCAAAGGAGGTTTTCCATCTGAGCGGGCATACGTATGTTGTGTGTTCGGTCGTGTAACTCGGCTAGAATGTTAAAGCTTTGCAGTCTGCACGTTAGCTCACAAAAGAGATCACATCAGAATTAACTAGTCACAAAAGAAAGACCCGTTGAAGCTCTCCAAATGTGTTCAACAAACCAGCCAAACTTTAACTAGTTGCATCAGTTTCCGAGCGTTCAAGCTCCAGTTTGGCAGTGAAGCCGAATCTGCCTCCTGGAGTAAAGGAAGACTTGAGTTCCTCAGCTGTTTGAATCGTGCTAAATTTGTTATCTTTCACTCTCAGGTTCTCCTGCGTGAGTTCAAAACATGAATATTAACTAACCTTGCATAGATGATAGAACCATGTAGAAACTTATGCTAGGGACTTGCCTTTCTTGCGTAATCAGCCATGGTGGATGTCACTATTTCTTGTACCACAAAATTGATGACACGGTCTTCACCAAGCATCTGCAGTAGGAAATCCTTCGGTACCTGAAAATGGAGATTATAATATAAGAAATGATTTCACTAATGCAATGCTATAAAACAATCCCATATCAAGTGCCAAAGCCAAGCTAAGAAATTAGGAATTTCAATAGGTGTTCATACTGTGTTCTAAATATGGACAATAAGAGCTTGCGAGTTAAATGAGCGTCAGGTTCAAATGCCACAGGAACATAATGCAACCAGACAAGACCTAAGTATCTTACTATTTCAAACCAAATAATTTTATGGAACTAAGAAGTATTTGACCTTTTTAATGCTATGCGAGAAAAGCTCAAGGAAATAAACAGGAGTGAACATTGAGAAACTGAAACTTCAAAAACCACACCAAAAATTCTCAGAGCATATTAAGGTTGGCATATAAGGTCATCGTCGCAAAAGAAGACAGGTTTCACTAACCTTTGATGTTTTTCCTGGATAAGCATCCATGAACATGCAAAATGGAGCATGGTTAGAAATTCAGGATAACTAGAAATCTGCAGACAAATTTACAGAACCAGGGTGAAATTAAAAAAAAAAAAAAATCCCTACTTAAATTGAGTTAATTACAAATATTCATCAGCTTTATCTTATCAATCATCCAAAATTTTTTTTGTCCAATTTAATGCAAGGACTATGGAATCAGAGCATGATATTCTAAAAAAGATCTCCTCATGTAGCATCTGTAAACCCTAGTACAAGCAATGACACAATACGCACGCCCATCTATATGGTTTTGCACACTGAGGTAGAAATAGTCACATTTAATCGAAAGAACCAAGCACGTTAGAACATAGGACTAGAATGTAGTGCAGAGTACTGTTGGAATGACCGGAAATAAACCCTATATAGAATTGGGAGAATGCCAATGTGAAACATTGCCACCTCTGTTTGTTTAACAAAGTTTTTGTCAAAATTTATGGAGATTTGAGATATGCGGCCGTGTCAAGGCCATTATAGATAATAAAATGGGAATATAAGGCTTCATAATGTTTGAACACAACTGCAAATTGATGGCTTAATGAAAATACTACACAGAGATATGCGATGAAGACTGAAGAACCAACCAAAGCAGTTGATGAAAATTTTCCGATTTTAAGCACATTAAGTGGATGTGTTACCTCCCTTTTGTCTGCGGAAGCCAGGAATTGGTGGTGCAGTACGAGCAAGATCATTTAAAATTACATCAAATACTCTTTGTGTGTCATTTGCGGTTAAGTCTACTCTTACCTGTGATGCAATCTCATAAAGGAAACAAAGTCATTATTCAAATCAGATTCAAATTGTAGGTTACAGAGAAGTCAATTAAAGGGCTTATACTTGTATCTGAGTTTCCGTCTGAGACTCTACAAGTATTTCTGCATCCTTCAAGGTTATCACATTGTCCTGTGGATCGGTAATTGATGCCTCTAAACCTACACATGAAGAAAATATAAAAGCACTTTACCTCATTCTCAGTAATATGTACTCGATCAAGACAATGCGCATATAGCTGATAAACATAATTCAACATTATCATACAAGTGTTCAAAGATTTCGTGTCTCTTTCACCTGAACCTACTGCAGATATTGGTTTGGACAATTTTGTAGCAGCTCTCACTGGAAAATCGCACACCAATGACTGGCTGGAGACAGGAAATGCATGTCTTACAAGGAGTTCAATCAACTGCAACTACCAAAACTACTTCCGGATTCACATATACTGTCTCAATAGTATCTCAGCTAATCAACAGTAGCTACCAAAACTCGTTTTTTGTTGTTCAATTTGCTTAGTTATTAAATTATGGCTGGTGGAGACACAGATGAGACAGCAATGTGTTAATAAGGACAGTGCAATCGATTGCAACTGCTAAAACTGCTTCCATACCTATCACTACCAAAAAGCTTGTGCTTGATAGCTGTAGGGGTCCGAAGTGCACCACCATTATTGTAAAACCTTGAAACCCGAATTTGTTGTAGAGGAGAAACACAATGACAAGATTTCTGCATTGAATGATAAAAGCAAAAAATCGTATACAATCAAATTGCAATTTGAAACGAACAATATAAGAACAATAGTTGACTTGCTTGGGGAACTCCATTCCATCCTCAGAAGGAGATTATATGCAGTCAAATGGCCATTTCGAAGATAATGATAGAATAGCAAAAAAACTGTAAAATGAGTAAGTAGGGGAGATAGATATAGGTTACTTTGGAGTTGGTAAAGTTATGGAGATGGAGCTTGGAAGGCACTGTTGCCGTTACTGAATATGATGTCGCCGCCATTGGCATCTGATATTCACGCGCCTTCTCTTCCTCCTACTTGGATAAGCCAAGCGATTTACATTTCGAACTTCTTTAAAGATTCGATCATACGATATTTGGAAAAGGAAAAAAATAATAATATTTTAATATTTAATTATACAATTCCATTAGGACGAAAATAAAATTATCACTTCAAAAAATGAATTTTATTTGAGATTTTCGATGTGTATAGGAATTGTTTAATATCTATTAATAGTATTTAATATATTATTGATAACAACATATTAAATAAATGTAATTCAAGAAAAGTTCTTTTGCTTTGCATAGGATACTACTAAAATAACTATCTCACTTTCAAATAATGTGGGCTTCTCTTTAGCTTTATACACAAACACATGTTAATTTGACAAAAAAAAAAAATGAAGTATTAGAGCGAAAAAGAAAAAAAATATATAGTTTTTTCAAATAAAATTACAAAAATGCTACTGGTATTAAAATAATTCTAGTTTTAGGTAATTTAACATCATCTCTTAAAAAGACAAGATCGTTAATACCTGACATCGTATTTTTAAGAGACGTGGTCCCTATTTTTTTTATGGACCTTGTCTCTTCAAGATAGGGATGTTCACGGATTGGTTAATCGGTTCGTGGCCCTATTTTTTGAACTTAACTATAATTATCGATTTTTTAATATCGTGATCTTTAACCGGTCCATTATAAGGTTAATCGCTTTAACGGTTAACCACTTTGTTCGGCGAATTTTTTTTCGGTTTTGGGTTTTTAACCATTTAACGTAATGATTTTAACAAATCAAATTGGTAATTTTAACAAACCTTATTTTTTAGCCTTTATCATAGAGCTTTTCTTCAAATTATTATATATATTATAAGAGTTAAAAAAAAAAAAAGAAAATCAAATTAAAGAAAAGGGAAAACAAGCCATGTATTATCATCAACAAAATCAATTACTATATTAACTTCCATCAAATATAGGACAATAGTGATTTAATTGAAATCCAAGAAACATTAACATATGTAAATTATATGTACATGTAAATTACACGTATATGTAAATCATATGTATATAATTTTTTTAAAATAATTATATGTATACGTAAATTATATATATAATATTTATAAATATTGAAACAGTTAACAATTAACTGTTGGTTTTTTATGGTTACAAATCGAAACCGAAAAAATTGAAAACCACAATCCTAAACCAAAACCAACAAATTTGTTAACTATATTTTTCTGATTGGTTTTTTTTTTAGATTTGATTTTTCAGCTTCATTGTTTTTTTTTTTTCATACCCCTACTTTAAGAGGCAACTATCACCGTCATATAATAAGGGGGAAGGACTTACCCAGGTGATTCAGACCCTGTCCCATTTCGTCCTTATAGTGTTGGTGGTGGAGATAGGGATGAGATGCTCACATAGGTTGATCCATTTATGCAGCATCCCCATCACGATGTCCATTAGCGTACACCATGTGCTTGGACTTTTACTAGGTAGGGTCGAGAGAGGCGGAGCATACAACAATAGATAGTACATAGATTTTCATCTTTTGCGATTGTTGTACATAGATTATTATCTTTTATGTTTGTTATTTATAGCATTTTCATATACTTTTGGTGTAAATAACAAAATATTATTGCAATTATTTCATATTATATTTTATGAGTTATTAATTATGTTTGTGGTGAAAGGTTTCATAAAACTACTATGATTGAATGGATTGGGTTTGAGACTATGAAAGAATGGAATGGCTATGGGACTGTGTTTGGTTGGATTGGATTTAAGATTGTCAATGAATCGATTAGGTTTGGGAATACCATTTAGGTTGGGTTATGAAGTTTCGAAGTTGGTGGATAGTTAATGAATGTTTTATATAGATGATTGTGTATGATTTTGATAGGTTATTGCAACTAATGTAAACAATGAGTGATTTATAGGATATAGTATGGGTGTGAGATATTTCTATTGACCTCGTCTCCTCAAGAGCCATACGAAAAATAAGGACCTCGTCTCTTGAAGAGACGATATCAACTTGCATAAAACAGCGATTATTTTAATCCTAATGACATTTATTTATATATTTTTAACTATATTATATTTTTCCTTTTCCTAAGTATCACATATAATTGTTCTTTTAATGGTACTCTATATAAAACAGATGAACATATTTTCAAATTACATGTATTTAGCATGTTGTTATCAATGATAAATTAAATGCTGTGAATTAATATTAACCGATTTTCATTCACATCGAAAACTGTATAAACATCTAATACTATTAATTTTTTTGACATTTTATATAAGTTTATATTTTATATTTATTTATATCTTGTTAAATTTTCTTTTTTTTTTTTCTTTTTGCCTAACTTGTGTCCTGTAGAGACTGGATCAATGTAATTCTACCAACCTTATTTATTGAAAAAATGAGTTTAGTCAATAATAAAATCCTCTCTTTAAGAGACGAGTTCAAGTTGCCTAAAACTGAGATTATTTTAATCTTAATTGTATTTTTGTAATTTAATATTAAAATATTATTATTTCCATCCTTTTCTCATATGATATAAACTATATTATAAGGGAAAAGGAAATTAATATTTCTATTTTTTTTAAATTACAAAAATACCACTGGGATGAAAATAATTCTAAATTTAGGTAAGTTAATCTTGTCTGACCTCGTCTCTTTAAGAGACGAGGTTGTCATAGCAAAGCAATCTCGTCTCTTGAAGAGATAAGGTTTGTGTGTTTACCTACTTGACCTTACTTGTTTTTTGTTATTCGTTTATGAGTACATCAGTAAAAATATACAATTATAACTTGTCAAAATCAATCATTCTAAACAATATAACCTTATCAAAATCTATCTATGACAATATTCCCAAACTTAATCTCTCACCAATGGCATAAACAAAAACTTATAAAACGTAAAATAGAAAATCATTGCACTATTGTTCAATTCATTACATCAAATGTATATACAATGTTGCATGAAGCCATCATAAACACAAAAGCAAAATAAACGATAAAATCTAATTTACTCCTGAGTACTCCACTTGACAAATGCACGACAGAAGGGTCTAATCTGATCCAGAGCCTGCTAGGGATGCTCCATGGATGGATTAACTTGTGTAAGTGTGGCATCCCTATCCCTATCTTTACCACCGATATTGTATTGATGAAATGAGACAGGGTCTGGATCCATCTAGATAAGACTTTCCCCCATATCATCTGGCATCGAGGTGTCCAGCTGATGAACATATGATGGAGTAAACTCATCATGCTGAACACATGATGGACTAAGCTCATCGTGATGTACATGTGGGGGTAAAAGCTCATCTCTGGTATTTGCAGTTCTGTATCGACGTCATCCTTGCTCCTGACACCATCCTTACCCATACTTCTCCCTATGCGGTCTGTGTCTCTATGCTGGCTGAGGTTATGAGCATCCTCATCACTAATGATGTCAGGTGCTGGTGCTAGTAGGGATACAATTGAGGCAGGTTTGGGATGAGTCATATAAAACCTAACTGGTCTGGATTCCTTATAAGGTTGCCCAAACTTGACTCGTGATCTTATAAGGTTTTATGTGTAATACTTAAACCCATCCCTATAGGATCATGGTCTTGACTCACCCCGTCCTGTTGACCGGATTTTGTCTCTATACTTTTTTTCCCTTTTTCTTTCTTTTTTTTTCATCAAATTTCTACTTGTCTTCATGATATTCTCCATTTTGCTTATTTGTTTTAATTTCTTTTTATTTGATAGTAAAACTATACATTAAAAAAAAAGTCAATAAGCTAGATAATAGATTTTCAATATATGATAATCAACTTGTAACACAACATAGTAGAATTTACATTATATGAAGATTGGCGTAGATACATAAATATGACTATTGACTCTTATTAATTATAAAAGTATGATATTCTCAATAAGACAAAAAAAATTATACAATCATAGACCTATATAAATAATAAAAAATGAATATATCAAAGTTTTGATGCTATAAAATTATTTTTTTAGCAATCTTAATAGGTCGGGTCAATCCTATAGAATTATAACTACAACCTGAACTCGACCCCTGGTCCTATAGGGTTACAAAAATTTTCTCAAACTTGTCCCATAACCTTAGAGGGGTTTTTAGCTGATTGGGTAAGTCGGTACCTTATAACGACCCGCCTAATTGCATCCCTAAGTGCTAGTGTTGGTGGTGGACTTGCTGCTACTGGATCATTGATATTGGGCCCCATGAACTCATCCACTACATAAATAACATATCGTGTAGTGGCATGAGCATCCTCATGTGGCAAGCCGAGGACTTGGTAAATGAAATCAGCTTGTAATTAACATTGAGCATCATTAGGAAATAACGAACACAATATACATCCATGTACACCACATATATTCATTTAACTTACCCTATAACGTATAATGGCCCATGTACAATTGATCCAGCATTTGATGATCTGATTATATCAATCATAGTAATCTTCAGATATACCATCGGGGATGTTTGACATGTCTCCAACTCGATTGTGCTTGTCATCCCCTTTTGCAATCGATTTGCGTGTTTTGCCACCCAGTTTCATTCGGTACGCCCCTGTAAGTTGATTTCACGTAATGCTCTCATATTAGAGGGGGGTATTGGGATCCTCTCGAAACCTCTAAACTATCTGAGCACCTTGTCTAGGCAGTAGTGCTTGATAATGTGGAAGCACACTAAGGGAACTCGTGCTTGTCATACATCTTTGCTCGATCGACAGTACTTAGGCAGGTTATCCATGATCTTAAAATATGGCTCCCAAATGACCCAAATAGGGAAAAAAAAAAAAAGCATTGTACAAGCAAAATAACGAAAGTGAAAATAAAAAACCATACTTTGATTTACAAATAACGTACTTGTTTAGGGACCTATCGATCTATGGATCCCCTATACTAGTGTCGAGCCTAAATTTTGCTTCTTTTCTCCTAAAGGTCTCGATCCATATCAAATCCGATTCATTTGATACGAATCACTCAACAAGGAACCAATAGGGTTTTTGTAAGAAGCCCGATTTTCTAAAAAATATTTTGACTGGAGTCCTTACCGGCTAAAGTCGAAAAAAGGTGAATCATAAACCAAATGGGTGGTTTGGTTTCTAGTTCGGCCACTGGTATGCGTGAAAAACTAGAAATTGATGAGTCCGGGAGCAGTTATTTTAAAACCTAAATGATTATCTAAGCTTTAAATGAACTTTAGAAATCTTGAATTATATGAGCCAAAAAGATTAATTTTTATTTTTAAATTTTTTTAATTTTAGTCTTTTTTTAAAAATATATTTACGAATTTATTTTTTTTGTTTTAAAAAAGATCCTATAAGTTTTTATTTATTTATTTTTGTGACCGTCCCATAGGTGTCTACGTATCTTCTAGCCGAAATCAAGTCCCCGTAGTTCGTTTTGATTTCGATAAAATTTTTAAGTTGTTTGTATTTTTTAATATCGAAAACCCACCAAGTTTAAGTTATTTAGTCGATTTGTATTTGCATTTTTGAAAATACCTAAAAAACCTAATTTTATTTTCTTTTTTTTTAAAGCTTCTAAAAGATATCTACTCTTTGGAAAACCCATTTATTTTATTTTTCATTTTTAGAAAATAACTAAGTGATAAATAGATATACAAGCTAGGAAAAATACTTTTATAATATTATACTAAATATATACATAGGAAAAGGTTAAAAAAAATTTTGGGTTTTTGTAATTTTAATTAATTAATTTTTTTTAATTTTTAATTTATTAATTTTTTAATAAATAATACCAAAATATCAAATCCAGCACACATTATCAAAAGGATAATAAACCTAAACCTATGCTCATATTTTGTTGATTTTTTTGAAAGTTTTCTAATTTTTTTTTTATTTTTATAAAAAGATGATATTTATAGAGATATAAAAAAAATGCTCCAGATACCATACCAAATACTTCATGAATTGTTACAGGTGACTTTTATGAACAATTGAGAATCGTAATGATATAATAATATAAAGCAAACAAACCTATATCTATATATATATGTATATATTAATTTTTTATGATTTATCCTAAAAGCATATATATCCTAAAATTTATTCATTTACTGATTTAATTTTATTTATTTAAATACTATTTTACATGCACATATAAATATATGCTTATATTTTTTATTTAATTACATTTTTCATGCATTAATATTTAATAAATAAATAAATAAAATAAAATGAACATGTGTTTAGAAATCGATTTCGCTAGGGAAGTATCAGGGGCAGATCTTGTGGTGCGGCGTTGAAGTGGCTGGTGGTGGTGGTTGGGACGGTTAGTCGCATGGTCCAGCTAGGTTCAAGCGGTTAATGAAATGGTCAGGGGGTGGCGGCGATTGATGGAGCTAGAGTGATAGACTTAAGCGGCCGAAGTGGCTTGGAGAAGATGGTGATGGAAACTCTTAGATCTGGGTTTAAAAAGAGGATCTAGTTTTTTTTCTTTTTTTCCGGAACTTTTTTCGCTTGGAACCTAAATGAGATTTGGGTGCCTTTTTTATAGAGGCTGGGGAAGGTGGACGGACGAATGAGGACCATTAATGGCCGTTACAAAGCTTGAATACTGCCATTAATAGCTGACGGTTTCGCAATCCAAAGGTCGGAGGGGTTGTGAATGTGAATGGTCGGGAATTTGAATCTTGAATGGTTGGATTCTAGAAGCACCGATTATTTTGGATCCATTACAGTTAAAAAATGAAATTGAAACAAGTTCGAATTGAGCTCATTTGAGCATTTCCAGCTGGACCATGGAGGAAAAACAAATGGGGAAGACGACGTGCGTGTGCCCCACTCGCTCGTCTTCCCAGACGAGTGTGAGATTGGCCGGCGCGTGCAACGCACGGGCCTAAAGATTTAGGCTCTCTTGCTCCGCGTAGGGTCGAACTCCGACCTTCTCTCTAGCATCCCCAAGCGTTAACCAACTGAGCTGAATTTTTCTTCGTTAACTAACCCCATTCAAATATACTTAACCTATCAAACCAGGCCTAATATAATTCTAATAAAAATGGGCCAAATTTGATACGGGTTCATGATCCAAATTAATTCCCAAATGCAGCCTAAAACATGATAAGATCAATAATAAGCCCAAATTTTTTTTTAATATATATATATTTTTCCATTTTTATTTAATCATAAAAAATTATTTACTAAAAGATGGTTTTTTTTTTTAATTTTCAAATTTTATATCTTTTGTATTTTTTTTGTTTTTTTCTTTTTTTTTTGCATTTTTTATGATTGATTTTTAATTTAGCTAATCTTTCTTGTATTTTTTTATAATTTTCAATTTTTATTGTATTTTCTATCTTTTTTATGATTTTTTTTTCAATTTTTCAATTTTTTGTATTTTTATTTTTTTAAAAAGGGGCAAAAATGAGGTATCGACAACTAGAATTACACATGTGTGGTACACCAAGTGACATCAAAAGTAACTCTCTAGTAATTGATGAGTGCCTCTATGGTAACTGATGTGATCTGTGGATGTATAAGGGTAATGTGTGGGAAGTGCTCCCAGGCCTAGATCTGTAGAACGATTAGATGTCCTATCATGTCACTCTTGTCAATGTAGAACGCCGTGCAAAGTTATACATGGAGCCATGACAGGCAAGCTGCTCCCTACACATACTACCCTGCTAGCTCAATGTCGTCAAGCAAAGAGAGGTATATGGAATGAACAAGATTCGTTGATTTATCCCTAACTATGAACCCCGCTAGCCGTAATAGAATATAGGCTTTAGCATGGTGTTGTATTGTGATATCATCAATATCATTGGGTAGTGTACTGAAGTATATATCTAGCCATGACATCTTCAAACGCTCATCGTCTATCTCAGCCTTCAACTTTGGTCTAACTCCAAGTGAATGGTGTTACAAATTTGGCCAATCTATCATCTCGTGCTAGTAATTGCATGCCTATCAATCAGGAGGCGGACGCCTATGAGAACTGTAATATCCTCTAGTGTAACTATCCACTCTTTAGTTGGCATGTAGATTGTACATGCCTTCGGATGCCCCCTCTCAATTAAAGCGGTGATTAGGTGCCAATACAGCTAAACGAATGGTATATGTGTGGCACCTATAAAGTTGGCTTGAGATAAATGGGAAACCAGTTGCTCGTCCAACCGTGTAAGCATACCATCTTGCCTCTTCAGCTTCTTTTCTCTCCGACAGTAATGTAATATAACATGCTTCTACTCAATAAAAAAACTTAATGACAAGTTTGCTTAAACTATTTAAGTCAACAATATGAGAAAAGGATATTATCTAGCCTACCCATGGAAGTATTGATCTATGAATAGGCTAAACTTTCAGTAAGAAGTCATTTAGACATGTTTAATAAAAAAAAGTAATATATAACATCATAATTATGGAAGTAACAAAAAGAGAAAACAACAGATATCAAGTGACATAAGTGCAACAAAACAGATCACATAAACATATTTATACCTCTACGACTTGACTAGTTTATTGCTGCCGAACTAGCCACTTACCTAGTTGGACAATTTCTAATATTATGCCCTAATTGCTGAACTAGCCACTTTTTTCACTAATTCTTTGCATTCTTTGCTCTTGGCCTTCCAGTTGAAATTACTGGCAACATGTCGGATACATTATCGCCAAGGCCAATCTTTAGGCTACACATCATTTTCACCTTCAACTGCACTCTTAATACCGGCTTGGCAGTTGGATATCAAGCAAATGTCGGAGCTGTATTTGATAACGTGTTCCAACAATTTTTGGAAGGAACTAACTCCATATGTCCTCTTTCTCTTCATCGACAACATCACATGCTGATATTATGATATGGTTTGCTCCATCCACTGCCACTATGATAAACACTTTGTGCTGGTCCTTGCCATCACAAAAGGTCCCATCAATTGTGGCTACAGGTCTGTAATGAATTATCAAATATAAATTGATTCACTACTAACAAATTTTTATTAGTACATTCAATCATGTATCCAGAACATACTTGCAGTGTTGAAACGCTTCAATATAAGGAGCAAATGTCCAAGAAAGTTTGTTAAAGAAGATGTGCCCTGTAACAGTTCTCCACTCAACATTTGTTCTTAGATTTGCCTCTACTATCGCATTAAGTAGACGTGGAAGCTCCGCATATGAATCTTCCCAACTGCCATGCACCTGCTCAATAGCCTTTCACTTTGCCTCATGAATTCTCTTAATATGAACATTATACCCAAACTCTTTTAAGATAGTCAATTAGAAGTCCTTTGCCTTCACATATGGAGAATTATGAATCTCTATTATAATGCACCCGAACATGTTGGTGGAGTCTAACTAAGAATGATCTTGTCTATTGATTTTATCCAAACATGTGTGAGGCCCTTCTTATTTGGTGATGTGAAACCATCGACCATGTTTCTTGTAGTTGCCTCTAAGTCTCCACTTACAAACTTTATTGTGGGTATCTGTGCATTTAAATACCCATGACCTTGGATCCGAGTCCACCATCTTAAAATTATAATGGTTCGATATATGCCACATTTTAACTACTTGTATAAGATGATCTTTACTCTCGAACTGCATACCAACCTTGGATTTTGATAAGATTATATTACATACAACTTGTTGATGCTCAAAATAGTTAGAATGGGTACTTGTTTTGGTTAAAATTCATGTTTCAGGTCTAATTTGGACAAAGAAATCAAAACAAGAAACTTTGGAATGAAAATAGGAAAAACTCAGAGGGTACGCCGGCTTTTCTCAAGCCAAAGCCACCGGCGTACGGCCAACCTTCATCACCAACAGAATAGAATTCCTTAAGACTGCCTCTACACCGCCGGCCTTGGGGCGGTGTAGAATGAAGAAGATAAAAACACTGGCTCAAAGCTGCCAGTGTAGGAGGAAGAAGAAGCCAGCTTCTGCAATGTTTCATTCAACGCCGACTTTTCTAAAACATAAGCCGTCGGTGTTGAGACGGCTTACAAGATCAAATGTTTGCACTTACTCAAAGCCGTTGCCTACACTGCCAGCTTTACAAGCCTTGACTAAATCGAATATACGCCACCTTAAAGCCGCTGGCATAGAAGGTGAATAGGCCAGTGTTAACTGAAGGCTGGCAGCTCAGAGTTTAAAGGATGTCAGTGCAATAGGAGTTACAACATACACCGGATGCTAAGCCACCAGCGTTGAGGCAGTGTAGATCAAAGATCAGGAGGTACAAGTAGATAACACATGCTCGGTGACAAATGAAAAGATAAAGTTTGATGGATTGTCTAAGCCGGCATCAAAACTGCCGGCTTTGGGACGACTTTCCTTATAAATAGGTCAAACCTTTCATTTTTCATTATATACGCCGACTAGATCTATATCTAAGCCACCGGCGTAGTAGCAGCTTACACGTGTAACCGAAGATGAAAGCTGCCAGTGCACTGCATGTGTAAAGAATAAAAAGACTTTATGCCGCCTGTAAGCTGCCGGCGTAGGAACTGTAACTGCCGCCGTACAAGTTGAAACTGAAAAATTTCATTAATGCTTCTCACAATATTTTTCCTATATAAAGGGGATTTCCCTCCTCTAGTTTGACAAGCATAAGAAAAACAGAAAATACTTTAGTATACAAATAGTTTTAGCATTTCATAGAAATTTGTGAGAGAATTGAGCTTTCAAGAAGTTGTAATTGAAGATTGTGATATTTGAATGGATGATATCTGATCTCTTTTCTTATGCAATTCATTTATCTAAATTCTTTGTTCATAATGTTAACAATTGCATTTCTTATTTGATTATTGAATCATTATTCATGAGTAGCTAAACTTTTCTTTATGGGAAGTGATGAAATCCTACTTTTTCTAAAATGATTCTTGAACTTATATTATAGGATTGTTAGAATTATGGAATATTTGTATTGAATCCTAATTATCTATTTTATTTATGATTGAAATTGAATTGATAAGAATTCTGATAATTTGGAAAAAGAATTAAGGTTCATAGGAATTCATGAATTAAGATTAAACAACAATTGTGAAGGCACCCGAAGTTTAATCTAATTTAGAAATTGTTTCATGAAATTCATGCAATATTTTATTTTAATTTCTCACTAAGGAATTAGGAGAAGTTAATTTAGGATATTAGACAATTATAGAATCAGAAGATTTATGATTGTAAATTAGATTCCATTGATAATTTATATAGCGGAAGCTAATAGATTATTTTATGGTTTACTAAAACTTGATAGTTTTGGGTCTTGACAATTTCTTACAAATATCCACAATCCTAATTATTCATATAATATAACTTCAGCATGATTAGTAAAGATTAGGATGGATTCTGTTCTTTCCCATATTTATCTTATATAACTTGTCACAATCTCATTGCATTAGATATAATTAGTTGATTAATTGATACAATTTTGATTGTCTAAATATTAGTAAAAGCTAATATCAATCTAGTAATTAATTTAGTCATTGTGGGAACATACTCAACTCACTTTTATATTACTTGATCAAGACCCAATATACTTGCTGGTAATATTTGAAATTACATACACATTTTACTCGGATAAGATTTATCATTGAAGTTCCAATATCCAGCACTCAACATATGTACTACCTATATCTGTAGTAAAAATAGGTATTGATGTCGAGCTCCCTACTACATCAACATCTGTAAGAGCCACAAAGTGGTGCCAGTCATTAACCCTTGGTTGTACATCAGTAACAGAAACTTGTTATTACAAACCTATCACTGAATCATTTCCATCTTGATCATAGTCGTAACTAGATTTACTTACTGATGAATCTTGCATTGCATTAGTATTATGACCATAAGTCCAATTAAGTGCACCCATTTCAAAGTTATTCATCTCGACTTGCGTGCTAGCTGTTGTTTGAGTGGGATTAGAGTTCTCATCTGCTAACACTTGGCTACCAACATTTCCATCAATGCCCATGTCACCTATAGTTACATGTAGCAATTCCTTTTAAATATCTAGACATATACAGTCATTGACCTTTTTGTGTACACCAACATCTTTTGTGCAACATTATCATCATTCATTGGAATAACATCATAACGTAGTGTCCTATCTCCAATAGCCACCTTATAATTAGCTTAACTCGATGTGTAGACCTATTTATCTTAAGTCTAATGCAAATGGTGTTTAGTATTTGCTCATACGTAGAGTTCCTACTAACACTGACAACAACAACTGACCGCCTATTATTACCAAAACCTTCATTCCCTTCTACAATATTACTATGAGCGTACAACATCACCCACCTTGCCAGCTCATAAAACATAGGTTGAATACATAAAATGAGATCATGAGTTATGAATTGCACTTCCTTAATATCGAATATGTTTACTAATGTTAGTTTATCCATCTCATTCGTATAAAAAAAATTCATTCATGTGGGTTCTAACATCATCAAATATGATCAGGGTGTAAGACATATAATAATTTATGGTTTCATAATTTAATTCCTAAATTCTAAAAGTATCCAGTAACATCAAAATTACAGCATACAATGTCCACATTGTACCATCAATAAAACATATAATAAACATCAAAATCGCATTACTCCTCCACAATACAACTTATGGGACAAATAACATACAATGTTGCTTCAACATTTGAAAAGAAAAAAAAATATCCAACAACATACACAATACCCAAAAATCTATGTTGCAACATCAATAATTATGAAAAAATGAAGTGATGAGCTTAAGAAGCTTACTTATGGAGTTTAGCAAATCCTTAATGATTGAAGGGTTAATTGATTGATTTTTACATGAATTGATGTTTGTATGATTCCTGGTTATTGAAATTAAACAAGAACACACGCCAATTTGATAAAAAACAGTGCTGTAACAAAGGAAAATTAGGGTTAGGGTTTTTGGGCGGCAGGAATTTAGGGATAAACACGAGTGAAATGAGGAAGAAGAAGAAGGACGTGGGCAAATATTGGCCTCTTCAACATCGTTTCTTGAATAGGTAAGGTTGCTTTGCTATTTAAACCTTGTCTCTTTTATAATTTCATCTCTTGAAGAGAAGATATCATATTGCTTAAAACTGAGATTATTTTTATCACAGTGGTATTTTTGTAATTTTTTAAAATAGGAATATTAATTTTCTTTTCCCTTATATAATATATATTAAAAATTTTAAGTGCCATGGATTTTATCTTACTTCTAATAATTTCTCATAGCAAGTAGAGTATCTTAAACATCATTTGTACAATAATATTACTCTTACCTGTAATAAATAAATTATTTTAAATCATGCTTGAGCTTGGATTTCGTGGATTTGAGGAACAATAAAGGATCAATGGGCACAACAACAATTATCCAATACGATCACTTCAAAAATCAAAGTCAAACTATTACGATATTCAATGAAGAGGAAGTGAAGTGATAGAATAAGGACTAATAGTATGTTACCTGATTGTTTTGGTTTCTTGATGGGAGATATATATCGGGTGTCGGGAGATTGACAGTTACTTGTAGTGGTTATTGAATTGTGGACATAGTAAATGATTATGGCCCTAGTGGATAATGACTAAAGAGCTACTAACCTAAGTAGTTAACTAATTATATCATGGGGAGACCATACGAGATTCTTTAGATAGGCAGATAGGAAATATTATTAATTACGATTGGCGTTGTTTGAGCAAGATCACGTGAGCCATGACTCATCAAACATATGTAGAGGGTGGTATGAGCATGTTTGAGCCACTTGATGATTTAGTTGGATTGGACCGATATAAAAAAGCCTTTTGCCTAAATTTGTCGGTACAATATTCTATTTAATTTTGAAATGTACTTAAATTTTCATATTAAATTAGTATTATTATATTCTGTTTCATTGAAATTCACTAGATTATATTTATTTATTGAATTTACATTTGAAAGGGAATATTTAAATATTCCAAGATCTTGATACATTTAACGTATAACAGGTTTGCAAAGGTTTTAAAATATCATAGGTCTCATAGTACCATCAAGAACTCATAAATTGAATCATTGTAAATTTAATTAAGGTTATAAAAATGATAAATAGATTTTGATTTCTAAATTTTTAAATGGTTAGAATGCATTTCTTATCATCATGTAATAACTTAAGTCTAACCTATATGTGTGCAATATGATCACTAAGTTTTAGTTTTATTTAATTAGAATTTAGAAAGAAAGAGGAAATATAGACCATTCGGAATTTTACATTGGTTGATTAGGACATTTTTTTGTTTCCTAAACTTTTGACTTAATATGTATTTTTTTTGGTAAATCATATTAGACTACCTATCCTAATAGAAATAATATGTAAAAATTATCAAATTTTATGATAAAACTCAAAATAGTTGTTGAAAAATCAATATATCTACCTTTTGCGTATTTTTAAAAATTTTATCATGAATTTTAAAATTATTAAACATCTTATTTAATAAGATATTTTAATTTTTAATATAGATCTAATACTCAATCCAATTTTTATTCATTAAATATTACATATAAAATATTATATTTTAAATTTTCTTTATCAAATTTACAACATCCATATATTCAATTAAGTAAGATATTCATGACTCGTTCATTTTGCTGTATGAAATAGAGGAGGAAGCTAGATTCCAATTCAATTAAAATATAATAAAATTGTAATAACTATTATAATATTTACATGGCATAAAAAGAATAAGACAGGTAACTATTGGAGTAAAAGTAAATCATTTATAACACACTTTATTTTTATCATAGAGAAACATTATTTGTATAGATGATAATTTCAAGATAAGAGTATGGATAATAAAAAATTAAAAATAAATTATTAAATAATAATTTATTTATATATGTGATCGTGGAGATATAAATTTGCATTTATCATTTTATATCATAGCGATAGAATAACGAAGAGGGGATGACCGATGAGAAATGGATAGTCGTTCCAGCATAGAATTGTTAATAATTTTATACTTTAGGGAGAATATTACATGTATAATATAGTTTTTTAAATTATACTAATGTCATATGACCAACACGTGACACCCATGTAAATATTAAATACGTATCCCATGTTGGTCATACGATATATGATTAGACTTATATCGCATATTAGTCATGCGATACACCTATTTTCATAAGTTTACTTGAGTATGTTGTAATATCGCATGTTAGAAATGCGATATTGGTGTAAATTCTTTTATCTCATATTCAATATGTGACATAGGAATAGTACTTTTATAATTTTCTTTTTAAATTTATTTATGTAATTTTTTAAAAAACGTTAGGCACGTGGTTCATTCTACGGGTATGGTATAAAACTTAAAAAAAAAGGGGTTTATTTTAATTGTTATATATTGAGTGAGAGCGGGAGTGAGTTTAGAGGGAGAGGGAAGGGGAGAGAGAAGATGAAAATAGGAGCAACTCTCAACAACTCTCCGCTATTAACTCTCTCACCATGTCCCAAGGTAATTTTTTTCTATTTTTCTAGTGTTTTATCCAATTGCATTATCACACACAAAATTTGCTAGTGTTATTTATTGTAATTGGATTCTAACATTAATCAACCAGACCAGACCCAGTAATTCTCTGCTAGTGTCATCGTGTTTGTTCAGGTAACTCACCACCAACAACGACAGCCCATCAATTGTTCTTCTTCCAACAAAATCTCATCTTTTGGCTACCCCCTTCATTTCAGACACCGTTATGTTTCATATCCAGAAAAAACCACTCAAAGGTAATAGCACTATTCTTTTTTTCATGCTTGTGTTCATGTTTATGCTGGATGAGTAGCCGAAATTTTCTGTTGCTTAATTTGGATTGTTGTTTGCTGTACTTTGTGATGGTGGGTGTATATCATGACAACCAGAAACTCATATCTGTTTGTGTCCTATTAGGACTGTAAACAGAGTCGAGTGGAGAGGATATGATGTTACACTCGAACTCGGCTGGAATGAAAAATTCATAGCTTGAGGTTGACTTGAACTCGACAATACTATGCTCAAACCCAACTCAATCGGGCTCAATTGGACCATACAATAAGTTGGTTTTAGTACAAATTTTTTATTATTATCCTTTTTTTAATATATGAGAAGCTTGAATAAGCTCACAAGCTGACTGAGTGGAGTATTTTAAAATTCAAAACTTAGAACTCAATAGCCACTTGTATCCGAACTTGAGTAGTTTGTGTAGGCTTGACTCGCTTACGCTCTTCTATCTATGTTCTCTCCATTTGTACTCTACCATGTATGAAGACTCTTTAATGCATGTCCTGCTAGTTTTCTTTTTCGCTCGTGTATGTGAGCATATGATTAGAGGTTTGTAATGGAAATATCATTTGATTGATCCTAAGAAGCTTTGTGGAAGTGAATCACGATACTAATCAGTCCATCTTATGAGACAGAAAGTGTCCTTGTATTGTGGTTTCTTTACTGGATTTTCTTGTTTCAATTTAGTTTACTTGATACGCGTCCATTGAATTGGTGTGCTTGGAGTTAAAAATGTACAATATCCATCAAGAGCTAAATTGCCCTCACCCCGATAGGCCTGATTGGTAAATCATTTGTTGTCAACAGGGCACGTCAGAAGTATGTTCAGCCTATGTTTGCTGTGTTACAAGGTAAGTACAATTTTAACATTCACTACTTAAAAGTCTACAGCTGCTTGGTTTATGGTGTAAATGTCTGGTGCTGGATTGAACTAGGTGAGAAAGAAGGTGATGTTTTGACTTCTGAGTTTGAAGAGTTCTCCATTACTACAATGGGTGTCAATGAGGATGGAAAAATCAAGGTATAGAGACTATTTTAAGATGTTATATCAGAGTCAAGCATTGATGTAATAGCGACTTAGGGTATCTTTGTTTCATGTGAAATGTTTATTATACTTCTTGCAATATCTAATATAATTAGAGTTCTGCATTTGTTGATATTGTCATTGCAATCTCAAGAGTCTGTAGGTATCATTTGGCTTTTAACCTTAAGTGTGGTGGGAGGATGAGTGGTTGGCCAATAGTTTGGTGGTGTGAAAAATAAGGAAAAAGTTTTCCTTTTTATAGAAGAAATTACTCTTCCCATTTATTATTTTTCCTTTCCTTTCTTTCTTATTTTTTTCCTCCTTTTTCTTTTCTCTTTTTTGATGAATAACTACCAACCCTCGGCAATCAGGTGTCGCTTTTATCTCCCATCGTCACTTGCCATCAGGAACCACTAGAAACTGTGATCTTTTGAGACTACAAATAAAATATTTGACAAATCTAAAGTTTTTATTAGAACAAATGTTGAGAAAAATTTACGACGTGTTTTTTGCTAGCACGCACACCTTTATGAAGCCTTTTGAGAAACTTAGAGCAAAATCATTTATTCATGCAAAAAGTTAGCTGATGTTTTAGCTCATTAATACCCAAAGTAAGATTGTTAGATAGATTTGCGTATGTCTTGATTCTATCTAGGTAGAAAATGTAAAAATACAATTATTGCTATTATCCATGGACAGAGAGCTTTGGTTTGTTTCACTCTGATGTTGTTGTCTAGTACATATCATATAATTGATAAACCAGGACAAGTTATAGATATAGTCCATGACTTTTGAGTTAACTAGAAAATTAATTCTGGTTTCTTCATGCACAGCTGTCATCTTTTACACTGGCTTGTATCATTGTTCGTTTACAGGTTAGCGTTGAAGTATATGGCCCCAAAACTCAAGCCATATTTGACCGTGTTTTTGGGAAAATGGTTGAGGCAGCCCAACCGATTCCTGGCTTTCGAAGAGAAAAAGGAGGTAAGATTGGCTGTTTAAGAGGCTGTAAGAGAAATGCATGTACTAATTTGTTTAAGTATAGAATGATTTAGCATATTGTCTTTGCTAACTTGATCAGAAGATTCCACATGATTGGCTGTGCCATTTTAAGTTATAGCTGCCAGTCAAATAAGTATGCTCAACAGTACACTAAAGGAGTTAGAATTTCTCTCGTTAATCCCTCTAGCAGATGCATTTCACTGAAGCTCTTATGAGAAAATAAAACCTCTTGAATGATAAACTGTGCAGATCTACTTTAATTTCTTCCTCTTTTGCTGTGTGATATAAATCTATAGTTACTAGAATACTGTGATATACTTATCTTATTTCTTGTATGTATGCTTTTACAAAAAGCTCTCTAGTGGTTTCACTGGAGGGACAGAACCTTGCTTTCTGCAAAGACATAAAAACTAAGTGACAGGAAACCTAATTGTTGAAGAAAATACATTCTTGGCATATGAACTTCTTATTATGTTTTACCAAACACAGCATTTACATTAATTTGTCACCTTTAGAAGCTTCTCATACTTCAAGTGCTTTCTAATATATAAGAAGGAGATGGATTTTAGAAGGATGAGTTGATAAGGGTCTGTTGTTTCTTCATATTCTAATTATTTTGGCATCATATTTTTGTTGTTTTCAAACAAATATTTGCCAACAAATAGATATGAATGAAAAATTGACATTTTACTCATCAACAGACTAAATAGATGCTATACAAATATGCTACATATATGATACAAATAAGTTTCAAATATAGATTTGATGCATGTGCGATACAGATGAAAATCAGACAATCCAAACAGATCCTAAATAGACAGAGTTGGAAAGATTAAGTATACATTCTTGCCTATCTTGTATCATATAATTGTATTGGTATGCAAGTTTGCACCCCTGCATCACTTAAAAATAAAAATTGGAAAACAATAAACTAAACCTCAAGATCTTATCTGAAATCTGTCTGCCTCATGATTGCTTTGCTATATTTTTCTCGTTAAGATTCCTCTTGACATCTATCCTAACTACTACTCTTTCTTGGTTTCAACTCTAACTATGGGATGCTGCCAGGGAAGACACCAAATGTAAGTTCTTATTCCCTGTTAATCTGGTAAAGTTGTTGTATCTTTATATTTGGTTTCCTTGGTATAATAGTGTGCTATTGTCTTCTGACTAAGCAGAGGGAATATTTAAGAAATTCAACGATCTGCCAGAAACACATTCCTTTCTTTTTTTTCGTTTTCCTTGTAAAAATCTCTACTCTACATGAAAATGTTATTCCCACATTTACGAATTCTGTTGGACCAGAAAATGATGTAGCGGATGAATCTTCTGGATCTTCCAATGTGTATAGGTGCATATTTTTGGTCATTTATCTTCCAAAAGGGAAAGAGATTTTTGGGAGCTCTTTCCTGATCTGTAAGAAAATACCTGGGGCTATCACATAACACATATATGGTCTTGAGGAACTAAGATTAGGTGAAATGCAAATGATCAGCCAACGATCTATGGAACCTTCGACAAATCATAATTTTGAGTACTTAGAATAAATTATAAAATGCATTGCTTATTCTGATCTCATTCTAATATCTCCCACATTGCCATTTGCCTGTGTCATTTTCTTCAAATACTTTTGAGTTCTGTACAAAGATTGCTTCACCTCTTTCTGAGGTGCTTGGAATTCTGTGAGCTGATTTTTTTATATTTATTTATGCAGATACCTAAAGATATATTGTTAGAAATCCTTGGATATTCCAAAGTTTACAAGCAAGTGATCAAGACTGTAATAAATTCCACTGTAGCTGTGTATGTCCAAGAGGTACATGATACTATCTCATACCTTGCATTGGAACTCATTTTGAGTAATCTTTATATTCTGGTGAATGCTGGAGACTATATCATTTGATCTTCATTTTGGAGACATAATTAAGCTTGTAAATTCTGTAGCATCACAATATATCAGCCATATGGTTGCTTAGAGGATGCTTAAGGTTCTTAACGATTGGCGTCAACTGTATGCCTTTTTTCCTTTTGACCTCTCACCTTGCAGGGAGAGGAAGACCAACAAAAATTTGCTTATGTTGTATTTGGATCGTTGAGAATTTTCTCTTTTCTTCCTTTTTTTTCATCCTATCTATTCGGGCAAGATTACTTGCATATCTGCCAATTTTTCCTCTAAAATTAGGGATTTTAGGAATAAAAACACATCCTGTTCTTTGGATCAACTTCCATTTTTTCTCATTAACCCATAATGATCCTTGTCTGTGTTTGAGCCTAACCCTTCTATCTGATGAAAATTGCAGACTGGTTTAAAAGTAAGTAAAAATTTGAAAGTTGAGCAGAGTTTTGAGGATCTTGAAGCCAGTTTTGAACCTGGTGAAACATTCAGCTTCGATGTAGTTCTTCAGCGGCTGGAGTAAATGGCAGAATAATGCAATTGCCATAGGAAAATTATGATCATGGAACTTCACATGCCAAGGTGGGTCATCGCTTCTGTCCCAAAGAATTTAACACAGAAGTTTAGCTTGGAGAAAAGAAATTGAAATGGAAGGTGAGTTTCTCAAACAAGTGCAGATGGAGAGATTTTAAGATCAACCCTTCACATTTTCTAGATTTAAGGTTTTCTCTGTCTGCTAAGTGGGGAAGAAAACATTTCAAAGAGGATATGTGTTTAAAGTCATAATGATTCCCTATATATTCACAAGGCATATTGTGATAAAAACTTCTATTGTTATGCCCGGATTACCTAGAACAGGTAGAACGGGACGTTAGGGTGTGTTTATTATGTAATATGCATCTTTGTTTTGGATGTTTTTATGGTATTTGTAACAAACAAAACTTCACAAATCGTGAAAAATATGTGATAATGTTCAGAGGTTGCAGATGGTTGTCTCTAGGGTCTGTCTGGTTCATCAATTTTTCATGTGTTTGACATTTGTTTGGTGTCTTTTGAATCTGGTATTTGCAAAAAGACACATGGAAGAAGATAGCAATATAATATATAAGATATAGATGGGATACAGATATAACGAACATGTCAAGCAAAATAAATAATTCTCTTTATTTTCATCATTTTCCTATTTTTTTTTTAGAAAATCATCCACCACCTATGTTTATTGGCTTTTCTCTTGATATTTTTCTTTACTAATAACTTCCATGCATTTTTTCATTTTGATTTTTTTTTTCAGTTGTTTGGTTAATGCATATTGGATGTTTAATTTGATAAATTACACCAGAAGGTTTGGATAAGTTCATTTAAGTTTCAATGTTGTGGGTGATTAAAAAGAGGTCATAACATTTAGGGTAAGTTTATTTAAAATCTTCACGTTTAAAAAAGTAGATCGATTTGAGTCAATATGTGTTAACATGAGAGAATATTTAATTAAAAATCAAAAAAAATTTTTCTTGTTTACACGTGTTTTTGAAGACTTAAATTGATTCGCTTTTTCAAACATTGGATTTCTAGACATTGAGGTTTTTTTTTAACCACTCGAAACGTTGTAACTTTAAATGAACTTATCCTAAAATTTTACAATAGTTTTGATTTGTCCAAAAATCTTTTTCTTGTAATTTGAAAATTTAATTTTTATCATTCTGGGTAATAAATGATAGTAGTAATTAGTAAGATAATTGGAAGTTAGGGGGGTTTTAAAACTGAAGAAAAGTGAAAATATCGGAAATTAATAAAGGATGGAGGGAAGGTGAAAATAGAAAAAATGTGAAAAAGAGAAGAAGAGGAAGGGGGGAGAGAGAGAATGGAAGCAGAGAAAATAGAAATTTTTTTTAATTTTTTTTTCCTTCTATATTGGGTAATTATATAAACATATCTTGAAAAGAAAATATTTCTTTTTAAAAAAACTTGGCCTAATAAATTCAGAAAAGCACTACAAGAAAAGAATTGGCTCTGCGTAAAAATCTGTAAATTCGTGTTGAATTATCTAAATTATCAATTTAATTTACGATCACATTGGGCTATTTTCTTGGATCATGTATGCATGGCTGTATCTTGGCTATTAATAGTGCATGTATATCCACTATTTATTATTTATTATTATATTAAGTGAATACAAGTTAATTCAATTCCAAAATTCTATACTAAAATTTTTATAACCATATTATACATTAACCTTCATCTATCTCTACTCTTCAAAAAAATCTCCCTCCTTTCTTTTTCTTATTATATAATTATTTTGTAATTAATATTTCATACATTCTTCAAAAAAATCTCCCTCCTTTCTTTTCTTATTATATAATTATTTTGTAATTAATATTTCATACATTTGGTACTTTTTAAAATTTTACATATATATTGCGGTTGCATCGGCCATTGGTTGTTATACTGGGTAAATAGTGTACTTGTGTCCCCCTATGCTTAAAAAGATAAATGTATTAAGAATTATTTATTAACTAAATTCCTTGAAAAAAGAGACCTATACATGATACATATTAAATTTTAAGTGACATTTTTTATGGGTTATTATGAGATTGATTAATTCATTATCTGGTTATTAAAATTTACATTACATTAACTTTTATAACTGTTTCAATGATAAGATGATGGATTGAACAATCTTATTTATTAAACCCTTTATTAATTTTGCTAGCTTGCTTATAATAATAATAATAATAATAATAATAATTGTTTGGGCAGCCTCCCATTATACTATTTGATTGGATGGGGACTTCATATTGGTTTTTTTTTTTTTTTTTTTTTTTAATAAGCTTGTCTGCTATTAATAATAGCTTGTTAAGCTAGCCCACATAAACTTATCCTTCTTCTTTCCTAATTATTCATTCTTTTGTTAGATATATCTATATTCCTCACATGCATACTTCTCATAAAACTAAAACTTCAACAATAATATTCCTAGTGCTCTCTTCCTCCTCCTCCTCCAATACCGCCGCCACTTCCACCGCTATCACCACCAACACCGACACACACTCCGATGATGTTTACCTCCTCTACCATGACCAAGCCTATCCATACCCAATTTTATTCAAGCACTGTATTATCCTCGATTATCCTAGCAGCCATCCATGTCTGCAACACAGTTGCAGTAACATGCGCCACTCTGCTGCCTAAAAATGCGACTGTCCCGGCATTGTTTGTGTTCGGAGACTCAGTTGTCGATCCCGGAAATAATAATTATCTAAATACAATAGGAAAGTGCAACTTTCCACCGTACGGGAGGGACTTTGAAGGCGGAGTAGCCACCGGCAGATATAGCAATGGAAGAATTCCCTCCGATATGTTAGGTATTATTTATTAATCTATTTAGATAAGTTTCCTATTGATGACCTGGTTTAAATCATAACGATTTATGTTTGATTGTTTAATTATTTGAGATGTTAAATTATGGTTGATATAGACACAACGAGCTGGTACAACGTAAGGCGCAGAATTTTCATCCATTCAAGTTACTACATTCTTGGATGGATATGTTTGAACACGTGAAGGTGCATACCACTAGTTTGCACATGTGATAACCGTATAAATAGAAAAAATATCCAATGGATAGTATATAGCGTAACTACCAATCATTTTTTAACACATAAATGAAGTAACGAGTAATAACAATCATTTTTATGACTACGTATTAAAAATTCATTGATAGTTATTCATCACTTATATATTACACGTGGCATGTAATACCCGATAAAACATTTCTAGTGTAAAACACATGAGTATTTGAGAAGATGCATGCCACTAGTTTGCATTTGTGATAACAGTGAAAATGTTAAGTCGCTTGTATTGCATCTGGAAGATGTATGAGTATCGTGTTCAAACAATGAACATAGGCGTGATTGACGGTGGGTTGAGACCCAGTAGCTTGTCCATGAATGATTAAATAAATAGGAAATTATAGTATCAAATCAATTAAGTTCGTTATCGTTGTAATAATGACATTTTGTATATGGCATTTTTTGAGACAGGATGAGTTGGTGTTGGTCTCTATCAAAAACTATTACGCATGACAATATATATACCAAGGAATAATTAAAGAAAAGAGAGCTTGCAATAATGCCACCGCAAACTAAGCTATTGTAATAGACATTAATTTGTCTTTCTTCTATCTTAAACCAAATATTTTAGGGAGATAGAAAATGGGTAATTGAATATATATATATATATATATTATCTTAACAAAGAAATTGTATCATGTGAATTGCGAATACCGTTCTAAGCAATTGCAATGGTGATTAGACATGGATCTAGGCCTGAGCTGGGCTTGAGCTTGGGCTCAAACCTTGGAGAATATGAGTGTTTCATAGTATCATTTTTCGAGTATTAAATTGAGTAAAATTATTACACATATACATATTTAAAACTTTGAGGGCAGCCCATAACTCTCACAAATTAATAATTGATTAGGTCTTTCTCATTTTTCTTTCTTTTTATTCACCATGAGGAGGAGTGGGAATTGAATCTGATACATCCTATTTAGAATATTAATGATAATACTACTAGGTTAGAATACCATTGCTTAGGTATTTCTCATTCAAATGTTTTTTGCCCCCTTAAACTCTTACATCAAATATCAAGAAAGGAAAACAACAAAGTTATTAAAATCTAAAAGTTGATGCAATTTTGTAATATTAATATTTGCTGCACATTATTAAAATTTACAAGTACCTCAATAAATCGAATTGCAATCAATTTTAATATCTTTTTATATATCGCTAGTTGTACATATTAGATTAGAGTAATCACTATTTTGTTTTTCTTGAAATCCTTGAATGTTGAAACTAGGGATTTGAATTAAGGACAATGTAGAATTAAGAATAAAAATGTAGATGAAGATAGAGATTATTTTGGTGTTCTATTGATTTCAACCCTAACTTTGTAAAGTATTTGAATTTATGGAGTACTACATTGAAATTATTCAAAGTTAAAGGCCTATTGCAATCAATCTGGTCATCCTTTTTTTTTTATGGTTTTTATAGGTTTTTTTGTTATATTTATGTAAAAACTAAAAAGCGATAAGTGAGTGATTTATATTTGTAGATGAATTGAGTTCAGCATATGCATTGTTGTCATCTTAAATCATCATCATCATGTTGTTTAATCACTTTCACAAGACTGCTATATGCAGCTCAAGAATTACATTGATCAGGCTGTGAATTTTACAATAAAAAAACCCATGTTACTTATTATTTCCACTAGAGTATGTCTAAGGTCTGCCATGGTCCTCTTATGAGTTCAGATCTAGGACCTCGTAGCCTAATTCATAGTTGTGGTACATGTTTAACTTGTCCAATTGCCCATGCTTAATGAGGATTTCAAAAGGATTCCACCTTTAAAAGTTTTCTTTTGTTTTGCCTTAACAGATTGACTAACTTTTCAAAGTTAGATTAGGAAATAATTGATTGCACCAAACTAAATTATAATTAAAGACCATAATAATATTGAACATCTCGAGGCAGAAAATAAGAGTAAAAAAAAAAAAAAAAGCCATAAAAACTCAAACATTTATACTAAAATCCAATTTAATCTTATATGCTTTAAATGAGTCATCAAGTTTTGCATACTTGTGATTTTATTCGATGTATATTCTTTCTATTATTATCTCTTATGAATTGTAGTGTACATATAAAGCACTCATTAGATTATCTCATATGAATTGTAGTGTATGTATAAAGCACTCATTAGGTGATATTAATCTTGATTTAATCCACTTAAAAAGTGGTGAATTTGAAAAGAATTCAATGTAAATTAAAGAAATAAAATTATGCACTTAAAATAATGATTCTAGAAGTTTTTACATCCAAACATAAGAAACTTTATTATTGATAAGGGACGGGCCTAGAAGGAGTCCAAAGGGACCCTGGCCCCAACTTAAAAGACAACTCTAGATAAGCTAAACAATTCTAGAACTTAAATTAACATACAAGTCTTATTAGGGGAAAAAAAAAAAGCCCATGACCCATCTAGCATTTTTAAAATCCACAAAAAGTACAGAAGCATGTGTACTATTTTTGCCCGTTGGCAAACTCACTTGTAGCGCAATAATTGCACTTGCATTGGTTAGATAAATTAACTTGTTAGTATTAATTGTTTTGTTTCTTCTTTCTCATTCTGTAAGTTTAAAGAGCATTAAATGCAGGTATATTTTTTTAAAACTTATGCATTGTTTTGCTGCTGAATTGTGTAGGAAGGTAAAGCATATTTTTGTTTTCAATTCCACAAATTCTAATAACATTAAACTGCTTATATTTGTTTCTTTAAATGAGTAAAATACATCGAAAAGTCACAACGTTTAAAGATAAAGTCATTTTAGGTAAGAACGTTATGAAAAGTTTAAAAGAGGTCACAACTTTTGAAAAAATATCATTTGAGATTTAATTAAATATTTTTTTATTGATACATGTTATGAAAAGATTCAGTAGGTGTTACACGCCAAGTGTAACTTCCAATGGTATTCTAACACGTGGACATGTGGATGATGGTTACTTTGAAAATCACCCACTACATTATTCATGTGTTAACATATAATTGAGAGTTACACACCATGTGTATATCCACGTGGTGTGTAATACCCACATAATGTTTTTCCTTTCAAAGAAGGGTATTTTGAGTTTTAATTAAATATTTCTCTTATTGATACTTGCTAGTGGTGACCTCAATTGATCAACTTCTTTAAATGCTATGGTTTCTTTTTGAACTACTAAAAAACGTGATGATATAAAATGAATTTACTCACTAAATGTTGTGATCTCTTTTGAACTTTTCGAAACATTGTGACCTAATTTCCTTTTTTACAGATTAAAAAAAAATAACATTTTTTATTAGAATATATTTTAAATTTAATTTTAGAATTATAATATATCATGTTGGTAGGATATCTTAAACAACTTTGAAAGAATTACTTATTCGTTTCTTTTTCTCTCTCTTTCTCACTTAACTCTTTCTTTCTTTATAATAGTATAATACTAACAAAAAGCATCATTTTCAAGACTTAGAGTAAAAAATTTTCAAAATAAAAGATAAAAGTTATAATCAAATATATTAAGTATTTTAATATCAGAGTATCAGATATCATTATCACATAAACACATATGTTACCATCATTGCTCTCATATGTAACAAAGTAAAGGTTAGGAATCTTTGTTATATTTGTTGATTTTACTCCTTTAATTTTTGGTATTTTCTTTATCTTATTTTCTTCATGAAAGTTTTTTTTTCCTTATGAATTTAGCTTTATAATTGTCTTCTTATATTATTTCATATACCAAATATTACAAACACTAAATGATAAATATTTCATATTTATCCAATCAATTATGAAACATCATCTAAATTTTATAAAATACCACATAGACATAAAATATCAATTAGATTTAGTATGATTTTTAATTTATATAGTAATTGTATTGTAATTTATAGATAAAGTTGTTATATATACCACATATAAAATTATATTACATATAAAATACTAATTTTTATACAATATATGACATCTTAACCATATAATTAATAACATGCATAACATAACATGTTATGTATTATGTATAATAACATCAACCCTTTATGCATTGTATTTGCCACACTTCAATTAAGGCTCGCTGCAGCACCCACGAGTCGAACCACGAACATAAGCCTTTTGTTCCTCCCGAAGAAGAATGCCTTTACCAATTGAGCTGCAGCTCAATTGGTAAAGGCGTTCTCCTTCGGGAGAAATAAAAGGCCTACGTCGACAAGCTCAATTGGTAAAGGCATTCTCCATCGAGAGGAATAAAAGGCGTACATCTGCGGTTCGACTTGTGGGCACTGCACTGAGCTTTAATTGAAGTTTACGAGTAGGAAAACAATTCATTGAGTATCCTAATTGTGCTTGAGGGTACATTGGGAGGCCAGTGTACTTTACATCACAATCATGCCCCTTTTATGTCATACCCCCACCCCTCTCAGGCGGCCGTGGGTGTGAGGCCAAGTATTCAGCTCAATTAGTAAAGGCGTTCTCCTTTGGGAGAAACAAAAAGCTTACGATCATGGTTCAACTTGTGGGCGCTGCAACGAAACTTAATCAAAGTTTGCGGGCAGGAGAACAATTCCTTGAGTGCTCTGGTATTGCCTAAGGGTGCACTGAGGGGCTAGTGTACCTAGCATCACACCCATGGTCGCCTGAGGGGGGTGGGGGTGTGACGGTAATATATTGTATTTAAGCAATTAGTAAATGATTATGTCATATGACTTTAATACATATGTCTAATTAAATATATATTGTAATTAGGTACATCATTTTCACTTATAGTTTTTGATTAATTTGAAGTTTACTAATAATTAAAATTGAATTATGGGACAAATTGTCACACTTGCTTATTTTCTAAGCAAAACAAATTGAATACTGCAATTCTAATCCGTCACAACTTTCACAAAAAAAAAAAAAAAAAAAAACTCTCACAACTTACATGAACTAGTGAAAATAATAAAACAGAAGATTATCTTAAAAAAAAAAAAAAACAGAAGATTAACAAACAGAAATAGTTTGTAAGAGTCGAAGATATTCCATATGGCCCTCGGTAGACATCGGCATGGTTCGGGTCGGTTCCGGACCCGAACCGGAACCGCCGGTTCACGGTTCCACATTTCGTGGAACCGGAACCGGAACCGCCAGAGCCGGGGCGGTTCACGGTTCCAAGGAACAGCCGGTTCTGGCGGTTCCGATTCCGGTTCTACAAACCGTTTTTTTTTTTTCGCGTTTCGTTATGTTTTGTTTTTTTTTCTTTCTTTTGTCATATTTTGTTTTTTTTAGTTACGTTTTGTTTTTTTGCCTCCGGCCCCTACCAACCTACCACCCCACCCACCCTCCCCCCCCCCCCCCCCCCCCCGCGCCCCTGCATCCCCCCCACGTCCCAAATTCAGCCCCGCATGCTCCCATTTTTACTTTTCCTTTTCCTGTTTAGTTCTAAGCTTTTTTTTTTTTTTTTTTTTTCTAGCGGGTTGGAACCGCTGGTTCCACCACGCCGAACCGTTTAGACCCGCCGGTTCCGGCGGGTCCTTGAACGGTTCGGAACCGTCACCCACGGGCGGTTCCCGGGTCAGGAACCGCCGGTGACGGTTCGCGGTTCGGAACCGACCCGTGGTGACCTCTAGCCCTCGGTCTTTTAATTCTGCATCCGTCCCTCATATTGATCCCCTCAAACGTTCGTACCACTCTCATGTTAACTTCTTTTCCTTTTAACTTCTAGCCGAAGCATTAGGTGTGAAAAAAGACTTGCCGGCTTATTTAAATCCAGATCTTGAGCTTGAAGACCTTCTCACAGGTGTAAGCTTTGCTTCTGGTGCATCTGGGTACGATCCTCTCACGGCCAAAATTGCGGTAATAATCTCTCTCAAACTTTAATGTGCAAAGCATTTTACTATAGAACATGTCAACTCCCTTATTGACCAACTAGAATGTTGTCCATTTGATGAATTTTACGCACTGTAAAAAATTTTTATTATCTTATTACGAAGTGCTTTCTCCATTATTAGGACATAAAACTCAACTCGTCATAATAAGAAACATTTTTCATCTGTATCTTATATGTATATAATTTATATAGTTTGTTTATGAGTAAAAATAATGTTTGTTTCTCATCTGTATTTATTTTTGATAAATAATCTGATTAAAACAAATATAAAACATATAACAAAAATCAACGCCAAACCAACAACCAAATTCACTTTCAAAAGACCTAAAAACTAGTTGCAATATAATTATGCAAAGAGTTAGGCCATTGTTACGTGTGGGTGCAAAAGGCTTGCCCTATTAGTCCTTTGTAATGACTATTTTGCTTTACTAGACACACAACAATATGAAACCATTAGCAAGTGGCACCTATTACAAATTTATAACAATTAAGGGTAATAGTACTTTTGAGTTACCAGTTTCCACCTTACTCACAGAATTGTACAAATCACCATGATTTAATTAAAGCTTTTGTCATTATATTGATTTCTTAAAAGAGTAAATTATCTAAAAAATAAGCAAGAAAAAAACTTACCTTTTAATGCAATAAAAAAAAAACTATTTCAATATTTTGGTTTAAAAAAAAAGCTGTTAAAAAACAAACGGAGAAATAGATAAAGGCGAAGGAGCAGAAGGAGGGAGAAATTTAGAGGAGAGAGAAATTGAATATATACCAATGTTGTCAGAATTGGACTGAAGGTTGATCCGAACATGCTGAGGGATTAGGAGATTGAAGGGTTGAACTAGGTTCCACTAGGGGATTGAACCATAGTCAATCAAAAATAAAAGTTTAAGTTATATTTTAGTGAAAAGTAGAAATTATTAAATTTTGAGTACCATATTTTCAGGAGGTTTTTTTAGTGCCTGATTTTTAGAATTTCTTTTACAATAATGTTTTTTTGTTTAACCTAAATATGTGTTGGTGACAAAAAGTTAAGAGAAAGAAAAATTAATTTTCACATACTTAAAAAAAAAGTAAAAGCAAAACTCTAGTTTTATAAGCTTAATTATCATTTTCATTGCATTAGAATCAACTAATACTAAAAAAAAAAAAAAACGTAAAATTAATAGAATCAAATTATACAAAATATGTCTTGGATAGGATAGGATAGGCTAGGTTATTGTCAATAAATACCTGCATCCATGTGAATGATTTAACAAGATGGGTTGTCTGAACTTTGAACTTGTACTACTACAATAAAAACACTCAGCAATGTTTTTGCCTTCTTGTTTCCTTCTTCGAAGTACCATTTCGCGCCACTTTTCCATTCTCCGATTTCTACTTTGTCTCTTAGTATTTGTTTAGCTTGAGAATGTGCAGGTTGGCCTTTTTTATTTTTTATTTTTTTTAAATAAGTGAGCATTTAGACTGTGTAAACGTTTGGCCAATTTGCATCAAAAATAAGCCAAACGTTTGACCCAACCCGCCTTCAGTACCGGTTCTAATTGAACCAAGCTGGTTTTGATGACCTTGATAAATATAATGCATGCAAGTATGTAGAAAGATGAGACGGAATGATTCAACTTTTAATGATAGACTACTCATCTTATATAATAACAATTCCATTATAATTTAGCTTTTAACTAATTGAAATTTTGACTTCAAAAAAATCTCAATAAATAAAAAGTATCAAATGACTATTCATTATTTAAATCTATAAATAGTAATTTTATTGAATTAATTTTTTCAAAAATACCTTAATTTTTAAAAATTAATAAAAAAAATCCTATTTCAATTCTATATTATTTCTTAGTAATTGTAATTTTTTATTTATTTATCAAAGTGATCAGACAATGAAGTTGCATCTAAGATTTTATTATTTTGAATTTAGTTTTGTATCAATTCCATCTAAGATTTAAAAATAAAATGTGATTTTTTTTTTTGTTTGTCTATTAACACAAAATGGACTCTTAGATAAACATAAAATATTATATTTAAAATTAATTCTAGATTATTTACACTATAAAGTTGACGAAAATTTTATAACATTGGCTCTATTTATTTTAGGAAAAATATTTTAGATAAACATTTTTTTTATTTTCACTTATTTGTTATATACTAAAAGCATCATTTTAAGTGGAAAAGGTTTTCCCTTTTGAGGAAAAACATTTTCATTTTTATGGGGAAATCTTAACAATTTTTAAGGGAGATGATTTCCACATTTTAAAGCAAGAAATCATTTTTTTTGGACTACTCTCTCTATGATCAATAAAATTTTATTTACACTATTTGCTTTTTCTTTTTTAAACTCAAAATTCATGTCAAACATTGAAAAATTCTCTTTTCCAACATATAACATATACAATAAAACACATGAAAACATTTCATTTTCATAAAATTATTTCAGATAAATGTCACGAATGTTACCTTAATTTTAACGAAATATGCAATTAGGTATTTGAGCTTTGAAATTAATCTATTTAATACTTAAAAAACTTTTTATATATGCTAACTAATATTACGAGGTACTATTAGTGTGCATAAAATGTTCTTTTAGATACTAAATTGATCAATATCAAAGTTCATATACTAATTAATTGATCAATTTTAAAATCTAGGTATTTAATTGAATATTTTATTAAAATTTAGATATCATTTACGATATTAACTCAATTATTTTCTATTAATAAGAGATTTTCTGAAATCACCTTAAGTTACGTCTTTTTTTTTTTTTTTATATTTATTGATTTTGGTTTTTATTCACATGACCAGTTGGCACTTACATTGGACGACCAATTAGACATGTTTAGAGACTACATAGTCAAGATACAAGATGCTGGAGAAGAGAGAGCAGCTGCAATTATTTCACAGGGGGTATACATCGTGTGTACAGGAAGTGATGACATCCTCAACACTTACTACACATTGCTTATAAGGACAGCTCAATATGATCTTCCATCTTACACAGAATTTTTGACTGACTTAGCTTCAAATTTTGTCCAGGTACGTATAATTATTTCAATTGAAAACATCACTACCTTCTCATTTGCAACCAAAACAAAGAAAAAAAATGATTAATTCATTCATAGAGTGCAAAAATTCTATTTTATTTACTGTTTAAAAGATAAAAAAAGAAACTACTTTTTGGATGACTATATTGAGGACTTTCAACTTGTATCAACCTATAGAAAAATAGTATTCATGCTAACCCAATTATAAGATCCTAATGACTATAGAGTTTGTTTGGATGACTTATTTTCATTTGAATCTTATATGTATTTAATTTGTTTGATTTGTTTATGAGTAAAAATGTTTGATTTTAAGTTGTATCTGTTTCTTGATAAGCATTTTTTTAAATAATAAAAATAAGATGTAAATAAAAAAAAAAGCAAATTGAACCGTCTATTCACTTGACATAAATAACTATTCATTTTTTCCTTATTCGATGTAAAGCTGCTATTACGTGTTCATTTCAAAGGAATGACAATTCATAATAAATTGCTATTACGTAAAATGATGAATAATAATTTATGTCTTCAATGCATGAAATGTCAATGGTCTATTTTTCAAATTTTCATAAATATTCCTGTCTTGAAATAATGCTTATACAATTATCATCTCTCTATAATAAATATATGAAACCTTTTACTTTAATAATTACTTGTTTTACTTTTTACACAAAGTGAATATTATAATAACTATTACAACCCTATTACGTTCCCTTTAAATTAGAATTCCATTATTCATTTATTCCATTCATCGAACTGGATAGGCTATTAATCTCTAAAAACGGTGGAATTATTTTAACAATAAAATCTATATCATAAAGATTTAGAAATGCCTTACAAGAAGATGGGTTTTGCTTTCTAGATTCACTAATTGGTTAGTGAAGATGGTTTTAGTTTAGGTATAGTTGGGTTCGAAAGACTTAAGACATGGTTGTGTTCGTCTTCTTCTTTGTCTTCTCCTTCTTCTTCAGTTTTCCCCCTTCTTTCTCTCTTCTTTTTCTCTCTGTTCTCTCTCCCTCTCTCTCTCCATTTTTCAATTTATTTTTTCTTTTTACTGTTCAACGTGTTGCTTGGTGATTGGGTCATATGTTCTAATCAATAGTAGAGCTTAACTGGGTTAAGTGGGCTATTGAATGTAGCCACGTGAAGTTTAATTAGGTATTAAATTGAACTTTTTAAAGTTCAGGTACCTAATTTTATTTTTTCGATAAAGTTTAGGTGCCAAATATAATATTTCCTCAATAATTAAATAGGGATATAAAAGTATATTTTATGAAAATTCGGGGGTTCATACGCATAATTTAGAAAATAAGGGTATTAAACGTATATAAAGTAATTACCCACATGTATATATGTTTATAGGCATATATAGATAGATAAATGGCATACGCTAAGATTTGATCATTTTTTTTATCCCTCCCTTTAGCTTTGGAATTGAGCCAATATGATTTGATCCAAAATGCCAATAATGTTATAAGATAAATATCCTAATTTTATAAGTAAAAGCATATACAAATCGAGTCCAAACGCCAACAATATCATAAGGTTCACATCATAATTTTTCAAGTAAAAATACTCGAGGTGCCGTGGCTCCATCAAACCATATATTTCTAAGAAATTTTTAACAATATTATGATAAAGGGAAATATACTGTTATTGAATTTTTTGTTTTGTGAAAATTATCTTTTACTTACTATATTTTTTGTGTATTATTAATTAAAATTAGGGATTATATGACCTAGGAGCTAGAAGGATCGGAGTAGTAAGCTTACCTCCCATTGGTTGTGTGCCTTCACAAAGAACCGTAAGAGGTGGTCCGGACAGACGATGCTTTGATTTAGGAAATGAGGCAGCAGCACTCTTCAATTCCAAACTTTGTTCTGAAATCTACGATCTTAACCAGAAACTACCAGATGCCAAGCTAGTCTACGTGGACATTTACTACCCAATTCTTGACATTATCATAAACCCTTCTAATTATGGTAAGAACCATGTGGTCATGATTCATGAACCTTTTCTTTTAATAATTATCATTGATCTATGGATTGTGATGTATTATATGATTGTGACTAATGTTTAAATTAGCTGTTCATTATAACTTTTGTAGGATTTAAAGAGAGTACTAAGGGATGTTGTGGTACTGGTTTTATGGAGGTGGGCATACTATGTAATAGTCTCGAAGACCTTAACATGTACCGACGATACAAAATATGTATTTTGGGATAGCTTTCATCCTACAGAAAGGGCTTATCAGATCATTACTACTGATATTTTTAATAAGTATGTTAGCAAATTCTTCTGATTATTCTATGATTTGTATCTCTTGTACAAGTTAAAAAAAAAAAAAAAAATTTGATGTGAACGGATAAGATATTTCATTTAGTTCGAACTCTAAACATTTCCTATTGTTTGATCTTTGAAATATGGTATCCATTGATATCGAAGCTTTATTATGTCAGAACTCGTTCTCAACACAAATTCCAATGTATGAAAATGAATAGCATTTTCATTAGGGTTTATTAAATGAAACTTAATCAAACTAGACCTAATTGCAAAAATGCTGTTCATATGTACTACAGTTTGATCCGCATTTTAATTCAAAGAGGGTTGAATTGATTCGCAATTTAAATTAAAAGAAAATGAATCAAATCATTTGAATCCAAATTGAATCTTTTTTTATAAAGTAGACCTTTATTTAAGAGACCTAAAAGATATCACTAAACTACAATGTTATTGGCATATGAATAGAACATTCTAAATTTTTTCGTTCGATGACCAATTAGACTCATTTAGAGACTACAATGGTTAGATACGAGAAGCTGGAGAAGAGAGAGTAGCAGCAATTGTACCATAGAGATACCTTATGTGTATAGGAGTGATGGCAATCTCAGCAGAGCACTTACTACACATCGTTATAAGGATAGCTCAACATGATATTTCATCTTATACGGATATTTCTGACCGAGTTAGCTTCAAATTTTGTCCAGCTAGGTATATTTAGCGTTACCGTTGCAAATTGACATCTAAACTTCCATTTTAACTAATTTCGTATATGAATTCTATCTGTTAAATGACGCGACACTCTTACTTATAGCAATGTACCACATGTCAGCTGATGTGACATGTTATTGAATTTTTATTTATTTTATCATTATAATTATTATTTTATTTGTTTTACTTATTGTTACCATCATAATTATAATTGATATTGATTTTGTCCAACTAGATATCATTTAGTGTTAATGTCGCAAATTGACATCTAAACTTTCATTCTAATTAATTTCGTACACAAATGATATTTGTTAGATGATGTGTAGCACTCTTACCTATAGGAACATACCACATATTAGCTGATGTGATAACATACTAAATTTTTATTTATTTTATCATTATAATTATTATTTTATTTTTTTTTCTTATTATTACCATTATAATTATAATCAGTATTAATTTACTTATAGTTGATAACTTCAACTCGGTCTAACCTAACCATTAGCCAACTTAATCCCAATCAACATAACCCAATAAGTACACACTTTCTATGAACTTACCATTTCCCTAGTATAGATTGTCAAATTGCTTATTATAAAGATGACTAGTTGTGAAAATTAGCAACTTGGGACATGTGGCTAGAAATGAAGCTCGGTAAGTGCAATACAAGAATGCGTTTGGTTTGCCGCGTCCATGTTTGGGTTTGAGATGGCCTATGGTACCGAGTTTTTGATGTGAGTTAACTCGGTGGTGGTTTCTGAGTTTGAGTTGGCTTGGTGTGTTTACGTGGTTCGTGGAAGTTTGGTCGTGGCAAGGCTACCACTTTGGTGTTTGGTTCGGTTCTGATGATGTGGTTGTCTCATGCAAATCTTTTGCAACAACTCTCTCATGAATCTTGAACAAAGGGAACATAATCACTACCATTGTTGTCAAAATTAGCCTAGACCAACTAGTTCAACCCAACTCGATTGGAACCAGTATTAATGCCGGATTGGGTCTTGCTTAAGACTCATTTTTGCATTGAATCGGCGAGATTCGGATTGACCTGGGTGGTTGAACTGGGAAACCCGGAAGCTCGAACCAATTGACCCGGACAAAAAAAATAGAAAAAAATAAAAAACTAGAAATTTAAATATTTATTCATTCTTTATTATAAATTTGTAAAATATAATCATTATATCATGTTTATTTAATAATTAATTGATGAATTTGATTCAAATATAGATTTAATCCAGTGATGTAATACATATTGGTCTTTCATAATTAAATTATCCTTTATATTTTTATTTTTTCGTGACCCTGATTAGACCTCGAATTGACTTCGGTTCGACCCCCAATCCCCTTGCTTGTCCAGATCAGATCCTAGTCCGGTTTTAAGAACATTGATTACTACTATCTTCAAAGCACATTCAACTCATAAAATACTAGCTACCAAATAAAAACATAATATTTAATACCTTATTGCTAAATGCTCTTTTAATCTCTTTCATCTTGCATAGATTTTCAGATCGAGTTAGCTTCAAATTTTATCCAACCATGTATAATTTATTTCGAGAAAAAACACTAGTACCATATTAATTGCGACAAAATATTATTAATCTATACTAATAACTGTAAAGAGGTAATTCATAAAACAAAAAAAGAATATATATATTTTCATTATTAGTATTATTAAATATTAATTTCATACCAGAATTTCATAATACAATGATGTGCACTTGTATCAACTTTTAGAAAAACAGTATTCATACTAACTAGACTTTTTCTTTTTCTTTTTTTTGGCCCAACATACTAACTAGACTTGTAAGATCCGATTGTACTCTCAATGTCTAGAAAATGGAGAAATTATTTAACCACAAAATCTATAATATAAAGATTTTTAAAAGTGCTTTTGAATAGTGTAGGAGCATGTTATCAATTTTAGCAATTATTGTTAGTGCCTAATAGAGTTTATTTAAGTGATAGTTATTACTTAATTGCATTTTAATCAACACTGACGACTCTAATTAAGGATTACAATTGTATCATTGTCATTTGTATCAATGGATATAGTTTAATGAGATAGTATATTTCCATGATGTTACATTCATTTCTTAATTGAAAGTTTCATTACATACATGTATGTGGATATTTTTTTTTATTGGAGTGAGATTCACCAAACCTTAATCAGGGTCACGGGTGTATCATTTATTGCACGTTAGATTCCCTTTGCCATTTGCATACGAATTGAGATCCTCTTTGGGGAAATGTCCTTGCTGTCTTCAATATGTTTTTTTTTATGTTTTTTTGTCAATAAATATCTTATATGTGTCTAATAAATTAAAAAATAAAAATCTTAAAATAAAAAAATACTTCTTAACACGTATTAGATATTTATTTATTGGGATAATGGAGACATAAGCTTGTAACAGCAAATTTTTTTTTCCCCTTTGCCATTTACACAGGATAAGAATTATGTTGTAAGATAACTAAAATAATTAATATATTAATTATTATATTTATTTTAATAATTATATGATTAATTGAATGGGACTCAAAGAGTTCTGATGTATTTAATTCTACTTAGACTTGATATACATTAGCCACCCATTCACTTGAGATATTATATATATATATATATTTTCATGTTTGTTTCATGTGTATTTAATCTTTTTCTTTTGTTGGCAAAAGAATATATATTTATTTATTTTTAAATGTGCTCTGGAACCTTCAAATATTTAAAAGTAAGTGCATTTTCATCCACGCGTCCATTTTATACTTTGAAAGCTAATAAAAGAAAAGTATATTTAGAATTTGTTTAATTATTTTATCCAATTGTAAAATACTAAATAGCGTATAAAAGTACATTTTATAAAATTTTTGCATTTAATTGCACAATTTCAGAATAAGAAGATTAAATGCACACAAAACAAATAAAATGTGGTGCCTTAATCAAAATCAAGAACTATATGACCTAGATTGATTTATGGACTATGATATGTCATGTGTTTATATTTAATGTTTAAATTAGTTATTTATTTAATTTTTGTAGTATTTGTAGAGAATACAAAGGGTTGTGGTGGTACTGGCTTGAAGATCCTAACACATTTATTAATGATCAAAAGTATGCACTTTGAGATAGCTTGGCATCCTACTAAAAGGGCTTCTCGAATCATTACTACATGTATTTTTAATAAGTATGTTAGCAAATTCTTTTGATTATTCTATCATGTGTATTTCTTGTTCAAGTAAGAAAAAAAATTATAATCGCAAAGGATAAGATATTTGTATTTGATTGGAACTCTTCAAATTTCTACATAGTATTTGAACTTTGAGACGTCATTATCTAATGATATTGAGGCTTTACCACCTCAGAACTCCACGTCAATGCAAATTCAAATATATGGAAATGATACCATTTTATTATAATTGTTCATTAAACTAAATTGAACATCACTTAACTGCAAAAATATTGTTCTTTTGTATTTTGATTTGGTTTACAATTCAATTCGAAGAGGGTCAAAATGTTTGTGGTTTGATTAAGAAGAAAGCAAACCGCGACTCACATAAATTTGATCGAATCATTTATTATTAAAATATAAATAATAAATGACATTTTTTTTGTTTTAAATCCTATAAACATTTTAGTCTAACTCTATTTACTTCTTATTTTTTTTTATCATCTCTTATCACTCCGAGCCTCATTGTCTACTCATTTTCCTCCAATGTTGTTGACTTTTATCTCTCACTCACACACCTTCAATATCACCTCAAATGTAAAGTCACCATGATATAATGTTATATGGCTTAAACTTTGGCATAATTCTCCTTTTCCCTTCAATGTGTTTCACCTTACACCTTAGGAAAATTCGAAAAGCCATCCTTGTCATCTTAACAATCGTAAATGTAATTCAATCTTTTGCTTTAATTGTAACATCGTAGGGAAGCAACGAATGTCCATTAGTATTATTAGTTAATATGAGGAGTTTTAAAATAAGATTCTAATTGAGTCAAACTGCATTTATATCATATTCAATTTAGAATTTTAAACCATTAAAAGCAATTCAATACATTAATGGTTTGAACAATATTGTTTTAGTTGCGGCTTGGCTTGGTTTGACCATTAAATTTAACCAAACCAAATCGAAGCATAAACTTGTGCACATCTATGTTGTACTTCAATTAAAGATTATATTTTTACCAAATTATTTTAGGTTGTCTAATTTATATATAGATCATATCATATTGAACTAGGAACATGAATAGTCTGCCTTATACTCATATCACAATGTGAGTGTGTAATAGGCCACATAAGCTCAATTCACAATGTAATGTTATCAAAGGAAAAACAAGTTTAGTTAATATAACAAAATAGTTCATCCAACATAAGCGACTAAAGAATTTTGACACTATTCTCATTTCACACATCATACAACAATCTAAACATGCTCTCCAAAAACCCTAGCCTCATAGAAAGAACCCTAATTCAATACTTCGTAAAATAGATGTTAAGGAAGAATCTCGCTTCAGTTAATACCTTCTTGAAGATAAACCACAATCGTAGCTGACATGCAATGAAAGGTAAATTCTAGATCCCTGTTTTGATGAATAAACTTGAATTCGATCCTTTGCAATCAATAGACTTAGCGATTATTGAGTGTTTAATGAGTTGTAGTATATTGATATAACTAATTTGTGTTGTATGTGTTTTTGTGCAAGATACTTACTGGATTGGAGCTCTAATTGCTCCCAAACCTCAAGGTCGAGATTCAAGTATAAAGGGTGTCCGCTTTTTTCCTCCTCCTCTCCATTTTATATGATAGTTCCGATTCTGTTATTGCTGATGTGCAAGTATTAGTTAGTTACAACGATCTAGTACTATTAGTTATCTGTTTCCCCCTACTGTTGTACTTCATTAAGTGTTGTAATCACTTAAGTATTTAGGTACTTTAGTTTCCCACTTCTTCATCCTTGAATTAGATGTATCAGTGTGTTAAGACTCCAAACAATTTAAAACAAGTAAAAAATCACATATTATTTTAGAGCTAAAAAATTTACATCTCCATAAACTTTAAATAATGGATAACCAACTAAAGTAATAAAACATAGCTAAAACAAACCTATTTTATGGGTCATTTTGGTTTATTAACAAAGATGTCTAATCCTATAGTTTGACGCCATGATAATAACGCATAAGCTTCTTAGTAGTTGAAAAGAAAATTTCCCTAAACACATCAAGTCGAAGCCCATTATGTAACCTTGTTTGTTGGATGGTTCTAGTTAGGTTAGTTATCTACTTAAGTATGTGGTAGATTATTTACATTCCTAAGTTTTGTCACTACAAGAAAATAAGTCTTTAGAGACAGAAGTTCTGCGACGAAAATTGAAAAATGTAGTTATAATTTTAGAAATAAAATCTACGATGATGGTTTTTACGACGGAAATTTTCGTTTAGAGACAGAATTTTTGTCTCTAAAACCTAATTTTCTTGTAGTGTGTAGTGTGATAGATTATCATATGGACAATCTCTTTGCTTTGTTGATGTATGAAAAATTATCAATCATACAAGCAAATACCACTCACATTGGTAGTTACATTTGGAATTTTTTAAAATAATATTTCCTTCATCTTGTAATTGATAAAAAAAATGATATAAAGCGAAGTAGTTATTTTATAATGATGACATTTAATAAAATAGAATACAAAATATTTGAGAAATGGATGATTTCTTTGTTATGGTGCTTAGCTAAAGCTAAAAAGCATTTGTTGTAGGAAGATGGGAAAAATATCATATTTCTCCCCCTTGATTTCATTTGCATCGTTGAAAAGGATGTAGACTTAAATGCACGTACTTCTAAAGAGTGAAGTAGATACTTTTAATGTATCTTTCAAACCTAAGTTTAGTCATGTGTCTTATCATCAAGTAAAAATGCATTTTTGATGCTTGAGTAGGGTTGTGCGTCTAAATCATGAACCATCAGGACCCTTGTGGTAAGTAGAAAAGCAACCCTGATGAAATTATAAATGGGATTCAACTTTTTATAAATTAGAAGAATGATTCCATTGCTTAGTTTTAATTGAAACAAAAGTATGAATAAGCCATGTATGAGTTTGGATTTACATCAAGATTAAAGGAGGTGTACAACTGCTTTTGTTCTTTCCTTAAGTCTTAAGAACTTTTTCATAATATGGGACTTCAAAGTTAGAAACTGATCTAAATAGTTAATTGAAATGAATAGGAGAAGAAAAATGAAGAGAATCAAATGGCCTTAAACTAGATTGAAACTAACGTAAAAGCTATTATGATATCAACTATTATTTATAATTTTTTTTTTGTCAATTGATGTTGATAAAAATTGTATAAATTACAATACAAATAATACTGCTATTATTAAGGTGTTTATGATGAAAAAAGTTCCTTGAGTAACAATATGAATTTTCAGATTTTCATGAATTTCTTTGCGTTAAGACGAGATGTTCTTCGATAATATCTTTAGGGTATGTGTGGTTAATTAAAGTTATCATCAATTCTTTCTTTGATTTGTTTCAGGCAATAACGGTTTCCCCACACAAAAGAACATCCATTGTAAGCTCAAATCTTAGGCATGTTGGACATAATCTTGAAGTTTGATAGTCTTTAACCATTCTTTGTTACCTTTTTTTTTTTTTTTTTTTTTTTTATGGCATCAAAGTGTTTGCTATGTGTGATTACAACATGTGAACCTTTCTCATTTTGCCTTAAAGATGAGTCCTCCTTTATGAGACTTGTTTCCCATTTAGGGTTTGATTTTTTTTAGGCCATCATTTAGGGTCTGTTTTTTCCATCTATTTTAGTCGTTTTAGTATTATATTTTCTCATTTTTAAATAGATGTTATTCAAGAAACAGAGAAAGTTGAAAAATAGAAATTTTTACTTATAAACATATCAAACAGATCAAATATATATAAGATACAAATAAGATATAGATAAAATATAGATGTAGATTAGATACAAATAAACTCATACCTTTTTAATAAATGCACTAGTAATAATGCACACTAGTAATAATATGTATATGCTAAATCTTAAAGTGTTAATATAAGTGTTCTTTGGGTCATTTGCACACACTTATCAAGTTGCATAAAAAAAAAAAAAATACAAATATAAATTAAATGAAATTAATTATGCAAATACCATCGTAGTATCCCATTTTGAAGGTGCGATAATGAGAATCTAAGAGTATCGCATGTTGGAAATGTGACACTAGTATAAATTATAGTATGTGTATTGCACTTAAACATGCATTACTCGTAAAATTATAAATGTGTATAATGGTACACTTAAATTTATAATTCCATCTAAAGTTTGCACATAAACAATTTTACATTTATTCTAATTGAGGAAAAAAAATACATACAATCATAAACTAGTATAATTGTATATTTCACGTGCAATTTTGACAACTATGCTTGCCATATCACATGTGCAATATCCAATACTTTTAAAAAATAGTGCATCACATTTCTAAAATACGATTTAATGTTGGTATTTTTTTTTGACAATTTATATTATGATAATTTTTTTAAAGAATGGCAGACATGATTGCCGCCCCACAAAATTTTCATCATTGGGTTCTTGATGTTTCTTAATTTTGTAAAAACTAAATCTTTTGTCTCAAGTGCTTCAGAATCATATGGATTTAAAATAACCAAGTGACTCAAGAGAAGATAGGTTTTGCTTTCTAGATTCACTAAGACATGGTTGTGTTCATCTTCTTCTTTGTATTCTCCTTCTTCTTCGATTTTTTCCCCTTCTTTCTCTCTTCTTTTTTTTTTTTTTTTTCTGTCTCTCTCTCCCTCTCTCTCCATTTGTCAATTTATTGTTTCTTTATACTTTTCAACGTGTTGCTCGGTGATTGGTTCATATGTTCTGATCAATAATAGAGTTTGGCTGGGTTAAGTGGGCTACTGAATGTAGCCATGTGAAGTTCAATTGGGTATTGACTTGAACTTTTTAAAGTTTAGGTACCTAATTATATTTTTTCGACGAAGTTTAAGTACCAAATATAACATTTCCTAAATAATAAAATGGGGATATAGAAGTACATTTTATGAAAATTTGGGGGTTCAAGCACATAATTTAGAAAATAAGGGGATTAAATGAATATAAAGTAATTACCCACGTGTATATATGTTCATAGGCATATATAGATAGAAAAATGGCATATGCTAAGATTTGATATTTTTTTTATCCCTCCCTTTAGTTTTGGAATGGAGCCAATATGATTTGATCCAAAATCCCAATAATGTTATAAGATAAATATCCTAATTTTATAAGTAAAAGCATATACGAATTGAATCCAAATGCCAACAATATCATAAGGTTCACATCATAATTTTTCAAGTAAAAATACTCGAGGTACCGTGGCTCCATCCAACCATATATTTCTAAGAAATTTTTAACAATATTATGATAAAGGGAAATATACTGTTATTGAATTTTTTGTTTTGTGAAAATTATCTTTTACTTACTATTTTTTTTTGTGTATTATTAATTAAAATTAGGGATTATATGACCTAGGAGCTAGAAGAATCGGAGTAGTAAGCTTACCCCCCATTGGTTGTGTGCCTTCACAAAGAACCGTAAGAGGTGGTCCCAACAGACGATGCTTTGATTTAGGAAATGAGGCAGCAGCACTCTTCAATTCCAAACTTTGTTCTGAAATCTACGATCTTAACCAGAAACTACCAGATGCCAAGCTAGTCTACGTGGACATTTACTACCCAATTGTTGACATTATAATAAACCCTTCTAATTATGGTAAGAACCATGTGGTCATGATTCATGAACCTTTTCTTTTAATAATTATCATTGATCTATGGATTGTGATGTATTATATGATTGTGACTAATGTTTAAATTAGCTGTTCATTATAACTTTTGTAGGATTTAAAGAGAGTACTAAGGGATGTTGTGGTACTGGTTTTATGGAGGTGGGCATACTATGCAATAGTCTCGAAGACCTTAACACATGTACTGACGATACAAAATATGTATTTTGGGATAGCTTTCATCCTACAGAAAGGGCTTATCAGATCATTACTAGTGATATTTTTAATAAGTATGTTAGCAAATTCTTCTGATTATTCTATGATTTGTATCTCTTGTACAAGTTAAAAAAAAAAAAGAAAATTTGATGTGAACGGATAAGATATTTCATTTAGTTCGAACTCTAAACATTTCCTACTGTTTGATCTTTGGAATATGTTATCCATTGATATCAAAGCTTTATTATGTCAGAACTCGTTCTCAACACAAATTCCAATGTATGAAAATGAATAGCATTTTCATTAGGGTTTATTAAATGAATCTTAATCAACCTAGACCAAATTGCAAAAATGCTGTTCATATGCACTACAATTTGATCCACATTTTAATTCAAAGAGGGTTTAAATGGTTCGCAATTTAAATTAGAAGAAAATGAATCAAATCATTTGAATTCAAATTGAATCTCTTTTTATCAAGTAGACCTCTTATTTGAGAGACCCAAAAGATACTACTAGGCTATAATGCCATCGGCATGCGGATAGAACATTCTAAATTTTTCGTTGGATCACCAATTAGACTTGTTTAGAGACTAAAATGGTTAGATACGAGAAGCTGGAGAAGAGAGAGTAGCAGCAATTGTACCATAGAGATACCTTATGTGTACATGAAGTGATGGCAATCTTAGCACAACACTTACTACACATTCGTTATAAGGATAGCTCAATATGATCTTTCATCTTATACGGATATTTCTGATCTAATTAGCTTCAAATTTTGTCCAGCTGGGTATATTTAGTGTTACCGTTGCAAATTGACATCTAAACTTCCATTTTAACTAATTTCGTACATGAATTCTATCTGTTAAATGACGTGACACTCTTACTTATAGGAAGTACCACTTGTCAACTGATGCCACATCTTATTGAAATTTTATTTATTTTATCATTATAATTATAATTTTATTTGTTTTACTTATTGTTACCATCATAATTATAATTAATATTGATTTTGTCCAATTAGGTATAATTTAGTGTTAATGTCGCAAATTAGCATCTAAACTTTCATTCTAATTAATTTTGTACACAAATGCTATTTGTTAGATGATGTGTGGCACTCTTACCTATAGGAACATACCATACATCAGCTGATGTGGCAACATAATGAATTTTTATTTATTTTATCATTATAATTATTATCTTATTTTTTTCTTATTATTACCATCATAATTATAATCAGTATTAATTTACTTATAGTTGATAACTTCAACTTGGTCTAACCTAACCATTAGCCAACTTAATCCCAATCAACACAACCCAATAAGTACACACTTTCTATAAACTTACCATTTTCCTAGTATAGATTGTCAAATTGCTTATTGTAAAGATGACTAGTTATGAAAATTAGCAACGTGGGACATGAGGCTAGAAATGAAGCTCGGTAAGTGCGGTACAAGAATGCGTTTGGTTTGCCGCGTCCATGTTTGGGTTCGAGATGGCCTATGGTACCGAGTTTTTTGATGTGAGTTAACTCGGTGGTGGTGAGTTTCCGAGTTTGAGTTAGCTTGGTGTGTTTACGTGGTAGGCGGAAGTTTGGTCGTGGCAAGGCTACCACTTTGTTGTTTGGTTCGGTTCTGATGATGTGGTTGTCTCATGCAAATCTTTGGCAACAAATCTCTCATGAATCTTGCACAAAGGGAGCATAATCACTACTATTGTTGTCAAAATCGGCTTAGATTAGCCAATTCAACCCAATTTAATTGGAATCAGCGTTAATGTTGGGCTGGGTCTTGCCTAAGACTCGTTTTTGCATCAAATCGTGAGATTCGGATTGACCTGGGTGGTTGAACTGGGAAACCCGAAAGCTCAAACCAATTGACCCGGATAAAAAATAGAATTTACTAACTAGACTTTTTTTTTTTTTTTTGCCCAACATACTAACTAGACTTGTAAGACCCGATTGTACTGTCAATGTCTAGAAAGTGGAGAAATTATTTAACCACAAAATCTTTATTATAAAGATTTTTAAAAGTGCTTTTGAATAGTATAGGAGTATGCGTGTTATCAATTTTAGCAATTATTTTTAGTGCCTAATAAAGTTTATTTAAGTGATGGTTATTACTTAATTGCATTACAATCAACACTGATGACTATAATTAAGGATTACAATTGTGTCATTGTCATTTGTGACAATGGATATAGTTTGATGAGATAGTATTTCCATGATGTTACATTCAGTTCTTAATTGAAAGTTTCATTACATACATGTATGTGGATATTTTTTTTTATTGGAGTGAGATTCACCAAACCTTAATCACGGTCACGGGTGTATCATTTATTGCACGTTAGATTCCCTTTGCCATTTGCATACGAATTGAGATCCCCTTTGGGGAAATGACATTGCTGTCTTCAATATGTTGTTGTTCATTATGTTTTTGTCAATAAATATCTTACATGTATCTAATAAATTAAAAAAATAAAAATCTTAAAATAAAAATAATACTTTTTAACACGTGTTAGATATTTATTTATTGGGATACAATGAAGACAGTAAGCTTGTAACAGCAATTTTTTTTCCCCTTTTGCCATTTACACAGGATAAGAATTATGTTGTAAGATAACTAAAATAATTAATATACTAATTATTATATTTATTTTAATAATTATATAATTAATTGAATGGGACTCAAAGAGTTCTTGATGTATTTAATTCTACTTAGACTTGATATACATTAGCCACCCATTCACTTGAGATATAATATATATATATTTTTTTTTCATGTTTGTTTCATGTGTATTTAATCTTTTTCTTTTGTTGGCAAAAAAAAAAAATATATATATATATATATCTATTTATTTTTAAATGTGCTCTGGAACCTTCAAATATTTAAAAGTAAGTGCATTTTCATCCACGTGTCCATTTTATACTTTGAAAGATAATAGAAGAAAAGTTTATTTAGAATTTGTTTAATTATTTTATCCAATTGTAAAATACTAAAATACGTATAAAAGTACATTTTATAAAATTTTTGCATTTAATTGCACAATTTCAGAATAAGAAGATTAAATGCACACAAAACAAATAAAATGTGGTGCCTTGATCAAAATCAAGAACTATATGACCTAGATTGATTTATGGACTATGATATATCATGTGTTTATATTTAATGTTTAAATTAGTTATTTATTTAATTTTTGTAGTATTTGTAGAGAATACAAAGGGTTGTGGTGGTACTGGTTTGAAGATCCTAACAGATTTATTAATGATAAAAAATATGTACTTCGAGATAGCTTTGCATCCTCCTAAAAGGGCTTATCGAATCATTACTACATGTATTTTTAATAAGTATGTCAGCAAATTCTTTTGATTATTCTATCATGTGTATTTCTTGTACAAGTAAGAAAAAAAATTGTAATCTCAAAGGATAAGATATTTGTATTTAATTGGAACTCTTCAAATTTCTACATAGTATTTGATCTTTGAAACGTCATTATCAATGATATTGAGGCTTTACCACCTCAGAACTCCACGTCAATGCAAATTCAAATCTATGGAAATGATACCATTTTATTATAATTGTTCATTAAACTAAATCGAACATGACTTAACTGCAAAAATATTGTTCTTTTGTATTTTGATTTGGTTTACAATTCAATTCGAAGAGGGTCAAAAAGGTTTGTGGTTCGATTAAGAAGAAAGCAAACCGCGACTCACATAAATTTGATCGAATCGTTTATTATTAAAATATAAATAATAAATGACATTTTTTTTATTTTAAATCCTATAAACATTTTAGTCTAACTCTATTTACTTCTTTTTTTTTTTTTTTTATCATCTCTTATCACTCCGAGCCTCATTGTCTACTCATTTTCCTCCAATGTTGTTGACTTTTATCTCTCACTCACACACCTTCAATATCACCTCAAATGTAAAGTCACCATGATATAATGTTATATGGCTTAAACTTTGGCATAATTCTCCTTTTCCCTTCAATGTGTTTCACCTAAGGAATATTCAAAAAGCCATCCTTTTCATCTTAACAATCGTAAATGTAATTCAATCTTTTGCTTGAATTGTAACATCGTAGGGAAGCAACGAATGTCCATTAGTATTATTAGTTAATATGAGGAGTTTTAAAATAAGATTCTAATTGAGTCAAACTGCATTTATATCAAATTCAATTTAGAATTTTAGACCACTAAAAGCAATTCAATATATTAATGGTTTGAACGATATTGTTTTAGTTGCGGCTTGGCTTGGTTTGACCATTAAATTTAACCAAACCAAACCAAAGCATAAACTTGTGCACATCTATGTTGTACTTCAATTAAAGATTATATTTTTACCAAATTATCTTAGGTTGTCTAATTCATATATAGATCATATCATATTGAACTAAGGAACATGAATAGTCTGCCTTATACTCATATCACAATGTGAGTGTGTAATAGGCCATATAAGCTCAATTCTCAATGTAATGTTATCAAAGGAAAAACAAGTCTAGTCTAATATAACAAAATAGTTCATCCAACATAAGCGACTAAAGAATTTTGACACTATTCTCATTTCACACATCATACAACAATCTAAACATGCTCTCCAGAAACCCTAGCCTCACAGAAACCCTAATTCAATACTTTGTAAAATAGATGTTAAGGAAGAATCTTGCTTCAGTTAATACCTTCTTGAAGATAAAACACAATCGCAGCTAACATGCAATGAAAGGTAAATTCTAGATCCCTGCTCTGATGAATATACCTGAATTCGATCCTTTGCAATCAACATACTTAGCGATTATTGAGTGTTTCATGAGTTGTAGTATATTGATATAACTAATTTGTGTTGTATGTGTGTTTTTGTGCAAGATACTTACTGGATTGGAGCTCTAATTGCTCCCAAACCTCAAGGTCGAGATTCAAGTATCAAGGGTGTCCGCTTTTTTCCTCCTCCTCTCCATTTTATATGATAGTTCCGATTCTGTTATTGTTGATGTGCAAGTATTAGTTAGTTACAACGATCTAGTATTATTAGTTATCTGTTTCCCCCTACTGTTTTACTTCATTAAGTGTTGTAATTACTTAAGTATTTAGGTGCTTTAGTTTCCCACTTCTTCATCCTTGAATTAGATGTATCAGTGTGTTAAGACTCCAAACAATTTAAAACAAGTAAAAAATATCACCATATTATTTTTAGAGCTAAAAAATTTACATCTCCATAAACTTTAAATAATGGATAACCAAACTAAAGTAATAAAACAAACCTATTTTATGGGTCATTTTGGTTTATTAGCAAAGATGTCTAATCCTATAGTTTGACGCCATGATAATAACGCATAAGCTTCTTATGTAGTTGAAAAGAAAATTTCCCTAAACACATCAAGTCAAAGCCCATTATGTAACCTTGTTTGTTGGATGGTTCTAGTAAGGTTAGTTATCTACTTAAGTATGTGGTAGATTATTTACATTCCTAAGTTTTGTAGTGTGACAGATTATCATATGGACAATCTCTTTGCTTTGTTGATGTATGAAAAATCATCAATCATACAAGCAAATACCACTCACATTGGTAGTTACATTTGGAATTTTTTAAAATAATATTTCCTTCATCTTGTAATTGATAAAAAAATGATATAAAATGAAGTAGTTATTTTATAATGATGACATTTAATAAAATAGAATACAAAATATTTGAGAAATGGATTATTTCTTTGTTATGGTGCCTAGCTAAAGCTAAAAAACATTTGTTGTAGGAAGATGGGAAAAATATCATATTTCTCCCCCTTGATTTCATTTGCATCGTTGAAAAGGATGTAGACTTAAATGCACGTACTTCTAAAGATTGAAGTAGATACTTTTAATGTATCTTTCAAACCTAAGTTTAGTCATGTGTCTTATCATCAAGTAAAAATGCATTTTTGATGCTTGAGTAGGGTTGTGCGTGTAAATCATGAACCATCGGGACCCTTGTGGTAAGTAGAAAAGCAACCCTGATGAAATTATAAATGGGATTCAACTCTTTTATAAATTAGAAGAATGATTCCATTGCTTAGTTTTGATTGAAACAAAAGTATGAATAAGCCATGTATGAGTTTGGACTTACATCAAGATTAAAGGACGTGTACAACTGCTTTTGTTCTTTCCTTTAAGTCTTAAGAACTTTTTCATAATATGGGACTTCAAAGTTAGAAACTGATCTAAATAGTTAATTGAAATGAATAGGAGAAGAAAAAATGAAGAGAATCAAATGGCCTTAAACTAGATTGAAACTAACGTAAAAGCTATTATGATATATCAACTATTATTTATAATTTTTTTTTGTCAATTGATGTTGATAAAAATTGTATAAATTACAATACAAATAATACTGCTATTATTAAGGTGTTTATGATGAAAAAAGTTCCTTGAGTAACAATATGAATTTTCAGATTTTCATGAATTTCTTTGCGTTAAGACGAGATGTTCTTCGATAATATCTTTAGGTATGTGTGGTTAATTAAAGTTATCATCAATTCTTTCTTTGATTTGTTTCATGCAATAACGGTTTCCCCACACAAAAGAACATCCATTGTAAGCTCAAATCTTAGGCATGTTGGACATAATCTTGAAGTTTGATAGTCTTTAACCATTCTTTGTTAACCTTTTTTTTTTTTTTTTTTTTTATGGCATCAAAGTATTTGCTATGTGTGATTACAACATGTGAACCTTTCTCATTTTGCCTTAAAGATGAGTCCTCCTTTATGAGATTTGTTTCCCATTTAGGGTTTGATTTTTTTTAGGCCATCATTTAGGGTCTGTTTTTTCCATCTATTTTTAGTCGTTTTAGTATTATATTTTCTCATTTTTAAATAGATGTTATTCAAGAAACAGAGAAAGTTGAAAAATAGAAATTTTTACTCATAAACATATCAAACAGATCAAATATATATAAGATACAAATAAGATATAGATAAATATAAGATGTAGATTAGATACGAATAAACTCATACCTTTTTAATAAATGCACTAGTAATAATGCACACTGGTAATAATATGTATATGCCAAATCTTAAAGTGTTTATATAAGTGTTCTTTGGGTCATTTGCACACACTTCTATGTGATTACACTATTTAGAGGTAATAATTACATTAGTGGTAATATATAACCCTATTTTATGAGCATAAATTCTTGAGTACCTGTAGAAATGAAAAAAATACATTGAAATGTCTTAAAGGTGTGACTTTTCAAATTCACGTTAATCCCATGAACACATTACCTTTAGATACAAATCTCTTTGAGAATATGTATTGTGATCATATTGCTTCAAAAGTTACACTTCTTTAAGGTGTTTCAAGTCTTACATTCTTTAATAATTTTTACATTCTCATTACCAAAAAAATATATATCCAATTTCATTTTCTATGTCTCCCATCGCCCCTTTCTAACTTGCATATCTTTCAATTTAAGAACCTACATTTACTTTCTCACTTTGACTCTACAGAACTTAGTAGGAAAAACAAACGAAAAGGGTAAGACGGCTTATTATGTGCCGTGGATCATCCATTGCCCTAAAAGAGAATTTTGGCATAACCATGGTGCAAACAATAACACTGTCGACTCTCAAAGGTTAACACATCTAGCCCTTAATGCATGCACTTACAGAAAAAGCTTGGAACAAGCAAAATTACAATTGCCTAGAAAGGTTTCTTGAAAATAATATGTACATAAAGTCTCATATGTGTCTCTGTTTGTGGGAAAAAAAAAAAAACACCATTATTAGTCAAAGGGAAATTTTTATTTTAAAAATTGCAAACGTATAAAATTGAATTTGTTAATTATAAATTAAAAATAATTTTTCTATTATAAAAATAATAGAATAAATAGTTATAAATAATAAAGTTTGCAGTTAAAAAAAAACGTAACTACAATAGAATTTGAAAAAAAGATTCAAGAAATAGTAACCTCAAGTTTAAACAAAATTTGACAAAGAAGATTTGTTGATTTTGGCTCAGCTTTGCTTAGACTGAGCAAGGCAAGTGGTACACGTGTGTGGTGTTTTATCTAAAACACTCATCAAACGTGCTTGACCTCATGTCTATGTTAATTTGAATATAAAATTAACAACTACAAATATCCCATGCGAGATAGAGTACGGAGAAAAATGTAAAGAAAGGAAAGGATCCATCAAACGATTTCCTCACAAACTTTTTTTGTTGCTATCGCTTTGAAATATATTGGGTAATCTAAATATTTGGAAAAATTGAACAAAGAAAAATTTGTCATGATTGATTCCAAATATGTTAACAAACCCAAGTTCATTGGGACACTAAATGCCTTGTTGAACTACAAGCCAAAGTGGAGTTATAATACTACTTTAGCCCCATTTCACAATTCTCTAAGAGTATCCTAAGCATTACATCTATTTCCTAACTTTTACTTGTAAGGTTAATAGGGCTATTTACTCTATTAATTAGTGTTAAGTTTTGTTTAATTATGCTTTTATTTGTGCTTAAACCAATGGTCTAGTATTAATTCATAAATATATTCATTTCAGGTGTCTAAGGACGAAATATCAACATTTGGATTAAGATAGACAAGACTTAGTTGGAAAAAAAATATTGGATCAAGGTCCATCACACCGTGATGAGGATGGTGATCTACTTGGGTGCATAGTTCAAGATTGTTACAGCGTGAAAGAGAAGAAATTTGGAGCATAGGGGAAATCATGACATCCATTGATCTCCACTAGCCATTAAATAAGCTTGACACGGCCGTGATATGAAGAAGAATAGGAGTCAGAGGACATCATGGACTCTATCTCGCCCATGATTTGATGTGGATCTTATCGCACAACATAGCATAACAAGCATGATTGGTGGTGGAATTTAAAGCCAAGAGGATCATAGGCCATGTAACGACTATGACCAATAAGCAATTATTTGCATTTGAATTGTTAAAGGAACCATCACGACCATGATCGTCTATTAGGAATTTTAGTCGAAGAGATCATTGGCAATCTCACACCCGAGATCTACCTTAGGTATATGGTTATTGGGAGATAATGGCTCGCATCCTAATTGTGATGGTAGTTACTACTTGCTTAATTTCCATGTTAGATAAGATCCATCTGTTTCTTGAAGGGGAATGAAGGCCAAGTGAGATAATGATTTGCCATTTAGACATGTCTGATCACATGAAACATATAAATAGAAAATCCAAACATTCCAAAAAAAAAAAAAAAAAGGTGAGTCATTTTGTGTACCCCAATTCATTTTAATTAGTCCTTATGAGCGTACTTGTACCAATTCATGTATTTTTGTCAAACATTGTGTAAAACATTGTGAGGAGTTCTTGGAGATTTTCTAGAGGGAACAAGAAGGGATTCCATTGTTGCAATTCATGTAAGCAAGGATCGACATTGTGCAATACAGAAAAGGGTTGTATTTATGTTTATTTCTTATTGCTTTTGCATAATATCTGTCATGTTTATGCCATATATGATGTGTGAGTAGTGTATATTAGACTTGCAATGCCACTATTTGTATGCACTAGCACGAATTCATTGTTAATTGTTGTGAAATTCCTTAAATCTTGTAGTTATTCTTCATGTATATTAGTTCTATATAGTGCATGATATAGGTTTAAATCAAATTTCTTTGGGAATAGATTGAGAAATCATTTCGTTGAATTGATTTTGGTTGTAGGGAGGGGTTGCTCATAATCTTAGAGATAAGATCATGAAACCTTCTGCATGAAAATTAAGTTGGCATTGAATTCATGATCTTAACACAATTTTAGTCGGCTATTAACTAGAAAGAGATTCCAGTGGATAAATCTATGATTAGATGTCAATGATCTTGCATAAATCTATGGTTATATGTCAATGACCTTGAGAAAGATATTGACTTATTAATTGAATTTAGTAGATAGGGAAAATAACGATGACAATTTGGTATGATTAATGTACATGTTTAATCAAATGGTGAAGTGATAAATGTGTATTTTGACACATTTATCTCATATATTTTTCACACTTTCATTCACAAATTGGCACTTATCTAGTGAATTTTTATCATAAAATGATGAATTACATGACTTGGATAAATTGTGTTTAAATGGAAAAAAGAAGTTAAAAAGGATCAAAAATAGATTTTAGATGGCAAATAATGCGTTGAAAAAGCAAAGTTAGATTTGTTGCAGTGAAAAGCTCAAATTAAGGAGGGGATGAATTTTTTTTTAGAATTGAGAACAGTAGCTAGACATCAATATCCCTGGCAGTTTCGTACTCGAGAACCGTCCCATCAGGGACGGTTATGAACTGTCAAAGAAACCGCTAGAACCAGCAGGTCTTCGCGTTCGTCCACATGGAACCAGCGATTCAACCGATTTCGACCCGCCATATATAGAAATTAAAAAAAAAAAAAAACACAGAACACGGAATGAATTGATGGAGAGGAGTGCTGTGGGGGGTGGTTGGGCGTGTGGGGGAGGGGAGAGGGGGTAGCGCAGGGGGCCGACCTCTTGAAAAAAAAAAAAAAACTTGATTCATGGTTCGCGTGGAACTGGAACGGCCAGAACCAACGGTTCCGTGGAACCGTGAACCGTCCCATCTCTGGCAGTTCTCGTTTCGGTTCGGGTCCGGAACCGACCCGAACCGTGCCGATGTATATCAGTAGCTATAGGATTGTGACATGAATTGAGCTCCAAGCTTACAGAATCAAGTTGATGAATGTCCAGCAGTTGATTGAAGGAGTGGTCTGAGTAGATGCCCAGGACACCACTGACCTGAGCTGCTTTGTCAAGTTTAAGAGCCAAGCGCACACCGCACCAATATAAGCGAACTGTGCAGATTCTAGCAAACATCAGATCAGCTTTCCACCGACTGAGCACCAAGCTGTTAAATTGCAGCAAAACGCTCTAGCAACACACGTCGACCAATACAACAGAGCAGCACTCTCCATCAAGCTTCTCCATTTTTGCAACAAGCACCAACGTGTTGCAGCACAAGCCGAGCTGCTCTGAGAAGATGATGCCCCATGTCCACCTGCTGTTCTCCAATTTTACGCATTTCAATTCCAGCCGAACATCTAAAGCTTCGCCAATTTCAAGAAGAAACAACCAGAAGAAACAAACACTCAAACTGTAGCAGCAAAACTGAACAGCAGTAGTAGCTGATGCAGTGACAAGATACCCATACCGACCTGAAGTCCATGCAATCACTGAGCTCTTATGTTGATCAAGGAGTGCTCCCACCTATCTGAAATAGAGTGCCTGTCATGACTGAGCTGATCTGCTTTCGTACCGACCTGCTTAGACGCCCATCGAGCAGCTTCACACCAAACACCAACTTGCTCTTTGTTTAGACACCGACTAACTTGAGCAGTCATGATCTGCACCGATGCATGTGAACTGAGCTGCATTCCTCCACGAGCTGAGCACGCTTCAATGTTGATCATTCTACCCAAGTAGCTTATCAAGTAACAACCGATCAACAGCAGAGCACCGAGCTTGTTGACAGCAACAGCAACATGCATCTGAAGACCGAGCTTCCCTGGTGGCATAATAGAACAGACCAGCAACACATATCTGATTTAGTGCCCACCAATCTAACCTGCAATCTCAAGGCGCTCATGACAGTTGCTATTAACACACCGAGCTGACCCCACATGCCGAAAGCTACACTCGACCGAGCTGCTGACCTGCTCCCTACCAAGCGGAACTGGACAAGCAGACCAAGCAAACCGCTCCATCAGCAGCTGAACTTGCCGACCTGTTGCTATCCAGACCCGAGCTCCCATACCGAACTTCTGTAATGTTGATAGAAGCTGATGAGCGCCGACCTGTTCTTCCAACGGAGCCGCTGCAACAACTAAGTCTGATCAAGTAGCGAACTGAGCTGTTACTCCACATCACCGAGCTCTCCAACATCAACTGAACACCTCATAAGCAAGCTGCCCTTATCATATCCGAACTGAGCTGATTTGAGCAGTACCGATTCCAGTAATGTCTTATTTTGGTTTTGATGCTTGCCTTGTAAATATTCAGTTGTTTTCTTTTCTTTTTGTAAGCAAGCGACTCCACTTATCCACTCCACCTCATCACATACACACATTTTCTTTTTTCTACACCTGAAAATAGAGAATCTAAACCTCATACACTATAAGTACCCATCATCATTCCCACATAAAAGATCATCTATTTTTCCATCCAATATCCATTTATCCTTTCGTCACACGATTCATTCCATCATCTTCCATATTCCACACTCACTCTTCCATCCATCCACCTCACCTCATTCTATCCATCCACCTTACCTCATTTCACCCGACATGACTTCACTCGATCTCAGTTGGACCCAGAATCTTTAGGAAGACATTTCTAATATTTCATGCGTACTCTCTCCATTATCTTTTGTTATGGATTGTGTTCAAAATTTTACCATGAATGAAAGTATATTTTTGAGTATGAACTAAATTTTCCAAGTGGGATTATGTGATGGGTTAATGGATTTCTTGAGTAGTTGATTTGTTTTTATAACGGGTTTTGTTAAATTGAAATTTTGATTATTTTTATTTCAATGTTCATGAGATGAAAAATCTATCTATGGATTTTTTTATGAATTAGGATTTGAGCTACTTGAAAGAGATTTGATGATCCGATTGAAATAGGAAATAAGATTTCAAAATTGACATGGACACATGCTATTTTGGTTTAAATCTTAGAATTTATGCTCTTAATGCAATTGAAGTTGTGGTTTATTGACATGAACATATGCTTGAATCATAAATTCAATTAGAGTAACATTATTTGTGAGAGAAATATATTATTTAATTGGTGATTGTAGATAGATTACCCAAAAAAGATATCTATACTATAATTAAAATTTTGTAACCTGAAAGGAAAGAAAATTCTTGTGAATTTAATCAAAATCCAATGGAACAAACCCGATTATAAGTATAAGGCAATGAAAAGAAATCCTATTTTTACCATTACATAATCCCACATTTGTGTTTTGAAAGAGTTAAAGAGTTATTTTAGTGCTTGGTAGTCCTTAGTGTTAAAATTAGTTATAATTTTTTGCAATAAAACTAGATCATTTAGTTTAGCTAAAAAATTTGAGATCATTTTGCTTAGCTTAGAGGAGGTCATTGCATTTTGGTATTTAGTCAATTAGCTCCCTATGGATCACGATCTAGTTCTCACCAATTTCATTACTACACATGCACTCGGTGCACTTGTTGATAGTTTCATGCTTTAAAAAGAGTTTTAACATAAATGTGCGTGCCATGAAGCAGGTCTAAATCATGTATTGTGTTAAATCAATAAAGAAGTTGGTAATTGCATTAATGAAACTAGTTATAGGAATTAAGTAGTGTAACTGATAATCTATAATCACGTGATCTAATTTATAGGCTAGATAATAGATAAGAAGGTGACTACTAGTACTTTTTGATCCCTATAGAGACGACCTTATTCTCCATTCCTATACTATATGCGATAGGTGCACTTGTCTAGTGCTGACCAGATCATAGAAGCGAGACTAAAGAACTTAATTTATTAAAACTAGGTTAGAAATCGTACAACCAAAGTCTACACATTGATGGATTATGTGATGAGGCTTAAGAGGTTTATGAGACAATTTACTTTCATATTGAAAAACTTCTTCATATTCTCTCAAGATCCTTAACATTGTGATGCTAACCTTATGACTAATAGAGGGGAGGTAGGCGATATGTTTGTTCTATTGTTGAGAGATTATTGATGGTATACATACCTTAAACCAGCATTTAATGGGGATTTGTGGATGTTGGGACTTGACATATTTCTCATCTTGACAAATGGTAACTTTGTTTCTAACACAACTTGTGGTTGCCTTTGTATGATTCGTACCCTTATGTCAAACTATTTTCTATTGAGAAAAGATCCTTAACAATTGTTATGTACAATATATGTGGGCTGTTGGGGCTTTTGTTAAGTGTGAGACTTTGGTAAGCTAGTGGTTATGGTTGTAGTTGTCGTGATTGAGTGGTCGTTCTTATTGTTGGCCGAGTTATGATGATGTTTATTGGGTGAACATTGTATAATAGCCATGGTAGCCTATATCACTACACACTTTGTGTTTGATAGTAGTCCAATGGGCAGCTATGAGACTTGTTGTGGACTCGTTTGTTGTTGTGTCAGATATTTTGTTATGCTCTACCATGTTTGGTGTGAACTTTCAAGTTTTGGATTTCTTTTCTTTTAAATAGACAAGTTGTTGGTTGAGGTCAGTTATGTATCCAAGGAGTAGTTATTGCTTTTTAGCAATTCTTAGTGTGTCGAACCTCCTTTATAGATTTGATTTGGTTAGATCCATAAGTTAGATTGGTATGGATGCCCTATTTTTGTTGACTAATTGTTATTGAGCCATTATAATATCGAAGTTGCTCTCTAGTTAAAGAGTTTCATTACATGGAACATATCAATGGCTTTCTCAGTATGTGGTTGGTTTTTTATCCCTTCTCTTGTTGAAGTTCGAGGTTAAACTTGTTGAGTAGCCCATTGAGTTGATGGACAATGCACAATTAGATGCATTTGAAACCCATTTATGTCATTGGCTTGCTTACGCTTTATGGGGAGGCTAGATCTATTGTAGGTAAGGCATTGGCTGAGCTTTTTGTCTCTTAGATGTTGGGTGTGGTATGTTGTCTATTATTTTCTTGTGCTTTATGCTTTTACGGGGTTTGTTAGATCTGTTGTGGGTAAGACGTTAGCTAAGCTTTTTGTCTAAGTTGAGCCTTAGATGTTTGGTGTGGTAGGGCGCCTATCATTTTTCTTATGCTTTAGTGAACATGGTGGGGTAGACCGTTGATCTTATGCTACCAAGAAGTCTGTGATCAACATAGCTTAGTGCTGTATCTTAGCCATGTTGCTAGCTTTTGAGGTGTTGAGAAGTGAAGCCTATTTTTGTGGCATCACCAGTGATGGGTAGTTAATATGCTATACCCTTACCATGTTCTAATTGTGATGGTTATAAGCCGTCATGGCAATTGTTTGGTAGATGTTGGATCAAGCTGGTGGGGTGGTAGGGCTTTATACCTTATTGTATCTTCAATGGGACCTTTGAATGGCTTGGTTTGTTAGTCATGATACCATTGTTGAGTTAGGTGGTAAGTTAGCTATAACACTATGATACCTTGCAAGTAGAGCTATGTAAACGAGCTATGCAGGTCACAATTTTTAACCCAACTCCTCCCATGTGGGTTGGTGGGTTATGCGGACTGTCTTGTGAACTTGCTAATAATTTTTTTATTGAAAATTTTATAAGAATTCAAATTCAAATTTAACTTTTTAATAATTTAAATATATAATATATTTCTTTTTATCTCACAAATTATCTACATACTAATCCTAGATGATCATCGTGTATGGAAAAATTATAGACTTCTATTTTTGAATATTTTTATTTCAATATAAAAGGATTTATTTTAACTAATAGAAATTAGAATTCATTCCAATTTCTTTATTTGGCATGGCAAGAAAAAATACATCATGAAAATTATCAATTGATATTATATTGCTTATTTTAAATAAAAACATCTAAATATCTAATAAATAAAAGAAAAAGCATTGATAAAAGGACTAAGGATATAATAAATATAAAAGTTGAAAGTTTAAAACATCACCCTCATAAAAATTGTATGATCAACATTCAACAACTAAATAATAAAAAAGTGAAGTGAAGAGAAAATAAAGAGGGTAATATACTAGGTTTTTTTTAATAAGATTTATATTTCTTTTTTTTTATATATATTTTTAAGTGCGGATTCGCGGGCCAACTTGACCTGCAGTGGGTTGGCCTGCTTCAACCCATGGGCTATGCAGGGCAGGCCATTTTGGCCCACACATTAAACGGGCTAAATTTTTTAGCTCAACCAGCATTTTTTTCGGGTTGGCTTGCATAGCCCGCCTTGTATGTGTAGCTCTACTTGCAAGAGATGCCTTAAGGATAGATGAACCCTGTTCTTATGTGGAGAGAGTTTTGATAAAAGGGGTAATTGAAGTGCTTAGTCTTGTCTTGTTATAGGCAGTCATGTACTTATTGCATACAAATTCCTTTTTGTGGAAGCTTGTTGTTGAAGCTTTGCTTGTTGTAGCTTGTTAAGGTTTCACATTGCTTTTGGGGCGATTGGAGGTGGTGTGTTGCTTTGCTTGGCTGATAGAATTGTTGATTATACAGATAGCCTTGATTAGTGAACAAGGGGAGGTATCGGCGCCTAGTAGAGTTGCTTTTGTGAGAGAAAGAGCAGAAGTCACTTTTCCCTCTCTTCTTTTCCATGTCTTGGATGTTTTGTCATCCTGTAGACTTATACATTTATAAAGATACCTTTTGGACACCTGGCAAAATATGTCCTTAGAAGGTTTTGAAAAAAAAAAAACGATTGTGTTAGTTTTTGTTAGAAGACGAACAATGGTAAAAAACGAAAAAATGATAAAGCACATACAAAATTTATGTGGAAAACCCAAATAGGAAAAACCAGGGGCAGATGAGAGAGAATTCACTATATGTCGATAATGGAGTACAAAAGAGAGAGAGTAACAAAATACAAATAAAAACTCTCTCATTTTCTCACTTTCATACAAACCCTAACAAAACACATATTTATATGTGTATACAACCAGCCGACAATAAATGAAGCCAACAAAAAATGCAAAAAATTATGTCTCTTAAATGTATAATGAATAAATAATAAATATATAGTCAATATTATTTCATTATACAAATGCCAAAATTATGACTCTTAAATGTATAATGAATAAATAATAAATGTATAATCAAATATTCATTCATTATATATTTGACTACGAAAAAATACCTACTGAAAACGGATCACAAATTCCAACAATCTCTGCCTTGACACGGATTCAGGAGCTTCGACATAAAAATAAAATATTCTTTGTTTCTTCCACAAAACCCATAAAAGGGCTCAATTGACACAGAACATTCTCTACATCTTCCAAAAACATCTGATGCTGTGATCCAAGAACAGAATATCAAACTTAACAGTTGCCATTGTAGCAAAAACAAAACCGAAACCTTTGCTCTGATACCATTTATTAGAAGATGAACAATGGTAAAAAATGAAAAAAAATGATAAAGCACACACAAGATTTATACGAAAAACCCAAATAGGGAAAAACCACAGGCAAAGAAGAGAGAATTCACTATATGTCGATAATAGAGTACAAAAGAGAGAGAGTAACAACATACAAATCAAAACTCTCTCATTTTCTTACTCTCATACAAACCCTAACAAAACACATATTTATATGTGTATACAGCCAGCCGACAATAAATGTAAAAAAGCATGTCTCTTAAATGTATAATGAATGAATAATAGATATATAGTCAAATATTCATTCATTATACAAATACCAAAATTATGACTTTTAAATGTATAATGAATGAATAATAAATGTATAATCAAATATTCATTCATTATACATTTGACTACGAAGAAAGGCTACTGAAAACGGGTCACAAACTCTAACAATTTTCTTACTAGATTTTATGGAAATGAAATAGATTAGTTTGTTAGCAGTTAGAAGATTAGACATGTTTTTTAGTATTTTCGTTCATCATGAAGCCGTTAATGATATTTGATAGTGATTTTAGTGCATTTGTGCATGTAGGTATTATTGCATACATATTATGTTTGGGATGATCTGCATGCCTAGCATGGTTGTGGGGGTAGTATGTGTCTTGGAAGTGCTTATGCGAACTTTATGGTTTGTGGGGCTCATTTTTGCCACACAAAAGCAATTTGAGAGGTGTTTGAGTGTATTAGGAGCAATGGTTGCCTGTACCTTATTGGTCACAAGTAAATGTATGCCTTATGTATGTCTATAGCAAAGTGGTTGAGTTATGCTAAGTTATTGGTCTTAAGAACTCGTATAAAGGTGTTAATTTTTTTTGTCTAGAGCGGTGGCCTTTTGTGCTGTTCATCTAGATATAGTTGTGATTGTGAGAAATCATGTTATCGATGATATGCACCAAAATGTTGATGAATATTTATTGTCTATTAGACATGGGTTGGCTTAATGGAATTTCCTTTTTGTATGGGTGTTTTGAGTAGCCTACATAAGTAAGAAATGTGGGTTAAGTGGCGTTGGAAGGGATGGCCTTGGTATTGGTAATTGGCGCTTAAGTTAGGACAGAAAACTAAGCCAATAAGTAATATAGCACCAGTTATTTAAGAGTAAGAAAAAACAAAATCATCCTTAATACTCAGACCAAAGAAGAGTCTTGGTTGAAGACTGAGAGAGAGAGAGAGAGAGAGAGAGAGAGAGAGAGAGAGAAGAGAGAGAAGAGAGAGGAAAACACCTCTAAGAAGTCTCTTGGACTTTTATGCTGTGGGTTGCATCTTGGGATCGAAGTGAGTATAGACTAGGGCTGTGAGACCTGCTTGAGAGAGAGAGAGAGAGAGAGAGAAGAGAGAGAGAGAGAGAGGAAACATCTCTATGAAGTCTCTTGGACTTCTATGTTGTAGGCTGCATTTTGGGATCGAAGTGAGGACAGAATAGGGCTGTGAGGCTTGTAAAAAAAAAAAAAAAACATCAACAATGATAAAAAAATAAAAGAAAGAAAAACCTAACATATGAATTTTGATTCCTTTTTCTTAGACCTATAATATAACTAAAATGGTTTAATATTAATTTTAATCACCAATAATGACATTTAAAACTTGTTTCGATGAATTTTATATAAATAAATTTAAGCAAGTATATTGATATATAGAGTAATATAGTGTTTTCGTGACCTATATAGCTCTATTGTTATCAAAGTAACTAAAAATTGAATAAAATGAAATTATGCTAAAACTAATTAAAACTAATAAAATAAGAAAATAATATTGTCGGGAGAACTTTTCTTAATGGGTATATAAAACTGGAAGGTCCTAATGTTTAGGGTAAGTTCATTTAATGTTTTAAAATTTCGAGTGGTTCAAAAGAGGTCCCAATGTTTAGAGAAGTGGGTCAATTGACATCTCTATTGACACATGTTACAACATGGCGGGTCTTTTAAGCTTTAATTAAATATTTTTTCTATTGACACGTGTCAATAGAGACCTCAATTGAACTACTTTTCCAAACGTTAGGATCTCTTTTGAATTAATCAAAATATTGGGATCTCTTTTGAATCAATCAAAATGTTAGGATTTCAAATGAACTTACCCTCAAACATTGAAACCTTTTGGCATAATTTACCATTTTCTTAATTCAATCAAATGAAATGTGGGAAAACCAAATTTGCCATAATTTACTATTTATAAATTTGCTATAATTTACTATTTATATTGTTAACTAATTTATAATTATGTTTAGCTAATTGACTATTTTTACGAATTGACTAAACTTTTAATGCTCTTTCTAAGTTCTAAAGTCTTTTTTTTTCTACCTTAATTTTCTATATTCCACTAATCAAATTAACATGCAATTATTTAATTTTGGAATCATAATTGACTAGTATCCTAAATGAATCTCTCCTTAATTTCTTTAGTTAGAAATTAGTAAAGATAACACATTAAATCACATAAGTAAATTCAATTTAATTAATAATAGTTATAACTATCTAACTCGAATAAATTAATTAAGTGCGATTAGATTGTAAAATCATAGTATTGTGATTCATAAAAAGAATAATCCAATTATCTAAAAATATTAAAAAAGTAATAGCAATTTAGTGATTAGGTTTTATTAGATTCCCACATAAATAATTTATGAGATAATTAAATTAAGAAAAACCAATACATGTATAAATAAAATATACAATAATCCATTATAATGAATTTAGATAATAAAACTTGTCTAAACTAATGAATAACAAATTTTTATGAAATAATCAAATCTAGATAGAAAAACCATTAGAGAATCAAAGTTTACAATATTAAAAAAAGTAATAGCAATTTAACTGTGGGCACGTCCATTTAATGGATGTGATGGACTTAGATCCTTGGATTTGTCACATTGGAATTTTCTCGATGTTGAAGAAATTCTTTTGATCCCTTTTCATGTAATTCTTGCCTTGAAGATATTTTGTGTATACTTTTTAAATTCTTATATTTTTTTCCTTTAAAAATATAAAAATACATATATTAATTAATAAAAAATTAAATAAAAGATATGAATTTACTTTCATTAGTTTTATTAGCAATTTGGGGCTATAATTTTATACATGATTTCTTTGATAGCTGAAACATCCAAAATCCTTATCTATATAAGTTAGAAATGACTTAATTGGATAATATAATAGGTAGTTAATTTTGAACTTAGTGTAGATAGTTTAAATGAATAAAACAAGTAAATAATAGAATATAATTAGACAACTGGTATAATAAAATTAGTAAATAGATTAAGTTGAAATTTGAGATTTCAAATATTCTTTTAAATCATCCATTTGCCTCAATGACCTTTCTTTATGAATCAAACTATTTAATTATTTCCAGTTATTCATTTAGACTCCTTTTTCTTCTATTTATATTCTCTAAATCTTAAACAAACAAATTAAATTATTTAGTAAATTCCTACACTGTTAAACTTTGACTTAACTTCCATTTATTTAATCTCAATAAGTTTTAAATTCATTTGTTTGTTTAAAAATATTAGATCTTAAGCTCAAGCTTAAATCAAATACCAATTTGATATAAACTAAACTCCTAAACTAAATCCCTATTTCAAGTTGTTAATTCCTAATATGTAGATTCTCAAATTATTTCTTAATTATCTTCGATACTCAAAATAATTATACGAAAAGATTAAACCTAAAACCCTTACCTATAATTATCTTTTATCTTTTTCTTCCCTTTTTCCTTTTCATTTGTTGCTTTCCTTTTTCCTTTCCTTTCCTTTCCTCTTTTCTTTACTTTCTTTCTACCCTTTCTCTTCTTATTCTTCTTCCTTTTCTCTCTCTTTCTTAAAATTAATCTCCTCAAATCTCAATTTCAAGGGGATCAAAAGAGAAACTAAAGTTAGAAAACAAAATATAAGATGGAAATCAAGCATGAAGTAGCTTGATCAACTAAGGAGATGTAGTGGTAGAGAAGATCAATTTGCATGTGTTAGCTAAAAAGATAAGTATAATTGTTTTTCCTTCTTTTGATTGTTGTTTTAAAACATGTATTTGATGAACTAAAGCTAGAAATAAGTAAGGTTTGTGATAAGATTGGTATATACATGAATAGGCTAGGTGTTGATGACATGATTGGATGATATGTGAATAGAAATATGTTTAGGAATGTTGTCGAAATTTGATATGGATTGGTGTGCTAACTATATAATGTTGAGTATGAAGTACATTGTGTTTAAGGAGTTAGATTTTGAAGATAAGAAATGGGGGAATTCGTAATAGTTGATAGGGAGTCAATCACAGGCGTGACATGGCTCTTAGTAGCCTCAAGTTGAAAATTTTTAGGCAGTCACCGGCATGATCAAGGGCATGATGAAATCGTACCCTCAATCACGGGCTTGATGGTGCTTGTGGTTGAGACTGGGCAAAATTTTAAAAGTAAGTAAGGACATGATCTCCACTAATGTTTTTCCTACTTTCAATCACAGGCATGATCAAGGCCATAATCTAAGCTGTAGTTGATATCACGGCCTAGATTACGACCATGATGAGGGGTATGATTGTGCCCGTGATGTTGATCACAACTGTTGTCACGAGCATGATAGATCCCCTAATGCTGTTTTTTTTTTAAATGAAATGAAATAGAAAAGTGATGGTTAATATGATATGTTAGTTAATTTATACAATTTAAGAATGAGTTAAGAGAATTCATATATTAATGACCAATTAGTTTAAACATAGGATTTAAGTATAAAATGAACCTAGTTAATCAACCTAAGTTCATTTTTGGTTTAATGAATCTAAATGAACTAAGTGTATGTTTAGTCTAAGTGGACTTTGAATTATAAAAAGTATGTTAATAGACTTAGTAACTAAATTAACTTAACATGAGTTTTAAGTATAAAATGAATTTAGTTAACAAACCTAAATCAAGATGGCTTAATAAACCTTAATGAGCTAAAATGAATAAGGTTGATTAAGCCTAATAAACTTGATTTAGTAATTGAATTAAATGATTAATTCTAATTAACTTGACTAAATTAAGTTAATATATGCTTAATAACTTGTAATAGACTTATATGTAATATGCTAGGCTAAACCATGCTTAATATGGAGAATATGTTATTTCAAATATGTGTATGTTGGAGAAAACAAGTATTTTCTTACAAGTTAATAATAAAATTAAAAGCTTAAAAGTAAATAATAAATGATAATGTTTTTATAGTATAAACAAAGGAAAATAAATAATTTGACAGATAATGGAGAATTGTTCATATCTTAGTAGGGTGATTTTCATAGCTATGGCAGGATACCTACTTAGTGTATGATCAAATAGGTTTTTAAAATAAATTTGAAGTAAGTGGATAATTAATCTAAATGCTTATATAAGTTTATATTCATGAATGGATGGATGGATAGTTGAACTATTCTCTACTTTTGCATTGGATTCCAGACTCTATGAAAGGTACGCACTAACATGCTTATTGGTTGTTTAGGATAGACATACATCCTAAATGAACTAAAACTTAAAGACGACCTAATAATTGAGTGTTGTTCATGCTTAAGTCATTGAATCTAGTCTGGGAAGCAAGAACATTGTCTAGAGCTGAGCATAGTAGTTAGTCGCTTAGGCCACCTCCTACCATGATGCAATGGTAATTCATAAATGGCTCAGTAGGTAGCTGATGGGGCAAATGGTATCGGTGTATTGCTTAAGCTTGGAAGGAAGTAACATAGTTTAGTTTACGTTTATGGGACCAGTTGAACATAACATGGACCGGTTGAACAAAACAATGTTATGGACTGAAATAAGTAAAGCTGTGTAATAGCTATGAACCCTAGATGAAGCTATTTTATTTTTTGGTTAAGTATAGGATATATAAGTATCCGAGCTACTTATATCAACCTCTTAAGCAACTGCTATTACTCAAGACTTCTAGATTCCTAGAGGCATGATTTGGAGTATGATTGCTCAGTATTGCTTGTTTCACTTTAATTTATAGATATAAATCGTTGATTGATGCATTGCATTAGAATAAACATGCGTGTCATCTTGTGTGTGCTTGTGTTGCTGTGTACTAAGCTTCGACTCATTGTTGTTTTCTTTTTAGTGATAGTATGGATGACGATGATGATTGTTTCAGAATTGGGACGACTTTGGAAGAATTTGTGGATGGTGAAATAGGTTAGGATTGAAGTATGTATTTTGTTCTGTTTTTGTTTTATTCAAGAACTGGATTTATTTTTTCAAGCTTGTAAATTTCTTTTCAAGGAGTAGATTATGGAGCCCATGTTTTATGATAAGCCTTTAAAGTTTTGTTTATCATCATAAAAGGTATATGACATACCTGATGGTATAGTTTTGTTCTTGAAAGCTAATCTACTCATGAGAGTAGATAATGAAAATGTTTTTGGAAAGGTTTATTTATCGTTACGAATCCATTTAATATTGTAATTTAATTACATGATTTTAGAATTTAAAAATTGGCTAGCAAATGTTTGACATAAACAGATCTTTTAGAGTTAGCTTGTGTGTATAACGCTTATATGTTATACGTGGCGACTAGATACGCCTTGATCTTAATTTGGGGCATGACAATATCACTTGTTGAAATATACTTTGAATTTTGCACATATAAATATTTCATGATTCTATGCATACAAGTAGGCATTATGAACAAAATTAAAATGAGTTTAGAAAGGTAACTATATGGAGTTTTATTCTTCCCGTCTAAAGTAATGCCTCTTGATCTTTTCAACTATGGAATGTAAAAAATGTAAAAAAAGCAACAGAAAAAAAGAAAAAAAAAGCTAGTGCTTAGATTGGATGTCAATCCTACTCATAAATTTACCATGTTGTTAACCTATCATAAAATAATATATATAACATTAAGCTATACTAGGAGCTTAAAACATTATGTTTGAGAGCCTAACTCATCAATGACCAAACAATCACTTTTATTCAACTAGATGAATTCCTTAACTGGATAACACCATATAATTAATTGATACGTTGACCCATAAAGTTACAAAATATATCATCCACCATGACTTATATATAAAGTAAAACCCAAATGACTTTGAGAGAATAATTGATTTGTATGAAATCTGAAATGTGTTTGATCTAATTATGAAATGAACACATGCATAATAATTTGAATCTAGGATTCATGCTCTTAATGCAAAAATTTTCTGTTTTTTTTTTAAGGTTTTGACATAGAATATTTAGGGTAATGAAGGTTCAATTTAAATATTTATAATTATGGGAAAAATCTATTTATAACAAATAAATATAAATCATGTAACTTTTGAAGGAAGGGAATTCTTGTGAATCTAACAAAAAACATGAATAATTAATCTTAATATGTATATTAGATGCATATCTAGATCCTTTAGATGATCGTCTAGTTAATACCCCATCTAATTATATTATTTATCTTCTTTTGTGTTGATTATTGATATAATTAGTTTCCATAAGCTTTACTTTACTTAATTTTGTTTTATATATTATAATCAATTGCTTAGTTAAAAGCGGAGTTAATATGATAGGCATTTAGTATCCACTCTCTTTGGAAATCATAGTTGGCTAGTTTTTTAAATTCTGGGGCTACAACTTATGCTGGAATAAATCACACTTTTAAAATTTTTATATATCATGTTTTTAGCATTGCTGTAATGGATTATAATTTACTAATATTAGTTATTGATAGTATTTTTAGATCCTTCATTAATTTCTTTTAGAGTCAAGTTCATGGGGAGTTTTTTTGGCAATCTTTTTGAAAAAGATTGAAAAAGAACTATAGTAGATGGTGTGACTTACTTTAGTGTTGTTGCTCATGTATCCTCTCTCTTTTGTCTCATTTGCATTTGTTTCCAATCTTATGTGTAGACACTATACCTAAAAGTCTTAAAAACCTCGTTTTTCAATTATAGTGGATGTATACATTTAATCCATTTGGTGCTTATTCCACACAACTACTAACTAATTTTACCAGTACTTTGACATATGGTCTTTTCCTTTCAAATTCTTTTATAAAGTATGCATTATAGATATTTACCTTCAACGAGCCAATCATTATTAAATTTGCATATAATGTTCTAATTTCTGTTTTTCCACCATTTACACTTGTCGAGGCATTTCTTACCCCCTTTTTTAAAAATATTATTCATATTCTAACTATTGAAGAGGGAATTGAACTTGATCTATACTGTTGGGAGTCTAACATTCTTATTTATCACTTATGCTTAATTTCTTTTCTATTGTCATGATGGGGATACATTACCTAAATCATAACTAAAAACGCAATAAATCAATATTTAGAGGCATTAAACACAAATTTAACCCCCCTCAATTGTTAACTTTAAATGAAATAGCCATCAACTTAATTAATAAGTAATTACTGTGTGCTGTCGACGAAATTTAAAAGATGTAACTAGTCGAAAAAGCAGTCAGTACATGTGATGTACATTTTCAAGTTTTCAAAAGTTCAAAGCAAAAAAAAGTTTGGGCAAATAATAAATGCAGCCTCGACCTATATTTGACTAAGTGGCCTAAAATTTTAAAGTATTGGCTTATAAAGATTGGACAAACAATAAATACACCTTTGATCAACATTCATTAGGTGGCCTAAACTTTTAAAATATTAACTTTAACTGCCTAAACTATTCAAACAGTGCTAATTATAATACCCTTAGCTACCTTTAGTACTCTTACCTAGATTGAAGGTTATTTTAATGTTTTTAAATAGTATGGACAGGAAATAAATGTTTGGATCTATCTACGGACCAATAATTTTAGAAGTTATACATACATATATATATATATATATATATGAGATTTTCCCTAAAATTTTATCATGGTAACGATAAATAACTTTCTAAATTTTGACCTTTATTTGGATATGCTCCTAAACTTTTAGGTTTTCAAATAATTCTTGAACTTTGATAAATTGACTAAATAAAGAATATTCACCTTTTTAAATAAAAAAAATTACAATATGTTGGTCAAAACTTAAGAGGCGTTAAAATATGCTTAGATAAATTTGAACGTGCGTTTTTACATCAATGTTAAAAGTTAAGGGATATTTGCAATTTATGATGAGAATTGTTTGTTGATTTATCAAAATTTAGAATTTTTTTATGAGATTTTAAATTTAGAAAGTTTAGAGATAATATCTACATTAGAATCAACGTTAAGGAGTTTAACTAAATTGTGAAGGAAGCTCATAAAAAGCCCATAATACATAGTTACACATTGTGGAAAAGGTTTAGAAATGGAAGAGTCCCTTCAACATGCTAGGTATGAAATGAAGATCAACTTGATTTTATTTATGTCCATGGTAATCATGTAATGTCGTGATGTTCACATGCCAAATTTTGCATACCATATGCTTTTACATGCTTGACACATTCATGCTCACACACCATGCTTTACATGCTTTTTATTCTCATGTGTTGTGCCATTGGTGGCCCATTTATTCATGTGCCATGTGGCTCATGCCACATGCCTTTAATTGAGTCTGGTTTCATCTAGTTTGTACGATTTATTTGTTTTCTTTGACTTGTGTTTTTTTTCTTTTTTTGTGGTCATCAAAATTTAAAATATGAAAGTTAGCTTAAAAAATTTAGGGTTTATCATAAAAACATGACTTGTGTTTTAGCACTTTTACATATAAGTGATATGAGTTTGGATTTTTTACAACTACATAACTTGTATTTTGATATTTTGGCAGTGAAATGATTCGAATTTTATTTTTAACAAATACATGACATGCGTTTTGTACTTTTGTAAATAAGTTACTTGAGCTTTGATTATTGACAAATACATTATCTGTATTTTTTTTTCATGTCTCTTATCTATTGTTAATATAAAGTGAAAAAATAGAGGTAATGTATTTGTTGAAAAATAAACTTAGTTCACTTTTTTGCAAAAGCATAAAAACACGAGTCATGTATTTATCAAAAGTATAATTTAGGTCACTTCTTTTCCAAAATGTCAAAATACAAGTAATGCATTTGTCAAAAATCAAAATTTAGTAAATGTACTAAAACATAGGTCATATTTTTGTAATTTTCCCAAAAATTTACAATGTAGATATAACAATTAAATTTCATTTGATATGAATTGAAACTAAATGAAGAAATAAAGCGTAATTTATTCTTCCACTAATAATATGCAAAAACAATATTAATTAACATTGGAATTTGAAAGAAAAATACACAATTAATTCATTTTGGAAAAAATATGGTGAGTGAGATGATTGATCACCTTGCGGATAGTGACCATTAGCATCGCTTTGGGGATGATATTGTATTGGTGGTTGATGAACCCTCGGTCAGTAGCTTGCTTATTGTAAAAAGTCTTGGAGAAATTTGACAAGTTGATCAACGTGGGAAGTGAGATTTTGAAGCATTCAGTTCTAATCATGGGGTATTTCAAGATTTTCATTAATAATTTGTCCCTGCACTTGTTGGGTTTTACTTATATACTCTAGACATTCCATCATTTAGTCCATGCCAAACCTATTAGGTTGTTATTGATGTTGCTGTTGTGCTTGGTTGTTCCCCTTTTCCTCCATTGCATGCTAAAATAGGCCATATTCTTTGAAGTTGAGGTTTGGGACTACTTTGTCCTCATCCCCCTCTCCTTAGTTACTTTATTGTTGTCCTTAATCACTTCATCTATAGTATTAGTTACATTCAGTATCAAACCTGGTATGACTTGTTTGCTATGTCATCTTGTTAAAATTCGCCCTTTGCTTCTATTTTTGTACAATTAGAAAGGTCAAATTTATACCTTTTGAAAAAGATGGTAATCAGCCTTGCATATGCTAGGTGGTAATCAGCCTTGCATATGCTAGATGGTAATCAACCAAATAGTCAACATTTAATAGTTGACACTGTAGCATTGCGTCCATTAAAAAGATATCTTCAGTAGAAACATTACTTGAATTCTTCTTTAGGCAAATATTGTAGCCAATCATGTGGTTGATCAACTTACAAATCAACATGAGGCATACTAGTGCGTATGCTTTACATGGTTAGCTACACTTTTACCCATAAAAATTGCAGCGCCACATACTAGTGCGTATGCTTTATATGGTTAGCTACACTTTTACCCATAAAAATTGCAGCGCCACAAACCTAGGGGAATGTGCTTCCCATATCCTACTTTTTTTTTTCTCATTCTCTCACCTCCACATTTTATTTCTAATAATTAATTAATATGATTTGGTGTAATGTGAATCATGGTATTGAATATAAAAGTGGGGAGTGCTCTCGAATTTTGCTGTCCAATATCTAGCTAAGGAATGACCTTATAATCCTCCATGATCTTGCTTATAGTAGCATTGGAGTAGATTCAGATAGGACTTGCATATATTTTATTCGATAACTACATGAGTGAAAGTAACCCGATTATGGTAAGGGCATCATTGAAGCTGTATAGCTTTGTTAATGATGCCATATCGTAGTCTATCCCTTATAGAAGAGGTCAAGTATATATTCCCTCTCGTGCTATTCTCTCATGAAATGTATGAGAAAATGGAGCTCATGTTGGTGGAGAGGAGTTAGCGGACTAAGCAATGGTGTTAGACTAGGTGGTGGTGGTGTAGGTGAATGGTAACATCAATGGCATTTAGACTATTTCTTGCTATGGTGGTGATGAGATGATTCTCCTTCCATGGTTTTATATCCTTAATCCTCATAAATTTTAAGTTCAATTGCTTGTCTAAAAATATCAGTTCTTAAGCTAAGCTCAAATTAAATATCAATTTGATTTAAAACAAGTTCTTAAATTAAGTTCTTATTCTAAGTTCTTAATTTCTAACCTAAAGACTCTAAAATTATTTCCTAAACACTTCTAGAACTAAAGACATTAATCTGATAGTTTTAAAACTAATACCCTTATCCTAAAATATCTTTAACTTTATCCTTTTATCTTTCCTTTTTTCCTTTTCTTTTCCCTGCCTCTCCTTTTCCTTTTAGTTTCATTTTCTCTCTCTTTCTATTCTTCTTCCTTTTCTTTTCCTTTTTCTTCAATTCATCTCCTCCAAATCTCAATTTCAAAAGGACTAAAAGAGAAGTCAAAATTAAAAGAGAATATAGGAAGTATAAATCAAGTTAAAAGTAGATTCAACAATAAGAAAAGAAAATCAAAATTGCATGTGTTTATCAAAAGATAAGTAAAGTTGTTTTACTTTGTTTGATTCATTGTTTTTGTATATAGATGATGAATTAGTACTAGCTATGAGTTAGGTTAGTGATAAAATTAGTAAAGTAAGGATATACAAACATGAAATTGAAAACTTGGTTTGTTTATGCATGAGTGATGCAATCCTAGGGTTTTTATTGTAGCATGAGTTAGAAATTTAAAAGGATTAAAGATCTAAATCTAATTTTATATTCTGAAATAATAAATGTTTTGGGTAGTACATTAGTTAATATCCCATAGATGTTCTAAAAATCTGTTTGTTTTATATGTATTAAGGATTTTGAAATTTCATTTCCTATATTTGAATGTTTTCCAAAAGTGCTAGAAATTTATTTACAAGCTACACAACCAGTGTTTTGGATATCTTAGGTTTGCCTTGTTTTCAAAGATTTTAGAAAGTATCTTTATTAAATACACCAATGCATGTGCACATTTTACTTTTCATGTGTCAAACTTCATTTTCAACAAATATCATGTTTTAGAAAACTGAAAAATGAACCTGATTTGCTAAGAATTGTTAAAAACAGATAAAAGTCTTCTTTTTGGGTTTGTTTAAGGTTAAAATGAATAATTTTGTTATATGTGTATTAAAAAAAGGTTATCTAAGCTGATTTGAACACATAATAACAAAACATGCAATAAAACAGAGTAGATCAACCCTCTAAGCTTTGTGATGATCTAGAGATAGGTTTAAGAAAATAAGTTTGATGTTGGATCTGTAAGTTGTTAGAAGTTGTTGTGTTGGGGGGTTTTCATGTGCATTTTGATGCGAAGATTTGATTTGGAAGTGTTTAGAGTGAGATGGAGTTCGTTTGGAAGTTATTGTATTTGTTGTAAGCATCATGGCTTAATTTTTGCCCTCATGGTGGATCGATGCTAGACTTAGTGTAATGGTCGAAGGGTAAGTTTTTATGTTAACAGTATTTTTCGTGGCCTCAAGTTGAGCCCTTGACATGTCCGTAACAGATATTAAAGGTTATTGTGCCTAAAAATATGTTAAGTGTTGGAGCTAAGCACCCGTCATGACCTACAGTCAAGCCCGCGATGTATCCTGTGATAGGCACTGAAAGTTGTTGAGGCCAAAATAAAACAAAGTGCTTTGAACATAGCTTCAATCGAAGCCTAAGGTCGAGCCTTCAATGTATCCTAGACGCAAGCTGTGAAGCTTTTTAGCAGCACTCGACCCCCAGTTTGTTGAGGCGCGATATGGTTTTCTTGTAGCATTGTAACTTACAACCCTTGACCCCAACCTATGTTGTTAGCTCTTAAAATCGCTTTAGTTAAGAAGTTTATAGTATATTCTAGGGTGCGGGAGTTCTTTCTTTGTTTTGTGTAGCGACGTGACTCTCTACTCAACCTAAATAGTAAGCTATGATGAAGAACCTAAGTTAAATTATGTTTATATTAAATGTAACACGAAATATAATAGGTTTAACACCTAATTATATTTAGTATGGGTTTTAAGTATAAAATGAACTTAGTTAAAAAAAATAAGTTGAACTTGACCTAATGAACTTTAGTAAGTTAAAATCAAATAGATTGATTAAGTTTAATCAACTTGATTTAGTAATTGAATTAAATGATTAAGTCTAGTCAATTTGGTTAAGAATTAAGATAATATAGGTTCATCTTGGAATTGGCCTAGATTAATGTATTAGGTTGAACGATGAATGATATGGAGAGTTTGTTATTTCAAATATTTGTTTGTTAAAGAAAATGAATGTTTTTGGAAATGACTAAATGATGATGTTTTTGTAACAAATGCATGTAAAAAAAGAGAAATGAAATACTTTGACAAACAATGGAGAATTGTCCATATCTTGGCGGAGCGATCTTCACAGTCATAGTGGGATTCCTATTTAGTGTTTGATCAAATAGGATTATAAAATGAGTTTGATATAAATGAATAATTAAATTAATTGCTTATATGAGTTTGATTCTTGAATAGACCTAGATACCTGATTTATTTTCTGAGATGGATTCTAAAATACCTTCTAACTCTGTTTCGATCTCAAATATAAAAAGTACACACTAACGTACTTATTGTTTATTAGGATATGTATTCCTAATGAACTAATACTTAAATACGACGTAATAATCAATGAGTGTTGCTTGTGCATATGTTGTTTAATCCGATTCGAAAAGCGATAACCTTGTTCCGAGCAAGGCACAGTAGTCTGGCATTTAAGCCACCTCTATATCATGATGCAAGGACAAATGCCATGGTGTAATGGTATGCTATGATGCAATGATGATTCATAAGTGGCTCAGTGGGTAGCTGATAAGGTAAATAGTATCGGTGTAACATATGTTTAAGCTTGGGATGAAGTAACATAGTTTAGTTTATGTTTATGGGGCTGGTTGAACTAAATGATGTTATGAACTGAGATAAGTAAAGATGTGTAACGACTGCAAATCCTAGGTGAGGCTATTTTTCTCATTTTTGGTTATATCATGTAGGAGATATAAGTATCGAGCTGCTTATATCAACTCTCTAAGCAGCCGCTATTACTCAGAACCCCAAAATTCCTAGAGATTTGTTTCGGAGTGTAAGTACTCCAATATTGATTTGTTTAACTCTAAATTAAAGATAATAAGCTGTTGTCCATTGCATTTGCATTATATTAAGCTCTTATGTTATTTAGTGTGTGTTTATCTTATTGAGTGTCGAGCCTGGATTTTTCCATTATCTGGTTCATTTCTCCTAACCCGATTCACATTAAATCCGAACCCATTTAACATAAATCCTTGACTAGGGGTTAAAAGAAATTTTAATTTTTGAAAACTTTTTAGAGTCGCCACCCGATATAAATCGGGAAAAAAAAACAAAAGCAAGGATCAATGGGCCGTTTGATCCTAACTTAGCTACTAGTCTGCGAAAAAATTTGATTTAAAAAAAAACAAACTTTTTAAAAACCAGATATCATGGATTCGGGGGCTAACCTATTAAAACCAAATTGGTTACCACTTTCGGAATTTTAAATTTATAATATATCCTTTATGCTAAAAAATTCAAATAAAAATATTTACAAGTCACATTTTTTGTTTTTGTTTTTATATTTTTATATTTTTATTGCTAAAAATTTCACAAAAATAACCAAAATGATAAACAAAAAATATTTTTTCATTTTTATTGTCGCCCCGTAGGTGCCTACGTACTCGCTAATCGAGATCAGACAAAACGTAGTTCTTTTGAAAAGAACCTTAGTTTGTTGATCAATTTTAATTTTTGAACTATTCTCACTTTAAGTTCATTAAATTTTGAGTTTTTATGAAAATCATTTTTGATGATCCTATGATCTAATCAATTGATTTTTTATTTTATGAAAACATATTTTTCTAAGTCCAAAAATCATTTTTTTTTAATAATCATCACATAAATTCACAACATATTCAAAATATTTTACAATACATTAAAATTATTTTCATGCATCAAATACACATTTCTAAAAGCAATTTATGTACAAATACATATTAAAAATATTCAAAAATATCAAAAAAATAAATTATTTTGATTTTTCTGAATTTTTTGTGAATTTTTCTGAATTTTTTTACTATTTTTTCCTATTTTTCGAAATTAATTATATAATAAAATATAATAAAATAATGCGGAATGACCTGGACCGTTGGATGGAGCGGATGCGATCTGGATCGTCTGATTCGAAGACCAATCCTAGCCGTTTGATCTAGTTGACTCAATCTGGGGCGTTAATTACTTTGATCAAATCTGGGCCGTCTGATTTGGATGATTGAATCTAGACCGTCTGATATGGATGATTGAATCTGGACCATTGATCTGCTTGATCGAATCTGGACCGTTGATCTGCTTGATCGAATCTGGACCGTTGATCTGCTTGATCGAATCTGGACCGTCTGATCTGGATGATTGAATCTGGACTGTCTGATATGGGCTGACCGTTGACCGATGACCGACGACCGTTGACCGACGACCGACGACCATTGACCGACATTCGGCCGGGTTGGGATTCGGATTTTCGGGTCGGACTCGGATATCTGTCGGGCGAGGAAGACGATCACGCAACTTTTCGAGCGCTCGTCGGCCGTCCCTGGTGGTTGTTGTCCTCCACAAGCTTGTCGGCCCGACTTCTACGGTGGTGGCGCGTCCGTTGATGGTGGTGGTTCTCACCCAGAACCACCAGAAGCGGTGGTTCGCGGTGGTGTGTATCGGCGGCCTCAATCGGAAATTTTAAAACAAATTTTCAGAATTCAATTCGAACAATTTGAGCAAATCTAAGTACACTTGATCACTTTAAACAACTCCCCAAATCTATTTATCACTTCTAATTGGATAAAAAATGATCCAAAACTCTTGAATTTGGAATTTTCTTCCTAAGAACCCTAAGCTTCGAAATTTTTGAATTTCTTGATTCTGATTGTGTTTGTTGAAATTGATATGTGCCTTTTGCTTATGGATCACCCCTATTTATAGTGCTAAGATTAATTGTCGTTTCGTGAATCCATTAATGCTCAATTGTTGGATTACGAATCGTTGTGTTCTTTCATCAAAACGTTTGGGAATTTGGGAGTCGATTCATGATTAATCCTTCGAGTTAGACACGATTCGAGTGTTTAAACTTCATGACTCTTCGTTTGGATGAGTTTGATTGAATTAATTCATTCAATTTTGCCATGAATCAAATTTGAAGAGTCACAACTTTTCATATTTTTCCCAATTTTGAAGCTTTGATTGAAGTGTCTTTTGGCTTACTTTGATGCACGAATTTGGTCCAAAATTAATGTATCCCATGCCTCTTGAGTGTATCTATTTTTTTAAAATTAATGAAGATTTATTGATGGAATTGTAACCCCAAGTATGTGAACCAACATGACTTTTGGTTGGACAATCCAAAAAAATAGGCAAAAATAGCAAAATTTTTTCCTTTGGCTAGGATCGAACTTGGGTCTCCTCTTGCACCTGAGCTCATGTGTCAATGTTTTGAACCGTTAGGCCGTTGGCCTGTGCCTTGATCATGTAGCTAACTCATCACTAATTAAGACTTTTGGAAAAATGAGTTTAATTAAACAAAAATGAAAATTTGTTTAATTAACTTTAAAAATGATTTATAATAAAACTATATACTATATTGAGCTCAAATAATTTCTATATATTTATCTCTCATTTTATGATTTTTTTCTTTCTATTTTTTATTCTCTCTCTTTTTTTATTTTCTCTCTTTTTATTCTCTTTTTTTTCTCTATTTTTATTCTTTTCTTTCTCTCTATTTCTCACTCCTTTTTTTATCATTTTCACTCTCTCATTTTTTATGAGCTCAATATAATACTAATTTTTATTATAAATTTAAGCCTTAATTAATTAGGCAAAAATTGGGTGTCTACATTGAGTACTGAGCTTCAGCTCATTATTGTTGTTGTCGTCTCTTTCCAAGTGTTGTTTTAGATTATGATGATATGATAATTTGATGATGTTGGTTTGATGACAAGAATGATGTTGATGATGATGTTTTTTGACAGTATTGGATGTCTTGAGGACTTATAGATAATGAAGTAGGTTAGGATCGAAGAATGTATTTTGTTTTGTTTTATTTTAAAGAGTTGTATTTATCTTTTGAAATTGTATTTATTTAAAAGGTCTTGTGGAACCCATATGTTTTGTAATAAGCTTTCAAGGTTTTATTTAAGCGAAAGTTCTTCCACTTGTATGAGTAGAAGTTAGAAATGTTTTTATTAAAATTTGTTTAACCGCTGCTAAATCCAGTTGTTTTTAGAATCTAAGTACACAATTTATGAATTTAAAACCAGCTAACAAATACTCATAATAAACATATCCTTTAAGGAGGCCTAGACGTGTAATACTAAATATATTATATTGCTAGGAGATTTGACTTATCTAAATTTTAGATGTAGGGTAAGTTGTGTCCTTTAAAAAATATATTCAATGGTGCATTAGTGTGGTGTCCTCATTTATGAGGCGATGTTCCTATTTTGTTAAATTTGGATTCGTATATTGCAAACTATCATTATTGTCAGCTCATATAATAACATGTATAAACTAATAAGGTTTGCATGGCTAAAGTCTCATCACTAGAAAACAACTAATGGTACACAAATATTAAATCATTTCAACAACCCTAAGTTCACTGTGACGTTCACAACCAGCACGAATTCTCAACCGTGTTAATTTCTTTTTGCATATAATATCTGTAACAAATAATTTACCAACTACCATTACTCCCTCCATCTGTATCGTTTGCCGACAAGCATCGGGCATTAAAAAAAGGTCGCAATTTATGTCAATTTACTTATTCAATATTATTATTTACTTAGCTAGACCATTCTCCCCATTTAATTATAGTTAATTTTAACATGTTAAATATTATATTCGCAAATCAATGTCACATGTGAATAGAACGACAAAATAATACCACAAAAAACAAAAGCCGACATTCACAGAAGTACATCGTTCAATTATTCAAATTAGTCTTCATCACCTTTCTCTTAGTTGTTATTTTAACATGCAAGCAATATATATAAGGTTAATTACAATAACATAATCAGTGTTTTGGTTAATTTATAAATATGATATGTGTAAATTTTTTTGACAAATAAATCATTATAATTAATTATTATTAGAGAGATATGTGTTAGGATCTTATTGGTCTAAAAAAATTAATTTGATAAAAAAATTACTAAATAAAATTAAATAAATAAAATATTTAAAAAATTAAAAAAATGAGAAAATTGAAAAATGTAAATTAATTTTCAAGATCAATAAAATATTGACATGTGTCGTTCTAAAATTATTAAATAATATTGTTATTTTTTGTATAAAACTCGGATCATCTATTTGTTAAAAAAAATATCACAGGTCATGTGTTTGTAAATTGGTCAAAACATAGGTTATGTTTTTGCAATTAACCCTATATATAATTAGTTGGCTAAAAGATTTTCATGGATAAAATATTAAACCTCGACAAAGAAAATATGTGTCTAGCATAAATATTTATATGCTTAGTGTGCGCGTGTCAAATTAAAGGACAACAATTAAATTTCAATGCCATTATTCTAATTTTGTCTAATTTTTTTAGTGATTTTAAATATAATATCTTTATCGATTCCGTATTTTCAATACAAGTAAGACTAAAAACACTAAATTCTTCTGGTCACTCTTCGGCAATAACGAGGACATCCATTATTTCTTGTTGAATTGGTTTGAGATTAATATATATATTAAATTTAGTCTAAACATGACTCAAAATGATTATCATCAATTTTTATTTTTTTGCTTGTTGAAATAATGTCTATCCATTACACGAAGCATTTCATACATGGATAAAAGCTAAGAAACTATGTTTTAAAATAAAAATGCATGAAATTCAATCAAGCTGTTTCCTAAGAACCATTTTCAAATTTCCCAGTTGCTCTATAATATCTCAAATCACCTTAATATACATACCATTTGAAATAATAACAATTTATTTTTGCCTCATTCACAATAGCCTCTTCATTACATTATCACCATTTGCATTTTGTTTTCAGAAAAATGATATAAAATAAAATAGTTCCCTCCAATTTAAATTACACCCAATACACACCTGTTTGCACTTCCTCGAATTTCTTTGAGGAATACACACGTTAACTATACATTTTGAATTCCCTTTACTATATTGTCAAGATCAATGACTATTGACCTACTCCACGCACAAAATTAATTATTAATAAATAAATAATTATTGGTGATATATACATCTCTTAGGATTGGTAGTGGAAATTTTAAAGAGTACATTATCTTTAATTTGGAGATGGAGGATTTTGGCTGCTATCATTTGACTAAGGGATTTATATAGGGTATTCATAGGTTTTTCTAGAGCTTCTCCTTTTCTAAGGTTTTATTGAAGAAGAAGAGATCTAAAGTATATATATATTATAATTTATTTACTCATTTATTATTGATCCTAATCCTTTACTTGGATATGTTATTATAATAGATTGGGCTTAAGATATCTATATATATATATATCCTATTAATTATTATTATTATTATTATTATTATTATATTATTATTATTATTTAAAAATTCTTTTACAGATATAGAAAGGTAGGTCCATTTAATACTTTGAAAAAAAAAGGCCCTAAATTTATAGCACATCCTATTTTAATTTTATTTAACTTCCTATCATCCTCCTTGAAACAAAATAATTATTGAGATATATCATAAAAGAAAAAGATAAATTTGCTAGTCTTAATTCTCAAATTAATTATTCATTTGTTTTTATTTGTCTATATTCCGCACATGGCATATTACAGCCACTGCATACGGCAGAACCCTATAAAAGTCCAATATAGCAAATATTACATACATCTCATTGAAGTAAACTTTCAAGAAGTAAAGTCCTAAGTCTCTTCTCCTCCTCCTCTTGACTATCATCACCACGACACACACTCCAATGATGTTTAGCTCTTCTACAGTAGTCAAGCCTATATACGCCCAATTTTATTCAAGGACCATATTATTATCGATTCTCCTTCAAGCCACTAATTTTTCAACATAGTTGAAATAACAAATGCCTATATGTTACCTAAAAATGTGACAGTCCCGCAATATTTGTTTTTGGCGACTCATTAGTCGATCCTGGAAATAAAATCATGTGAATACAATAGGAAAAGCCAACTTTCCACCATATGGGAAGGACTTTGAAGGAGGAGTACCCACTGGCAGATACAGTAATGGAAGAATTCCCGGTGACATGTTAGGTATTTTTTTACCCCCAATTAAAACTTGTCTTGTCCTTAGGAGCCTCCTCATGTCTAAGTAGTTTCACATTTGTTATCTCATCTTTGCTATCTAGATGGTAGCCCAATCAATCTTGATACATGTCTTGTTTAAATAATGACAATTTATAGTTGATTATACAATAGGGTAATGTTTATTGTAAAACCTATGGTGTAGAAGAATTGTAAGATTTAAGCATGTAAATTAATATAAAGAAAATATTTATGGAAAAGATATTTTTTAAGGATGAAAGGAAAAATATCCAGAAGACTTTTTCATTGGAAAGAGTTTATTTATGTAACATGTGATGAGCAAGTGAATCATTTTTTTAGATGGATTGAGCTGAGCATATGCATTGTTGCATTCTTAAATTTAATGGCAAAGTTTAATGAGGTTATCATTATTAATTGTTCACTTAAAATAAGGTTTCGAGAAGATTTGGCATACAATACAAACATAAGAAATTTTGGTATTATCCCCTCAAAGACTCATACTACTCTCATATTAACTCCCTTTGCTTTTTAACTTCCAGCCGAACATTTGGTGTGAAAAGAAACTTGCCGGCTTATTTAGATCCAAATCTGAAACTTGAAGATCTCCTCACAGGTGTAAGCTTTGCTTCTGGTGCATCCGGATATGATCCTCTCACAGCGAAAATTCCGGTAACAATCTCTCTCAAACTTCAATGTGCAAATATATTTCTTTTTTTTTTTTTGTTTTTTGGCCGAGTGCATATATATTTCACTATGAATCATATCAGTCTCCCTTATTGACCAATTAAAACATTGTCCATTTGATAAATTCTATGTGCTTTGCAACAAAATGCCATAGCATTAATTCCATATACAACTGCCCTACTGAACCATGTTCCTAATTGGACTTTTCAAGGACGTACATGCTCAGATTGGCGCCGTGTATCTAAGGAATGATGAGATAATGCAATATAATGTAGCAAAAATATTCACTGTGGTACACATCACGTGTATGTACATATGATGTATAACTACCAATAATATTTTAACATGTTGATAAGGTAATTGATGATTTTTAAAGTAACTAATTAATAAAGCCTTTCTCCATAATGTATTATTTATTGGGTAAATTACACCAGAAGGTCTTAACATTTGAGGATAAATTCATTTAAAGTCCTAACATTTAAAGAAGTAGGTCAATTTGTTCTCATGAACATATATTAATAGGAGAAGAGTCTTTTATGTTTTAATTAAATATTATATCCTATTAATATGTGTCATTAGGGGACCCAAATTGACTAACTTTTTCAAATGTTGGAACCTTAAATAAACCTACTTTCAAACATTAGGACCTTATAGTATTCATTCCTTAATTTCCTAGAGTAGATTATTCAATGTTTGAACTGCAACTCATTTCCTCAAATGAAAGACACTACAATTTACACAGTAGTTGTTCTCAGAATGGAAAAATTAAGGTCTAATCAAGTGATGTATGTGTGTGCTTTTAATTTTAGAGAAAATTGCACAAGAAAGAATTGATGTTTATGATATGTCCAAAATGGATATCAATGTTCTAAGTAGTAAAAGTAGACAAAGTGCTTAAGGGATTTATATTTTAAGTGGTTAAATAAAGATGATTAATCTTATATGTGGCCGTTTCTTGTGTTTGTGTAATTTTTTTTTAGCCATTTAAATTATTGATTTTTATTTAAACTTACCCTTAAAATGTTAATCGCTTTTATATACTACATTTATGAAGATAGATAAAGCTAAAACATATGTATCATGTCTATTCGGTAATATTCGTAAGAATGATAATAACTACAAAATTAACAAAAACTTCTAGCATCGAGACATGGATTCCGAAAACTACAAAATGTGATAATTTTTACATAAAACAAAATTCTAAAAAAAAATCTCTGTATTTTTTTATAAAATAAAAAATTAAAAAACAATAATAAGCATTTAAAATTATGAAATAAAGAAAAAAAACATAAAATGTGAATAAATGACAAAAAAAAATTAATCGTTTTATTGTCGATTATAATCTAAAGCTTATTATAAGCGCTAACTTCTTTTCTAATTTTGTAATGATAGATGAAAAAATTTTTAAAAAAAAATAAGCAAGGAAAACACTTAGCTTTTGGTGCTTAAATAGAAACCTAGTCCATTGGCCAAAAAAAAAAAAAAAAGGAAAACTAATCCAATAATACTTTTGTAAGAGGAAGAGAGAGATTTAATACTATGCATGCATATGCAGAAGGTGAGGTGGAAGAATTCAACTTTATAAGTAGAGGGCAATTAATTCACTGCTGCAAACCTAGAGTGGCAAAGCCCTAGCTCCAAAATCCATAATTAACCAAAAAAAAAAGAAAAAAGAAAAAAGAAAAAAGGGAAACGGAGGCCCCCCTATCGTAGCAAAAGCATCATTAAAAAAGGGTATTCCGACGGAACATTTTAAAAAGCTTCTCAGTACCAATAAATCTCTTTTCGTTTAGGGTCCTTTTTAATTGTCAGTTTTTTTATCATTATCCATTTGATATCGGTTCAGTATTGATTCAGTTTGATTAATTTATGAGTAAAATTATTAGTTTTTTATTAGTATCATATCAGTATCGGTTTAGTATCTGTTTGATATAAAAAATAATACTAAATAATACCAAAACAACTAATAAAAGAGACTAAGGTAATTGTTAGAAGAATGTAAAAACCTAAATAATAATATACACATACGATATATGATCTTTTATATTATTCCTCATTTAAAAACTTCCTTTCCTTCATAAGTTACAACCTTAATTTAAAGATCATCAAATACATGACATCGTTGAATACGTTGAAATGACTACATAGATATTTGAGCTTTAGATTTTCCACACCATCACTATATTGAATTTAGTTTTATTGTCGATTCATCTAAAATTTTAAAATATAAATTTGTTATCACCTTTTCATTTATTATTTAACACACAAATGAGACTCAAAGGTAAACTTAAATATTTATATGTAAAATTATTTTTAAAATCTTTGTATTAGGAAGTTGACATAAATTTTGTAACTTGTAGCACCCTTTTATCTTGTTTATCATTTTCTTTCCCTTTTTTTTTGTCATGGTGGATCGCATATTTGGTACCCGAACATTTTTAGTTTCGTATAATTAACTACCTGAATTTTAAAAGTGTTGATTTAAATTATGCAAACAGTGTAGGGACTGATTTGAGTTTTTATTCACATGACTAGAGGGTACTTTCATTGGACGACCAATTAAACCTCTTTAGAGAACTCATAGGGAAGATACGAGAAGCTGGAGAAGAGAGAGCAGCTACAATTGTATCACAGAGTATGTACATGGTGTGTACGGGAAGTAATGACATTCTCAACAACTACTACTCATCTTTTATAAGGAAAGCTCAATATGATGTTCCATCTTACGCAGCATTTATGACTGAGCTGGCTTCAAATTTTACCAAGGTTCGTTTAATCCTTTCAATAAAATAAAAAGAAAAAAAACACTAGTATCTTGCTATTTGCGATAAAAAGTTAATAATCTACACCAATAACTGCAAAGAGGAGCTCATTCATGTTTAAAAAAAAAAAGAAGAGATCTGCTTTCATGGCCATTACTAATGCTCACACGGAAATTTCATAATACAATTATGTAAACTCATAGTTTGCTTTATTTGTTAATTTTATTTCAATAGTTAAGGAGCCATAGACTGTATGCATGTAAATATTTTGAATCAATTTTGTCTTAATTTCCTATTTCAATTAAGAAGGGAGCTTGCTGAATTAATGGTTCGAACTGGTTTGGCTGATAAATGACGTAGCGGAAGCCCAACAGGAAAGAGTAATATTGAAACTTATTGAATTGTGTATGATTGCTACATAACAATTTTCTACTTACTTGTTGATTTAAATGAATGCTAGAGAAATATGCATCAAATTTCGAAAATCCAACACGAATACAAATTTTGAAAAGAAAGGGAATAGAGACAAAGCCCTGTATATTATTATCAAATGGAAAAATGAACTTCTAGCCTAAGTGGTATAACTTATGTCAAAATGCTAAAAATTTTCAAAAAAAAGGAAAAGAAAAAAATAAAAAATCCTTAGTAATAAACTAAATAAAACAATAAGTAAAATGACACAAATGATACTAAGATTCAAAATATCTCCTAAAAGTTATTACAGTTTTAAAAATTTTCAAAAATTGTAAAAACACGATTTTAAAGATCTAAATAATAGAATTTGGCAAAAAAAAGACATATATAATGAGCAAAGCTCGAGCATTTTGATCCTTGTTCCCGTTTTCAATTTGACCGGATGTATGGATCCTGAAAACCCAAAAATTCAACTTTTAAAACGTTTTCGGAACTACGAAACTGTTACTAGTCAATTTTTTTCCCATTTGCCAAGAATGCAATCATAGTTTTTTCAACGGCATTAATAAGTCATCCGAGCAGAGAGAGAAACACGATGCTCATTTAATAATTAAATAAAAGAGGGATAAGATAAAAGAATAATTTTCTTATTGCATTACCAGAAGGAACTATCCTTCGGATGATTATATTGAGGAGGACTTTCAATTCTTAACAACCTACGAAAAATAACATTCATGCAATCATGCTAACTGGACTTATATAGGATTTGACGGTAGTATCAATGTTTTGAAAGTGGTGGAATTGCCTAAACCACGGAATTTACATTACAGAGATCTAACAGTGTGTTTCACAGGTAAAAGAAAGATGTCATCATTCTCAACAATTATTGTTAATGTTTAATAGGTAATGAATTGAAAAATTGTGATACTAATGATAAAAGTCAGAATTTTATTTCAAATCCTCCCACCTTCTAAATTAATAAAAAAAAAAATAAAATTAATAAAGTCAATGAAGTTCAAGTCTCAAAGTGAGAATTTAGAGTGATATTTTTAAGATTTTAACACATGTATGCATTGCTTTGGGAGCGACAACCACGCTCTAGAAAATGTCTTATATAATTTTTTGTAACGCAAGGAAAACAAAAATGTAACATATTAATGGATATATGGAGAATTTGTTAAAATTCTAAATAAAAAATATATCTCTCATTGTTTATTTTTTTGTAATGTGTAGATTAATATTGGGAAAAAATAAAAAAAATTAATTAAACCACTAATAGATATAGAAAATCACCGGATCAACATTGATGGCTATAATTAAGGATTATAGTAGTGTCATACTCATGAGTCATAACCCATTCACTTCATATGAATAACTATTCATTTCCTTTTCATCTTAGTAAAGTTATTATTAGGTTATTCACGTGAGGGTAAGACAATAGATAATGGATTGTTATTAGTGAATAGCAATTCATGTATTCAACACCCATTAATTGTTATTCAATAATTTTTTTTCCAATTTTATTATAAATACCTTTATCTTGAAATTACCATCTATGCAATTATCCTTCATTCCCTTCTCATACTGGTAAAATTATTATTACAGTGTTCACCAGACGAGAATGGTAATAGATAATGAATTGCTATTAGATGAATAAATCCATTAATTGACATTCAATGGTTTTCTTTTTTCAACTTTATTATAAATACATTTATCTTGAAAATTATTTCATATGCAATTATCCTATTTCTATAATAAAGATAAGGGATATTATAGATATTTTACCTATTGTTCCAATAATTACTTGTTTTATTTTTTATAGTTAGTAAACATTACTATACCCATTACACCCCTATTACAATCCCATTGAATTAGAATTTCATTCCCTCTTATCCCTCGGTAAAGTGATCGTGCCGTCATTGTCATTTGTACCATAGATATAATTTATTGAATGCGTATTTCATAACGTCATGTTCAGTTCTATATTGGTGTTTTATCTTTTATCTTTTTTTTTGTGTCTTCCGAAATTTTTTAAAATAAGTCTTTTTGGCAATGCATATCCTCGTGGATATATTTTATTCGAGTGAGATACACCAGCCTTAACCACGTCCAATGGAGACAAAGGTGTGGATGAAAATTAAAGAACTAGACCATGCGCTTAGGATTACTGTATCAGCTCTAGGTCGCTCGTTACACCCGAAAAATGTTAATTCAGCCCTTCTTTATGCCGTCCTACTTCTCTTATACCACACATCATTAATGAAGGATCAATTATTTGTTGCATGTAAGGTTCCCTTTGCGGTTGGCATATAACAAGAATTATATGGTGAAAGGTTAGGTAGGGGTTGGTATACCTGATTCTAAAAATGTTTTCTGTTTAGCTCATATCGCATAAGACTCTTCTTATAAATTGCATATGCTTTTTTAGGAATTTCAAAGAAACTTTTACATGTTATAAGGATTGAATCTCACTCTGATCATGTTAATTATGATTAATATGTAGTATACAATTAGTTCAATCACCTCATGTATCAAAGGTTGACATTTTTACTGATAAAATCCATACCATATATCAGTGTTATCGAACTCAGCTCAATAACTTAACCCTAATATACTAGAGGGTTAAGAGTAAATAAGCAAAACTAGATTTAATTGAGAGTTAAACTGTGATTGAAACGGATAGTTTTTAAGACTGGGTGATGTTCAATTGGATTGAATCAAATGAGTCATGAATCTAACAAGACTGCCATATATTTGAAAAAAAAAAAAAAGATTTAGTAGTACTAATATGCTATATATAAGGATTAATGGCAAATAAATATATTTTTAGATAACTGGATATAATAGTATATAGTATATATAACATTTAAGTGATTTGAGAGGGTAGTAACACTGTATGTGTGTGTGTGTATTTATCATACACATTAGCAACCTTTTGATGTTTAATATTTTTATTTTTTTCCCAATGAAAATCTATTTATTTCTAAAATTTTAATTTTGGACCTTCAAATTAAAAAAAAAGTACTTTTTCATCTCTACATGCCCATTTTATCCTATGAAAAATAACTTAAAAAAAAAGTGTCTTTAGTATTTGCTAAATTTATCTTTATGTTAAAATAGTAAAATGGGTATAAAAGTAAATTTTATGAAGATTGGGGTTTTAAAGGTACAATTACAAAGAAAAGGAGATTAAATGCATATGAAAAATAAATAAATAAAGAGCAGTGTGTTCACAGATACATGGCATCTTCTTACATTTTTTTCCCCTTTTACTTCTCCTTTTCTAGTTCGGGAATTAGGCCGATACAATTGGATCCAAAAACCCAACAATGTTATATGATACACATTTAAATAAAAAAGACAACAACATTATAAGTAATTGAGGTACCATGACTACGAAACTCTAAAATCTTTAGAAAATTCCTTAATGATATCATGTTAAAGGCAAAATTATTTTCAGTCTTTTCGTGAAAATATCTTTTACTTGATGTTTTCTTGCACATTAATCAAATTCAGGAACTATACCACCTAGGAGCTAGAAGGATTGGAATATTAGGCTTACCACCCCTTGGTTGTGCGCCTGCTCAAAGAACCCTAAATGGTGGTCCGGATAGACGATGCTTTGATCTTGGAAATGAGGCGGCAATGCTCTTCAATTTCAAACTTCATTCAAAAGTCGACGACCTTAACAAACAGCTACGGGATGCTAAGCTTGTCTACATCGACACTTACAATCCATTTCTAGACATTATCAAAAACCCTTCTAATAATGGTAAGAAACATATCGTCATGATTCACGAATCCTTTTTTTTTTTTTTTTTTGCCCCCTTTAATTTCGCATTGAAGCATGGAGTGTGATATATTATGTGATTATGTTCAATCTTATATTAGGCATTCATTTAATTTTTTGTAGGATTTGAAGAGAATGTTAAGGGATGTTGTGGTACTGGTTACATTGAGGTGAGCTTTCTATGTAATAAACTCAATTTTCCTAACATTAAGACATGTACTGATGATACAAAATATGTATTTTGGGATGGCTATCATCCTACAGAAAGGGCTTACCAGATCATTATTACAAGTATGATGAATAAGTTTGCCAGCAAATTTTTTTGATTATTTCACCATATGTATCTCTTGTACACGGATCAAAAAAGAAAAAAAAAAAAAGAAAATGAATATAAATAGATAAAGAAACATTGATCCGAATGGATGAGACATTTGCAATTAGTTGAAACTCTTCAATTTCCACATACTTTTGGATCTGTTAAATATTATTGCTTAATGATATTAAGGGTTTGTTTGGATCGTCCTATTTGCATATGTATTTGGTTTGCATCTATATTTTATATATATCTTATTAGTATCAGGTCTGTTTCATTTGTTTATAAGTAAAAATTTATTTTTTTATTTGAATATATTTTTGACAAACAATTTATTTGAAAATAATAAAAGTAAGACGTCAAAACAACCTGAACGAACCAAATAGGCCCAACAACCTTTCCATGTAAAAACTCCTCACCAATGCAAATTCCATGTATGAAAAATGTTGTTTTTTTATATTTGTTAAACTAAATAGAAACAAAACTTCTTGCAAAAATGTTATTCTTTTATACTTTGATTTGGTTTAAAATCCAATTCGAAAAGTGCCATGCCCCAAATAAGGTTAGGATGTATTAAATTTTTCACACATAACATTTAGGTGTTACACATAAAGGTGGACTTGAAAGACTAGTTTATCGCGATCATTTGCCAACAAATATTAATTCTAAAATTATTAAATTAAATTTGGAATCATTTGTTATGTAGCAAAAAAATAAACTTTACAAAAGATTGATTGGAAAACTACTCTTGTGAGTAGCCAACATAAACAAGCATTTGGTAGAAACTGTATTAGTAATTGTATCTCAGAAAGAGTATCTTTAAGGCATCCCATGATGCCAAACTAAGAAAAAAAGAAAGGTACCTCAATAATTGAATCTAAGAAGGACAAGTGTTTGAAAGTATAAAAAAGGTATGCTAAATACCAATAAAAACCATGTCTTAGGAAAAGGCTCGACAAACCAAAAGAATTTAATGCGAACATAAAAGACCCTATATCTAAACATCAGATAGGTTGTAACCTTAGTCATCAAGCTCATCAAGGAATTCCTTGGGATCTATCTTATAACCTTCATAGTGATAATAATCATTATTTGACCCATCAAATCTAAAAAAGAAAGGAACGAGCGAAAGCCTGTTACACAGCATTGAAAGCACACATGAAATGATCACATGCATGTAATTTAAATGTAATGCAACAACCTGTAGTTTATATCTATTAAATTAAAGTGAGATAAGTAAGAGTGAAGTACTCATACTCTAGCAACATATTGGACCCTGGGGTCCCAACTAGCAGCAATAGTTTTAGTATCGATATAGGCAGGTCGAATATCTATATATCCTATCTTAGTCAAAGCAATAACTTTGTTCAGGGCTTACAACTATTATGTATCTTTACTTATATCAATCCATCACACTGTTTAGTTTAACAGAGTCCATGATCCTAAACTAAATAAGTGAAACTTCTCATCTAATGTAAGTAGATGTAATTCCACTATCGTTTGCCCTATCACCTACTCGACGAGTCATCTTTGATGGGCTAAATTCTTAACTACCATGCTAACTTTGCCTAACAAGGTTGTCACCTTAGGCTTAGATCTAATAAACGACCATGTACAATTAGTCACTAATTCATTTTTAGCCAGAATGTTTGTCATAATCAAGCAACATGAAAGTCACTGTGTAGTTAATATCAAATTTGTAGTTCGACAAAGGTCAGAAATTAGGCAGATGATAGGTTAGAAGCAATAATATCTGTTTAAAAGATATTTCATATAAGTATTAAGTATGTAAATTAACTATCAAGTTCATATGGATTATTCAATTTTATTTTAATTATTCTCTAAAGTAAGGTCATATATGTGTGTGTATATGTGACGTTAATTAATATCTTCAATTAATTTTATTTTAGGGTTAATGGCCTAAGTGATTTGAATTAAGCTCATGAGTACTAGAGATTGAATTTCTTATTTAAAAGTTTTAGGGCTTTAAGGTCCTAAACTAGGCTCAATAAGTATATTTCTAAGTCTTATTCAATTTAAGGAAATGGGCTTTAAGGAAATGAATAATTGAGCTCATTTAAGGAAATTGTCATGTCCCAAATAGGATCAAGAGTACCAACAGTTTTATTATGCATAACACTTAAGCGTTATGCACAAATACTATCCTTAATTAAGCGAGTTTCTAACAAAGTTTAGATTAAGAAATCCCTACTTAGGTTTCGTAAATAACATAAATAATCCATCAGTATTTCATTAAAAAACTTGCAATACAAAGGAAATTCTCACAATACAAGTATTAACTCTTGAAAATGACATTACAATATCCAACATATCTAAACGTTCAACTCGAATAGCCTCTCACCAATATAGCCATAAACCATGCAACACCATAGCATCTAGATCAAATTATCTTCACAATTTGAAAAAGAAGGAATAAGCCGAAGCCTAGTATTAAGACAATAGAAGCACATGCGATATGATCACATGCACTTATTCTAATGCAAATGCAACAACCAATAATTTAGATCTTTAATTTAGGTGTAGCAAAACAACAATGAAGCACTCATGGGTCCTAAGGAACAACTACCACTTAGGGGTTTGGTATAGGTTGCTTGAGTACCTATATCCCTGAGAAGAAATTCTAAGCAAGTAGCCTCGTCTATGGGTCATGGCCATTACTCATCTTTATGCACATTATTTCATTGTGAATAAGCACTATAATAGAGCTCATTATCATACCTCTTATCACAACTTCTCTTCAATATGAATAAGCATTGCCTCACTACTATTCACCTTATCAGCAACCCCCGAGTCACCATCGATAACCTGAGCACCTTACTACCATGCTGATACCACCATGCAAAGTTATCACTTTTAGGATTGGATTAAACTATACAAGCACACTCAAGCAACTAATTAGGTCACCTTTAAGTATTAACTCATTTTAAGATGCATATTCTAGCAAGCAGTACCCATTTCATTGTGTACTAAACTCGAATGAATATACCACCTAAATTAGATGATAGGAATACTTGAGAATGAAATTTATATAAAGAAAATATCTCAAATAAGATTTAAGTTACCAATCCATTCATTCATTCACAATAGCATAGTTACTAATCAAATTAAAGTTATACCTACATTACTTATTCTTATTAAGGTTTTACTTAATGCCTTTTTAAATACCTATTCATAATTTACTATCAAGTTCAAAATTAAATGTGGATATTAAATCATTTATCATAAATTCAAGTTTATTTTATACTTAGTCTAACAACTAAACCCATCATATAATTAGGTCCTTTAGGCAATATCTCTAGTAATCTAACTTATAATTAAACCAATAGAATTTCATTAAAAGAAGAAGATTCATTTTTGGTTTAATTAATCCATTTATATCTTAAGTAGTCCAATTATACCTAAAAGTATGTTAAGGAACCTAAACTAGTTCCTTATCCATTATATATACCTATTGTTATTAGATAAATTCCTAAAATTAAATTATATAATTATTTAACTTAAAATTCATATTTTGATATGAAAATATATTATTTACATTTAACACATATTTAATTATTAGAATCAGATTCCATTTATTTCCAACAACTCATTTCTATTAGAATTTCAACGTGCGACTTAATTTAATTGGATTGGTTCATCTAACTTTTAGTCTAGTTCTTACTCCAAATTTATGTAAAGATTTAACTTATTTTTTTACATGTTTCTAAGTTGGTTTAACCTAATGAATTGGTTTCATATGGTTTAAAATTAAAAAAACTTCAAATTTGTCGGAATAGGGAAATAACATTGTGACTGATTAGTTATAGCCAAAAGGCCGATCTTGACTGGTTCTTTATACCATATTAAAATAGACTTTAGAAACTTTCAAACCGTTATATTTTCACCCATAAAAAGAGAAAAAAGTGCACTGATTCACCGTCTAGAAGTCCTACCATCAACCAAACCAAAATCTTGTCTTGCTTTGTTTTTTTTTTATTTCATAATTTAATTTTTGAAAATAGTAAATGTATTTCAAAAATCATGAAAATTTTCAATTTAAATAGAGTCACTTTAAACTACCATTCCTATGAATTTCATTGAAAAATAAATTTGTTTAATATTTTATTTAGATTTTACATTTTAATGATTTTAATGATTTCCAGCCATATTATCACTATTCTAATCAACCACAAATAATATATATTCTTCTGATTATCTATCTATATGCAAAGTATATAATCACAACATTCAAACAGAATAAGATTATTTATATATTATATAATTAAAGGGTTAATATAAAAAATGATACCTAAACTTTTGTAAAAAGTTCAAGTAGGTACCTGAAATTTGATTTTAAATAATTTTGTACCTAAAGTAAGTTTTTACATATATTTTTTCTACTTGATTAAACATGCTTTAAGTAGGAAAAATGTTTGCAAAAACTTTTTTAAGTACTAAATTGTTGAAAACTAAATTTTGTGTATGAAAAATGTACATGAAAACTTATTTCATGCATCTAACTGAACTTTCTGCAAAAGTTTAGGTATTATTTTTGATACTATCCTATAATAAAAAATGTAATACTATAGTCCTAAAACACTTTGCATATAAACTATATTATCTAATGGGCTTAACGATCAATTTCTTAAGTGAACTAGAACTTGAAAACAACCTAATAAAATTGTTTTGCTTAGTGCTCCTTGCTTATTGTCAATTTATGCAACTGTTGCACTAGCTCATCGATAAAAAATGGACTGGCTTGTTGGTCTAGAGCTATTGAGCAAGTTGAAAACCACGTTAAGGAGGCAACGCCAAAGCAGAGTTTTGGATCTTGGAATCCTTTACCATCTAAACGCCCAGCCTATAGTCTAAGCATGTTGATATAAAAAACCAAGATATGGAACAGTAAACTGATGGTAAACAAATTAACTACGCTACCTCTCAAAACCAACCCGTTAGAGTAGCTAAGAATGAATTGGTAAAGGTGACTTGCTGAAAATGTAAAGGGAATCATTATCTTAAGGATTGCCACCAGTTAAGGAACTGCTGCTTTAGATGCGGAGCAGTTGAACACATGATTTAGAGCTATCAATTACTTGTGACTAACCTAAACACCTGCACTTGTTTTCCTCCAAAGACATTAAGTAGCTGGAACACTTCCATAAATACCAATGCAACAAAAGGAAAAAAAAAAAAAAAGAACTAGACCGAATCAGGCTGTTATAAATACTAGAATGTACTCTATTTAAAGCCTCAACTAAGGGCCTAAAGAGGAAATTGAAGGTGGATAATATGAGGAAGTTTATTTGGTAAATACAAAACACAAACTGGATGGAAACATAATGGCAGGTAAGTAATGTACTCTTCTCTTTCATCCATGAACAACTAGATATAGATTGTTTATAAAACGTTATATGATCAACAAATGACGAATTAGCTGGTCACAATAACAACTTTCTTAGGAACTATCGTAATTACCACACCAACCCATGTATGCTCTATTTGACATGGGAACCACACATTTATTTATTAGCCAGAACGTGGTACAATGGGAAAGAATCAATACTCATGAATCACCTGTTCCGTTAAAGATTAGTACCCTACGGGAGGTCAGGTATTCACGAAAACAATAGTAAAAGAATGTCCAATTGAAATTAAGGGTATTATATTACCAACAAATCTTATTGTAGTGGCCATAAGTAGATATGACGTAATTTTGGGAATGGATTGGCTATTTCATCATGGTACTTAGGTGGACTCTCAAAGGAAGAAAGTAAAAGTGGTAAGATTTGATAATGAAGTGATATTAGTATCATAAGTAGGTGAATTGCAGGAAGAACAACTATGAGCAATGAAAGTCACCAAATGAGAAGAGAATGTGAGATTATGTGGCTATGTGCTATTGATGCGAATGAGAAACCGTTAGAATTGGAAAATATACCTATAGTCAAAGAATACCCATAAGTCTTTCCTAATGAATTACCAGGTCTTCCACCAAGTCGGGAAATTGACTTCGCTATTAATCTAGTCTTTATAACTCAACCAATCGCAAAGACCCCATATCGTATGGCGCCTATTGAATTTAAGGAATTAAAGGTACAATTACAGGAGTTAATAGACAAAGGATTTATTTAACCCAGCGTTTCCCCCTGGGGAGCACTAGTACTGTTCGTTAAAAAGAAAGATAGGACCATGCGACTATGTATAAACTATCAGGAACTAAATAAAGTGACCATTAAGAATAAATATCCATTGCCAAGAATTGACGATCTCTTTGATCAGCTATGAGGAGAAAGGGTATTTTCAAGGATAGATTTGCGTTCATGTTATCACCAACTGAGAATCAACTAAGAAGATATTCCAAAGACGGCTTTTAGAACAAGATTGGATATTATGAGTTTCCAATGATGCCATTTAGATTAACGAATGCCCCTGGCGCATTTATGTATCTAATAAACATAATTTTTTTATCCATTTTTGGACAAATTTATAGTAATGTTCATTGATGATATCTTTATATATTCAAAGGATGAGGACAAACATGTGGAGCATCTTAGAACAGTATTGGAAATACTAAAAGAGAGGCAGGTTTATGCTAAATTATCAAAATGTGAAGTTTGAATGGGGAAAGTAATGTTTTTGGGGCATATCATTTCGGAAGATGGAGTTTCAATAGATCCTAAAAAGGTGAAAGCAATTATTCATTGGAATCAACCTACTAGTGTAACATAAATTCGGAGTCTTCTTGGTCTGGCTGGATACTACAGGAGATTTGTTAAAGATTTCTCAAAGATAGCTAAATCTCTCATTCGATGAACTTAGAAAAATGTGAAGTTTGAATGGGATAGGCATGTCAGAGAAGCTTTCAAGAATTGAAACAAAGGTTAACCTCAGCCCCCATTTTTGATGCTCCCAAACAATGAAAGGTCGTTTAATGTATGCAGTGATGCATCCAAGAATGGCTTAGGATGTGATTTGAAGATGATAAAGTGATAGCTTTTGCATCAAGATAACTCAAGCCTCATGAATGAAATTACGAAACTCATGATTTGGAGTTAGTAGTTGTAATATTTGCTTTGAAGATATGGCGACATTATTTACATGGGCACAAATGTGAGATTTATACATATCATAAGAGTTTGAAGTACTTGTTCACTCAGAAGGAGTTCAATGAGGCAAAAGAGATGTCTAGAATTGATTAAGGATTACGTTCTAAATATAAATTTTCATCCAGGAAGATAAACACAGTAGCTGATGCTTTAAGTCGGAAGAATTATAGACAAATCGCTACTATACTAATGGATCAATAGGAGTTAATATGGGAATTTAAGAAAATGAAGATCAAATTCACTTGGCATGATAAGGACATATAACTATCGGCCTTAATGGAACAACCTACCTTATTGGATCAAATTAAGGAAATACAGAAAGTAGACCACAAGATAAAAAAAAAAATAATAAATAAAGGATTCAACAAGAAGCTTATTTGAATTACATGATCAATCCGGAAGGAGTTCTAAGAATAAAAGGCAAAATATGTGTGCCTAGTGATCAAAGTCTAAAAGATGAAATCATGAATGAAACACATAATTCAGGATATATGGTACATCCAGGTGGAACTAAGATGTATCAAGATTTTAAGCAGAAATTCTAGTGGGAAGGCATGAAAAGAGACATTGCTTGGTATGTTGCTCAGTGTTCCATCTGCCAGCAAGTAAAGGTAGAACATCAGAGACCGGGTGGACTGTTACAACCATCACCTATTCTAGAATGCAAATGGGAAAGGATTACAATGGACTTTGTAACTGACTTACCTAAGGTACAAGGAAGATATGATGCTATATAGGTAGTCGTAGATTGCTTTACAAACTACGTACATTTCTTACTAATCAAGATCACATATCCATTGGATAAACTAGCTGCAGTACATATAAAAGAGATAGGAAGGCTACACGGAATACTAGTGAATATTGTATCAGATAGAGACCCTTAATTTATATCGAAATTCTGGAGGACTTTACAAAAGTCAATAGTAACTAAGTTACACTTCGGTACCACCTATCCTCCTTAAATTGATGGGCAATCGGAGAGAACGATACAGACACTTGAGGATATGCTCAGGGCATGCACACTTGACTTTAAAGATAGTTGGGATTGACACTTTCCTTTAGTAGAATTTGCATATAACAACAATTATCATTCTTCAATTAGGATGGCACCATAGGAGGCGCTTTATGGATGGAAGTGTAGATCTCCTTTCTATTGAGATGATGGGGAAAGAGATTTGATTGGGCTAGAATTACACCAATAAACCTTATGCACACAAAAAATCAAACAATGGATGAAAGAACACATGATCAGCATAAGAGTTGGGTATATTGAAAAAGAGAGAGATAGAATTCTCACTAGGAGATCATGTATTTGAAAGTAACTCCCATGAAAGGTCACCAAAGATTTGGGATGAAAGGAAAACTAAGCCCACGATAATATATGAAATAATGGAAAAAGTTGGAGAGATGGCATATGAACTTGCTCTCCCATCGTAGTTGTCGGTCATAATGTATTCTATGTATCAATGCTAAGGAAATGCATCTCGGACCCAAATTGATTATTGGAAGCAAACCCAATTGAATTATAACTCAACTTGTCGTATAAAGAATATCCAATAGAGATCCTAGATACCAAGACAAAGGAACTTTGGAACAAGAGTATCAATTATGTCAAAGTAAGATGGAACTAACATTTAGACAAAGAGACAACTTGAGAAACAAAAAGTGAAATGAGGGAGAAGTTTCCTTATCTATTTTTGGACTTAAGTACATACTAAAAGTTTTGAGGATAAAACTTTTTTAATTGTAGGGAGGGTGTGGAGTCCCGTAATTTTACCCTACTCAAAATATAGGACTTAGTAATTAATTGGCAACATGAGTAGTGATTGAACCTCAACAATACTCAAAGCCCTAATAAGTGGATCCCTAAGCCTTAATTTCAGAATCAAATACCTTAAATTCATATTAAACCCTAGCATATAATAAAATTTAAATTTCAAGAACTTCAATTTAAAATCTCATGTATACGATTGTGATGGGCACATCCAAATTAGTAGACACATAAGTTTTCACCTCTAAACACCATAGGATCTATAGTTATGATAGGATACCGTATCGTATAGGAATTGGACCTGTATTGGAAAATTATCCAATAAGTTTGCTCACCACCTTAGTGCATATAAATACCTTAATCCACGAATGGTTGCTTCCTTTTTCCCTTTCCTTTCCTTTCCTTTCTTTTTTCTTTTAGTTTCTTTCTTCTTCCTTTGGAAATTTATGAATTACGAGCGATGAAATGAATAGAACTCTAAGACTTGAAAAACTCATAACTCATGACATACACCTCCATTTCCAAATCCACAAGAGATATTGTGATCTTAGTTTCGTGTTATTCAAAATGAGAGGACATTTGATAAGGTTTCACTAGCCTCTAAATTTAAGACGAATCAAAGTATCGAGTATTTGACGAGAAAGTCAACTCAATATTCTTAAGTTTTGATGTAAATCCTTACTTTTTACTTACTACATTGTATTCCTTAAGCTTAGAAGAGTGTTTTCTTGTATTGTATAGTTAAAACTTTGATTTCTCAGGCTTAACTTCGGATTTGCTTCATAATTAACTGACGTCGCCATGGTGAGTAGGATTTTTCTGATGATTTATTGCTTGATTGTTGCTCTACTGTTGTATTATTATTTTATGTTGTATTGGTGGTAATTTAAGTAAAAAGACTTACAAAGGTGTTACAAGACTTAAAACAAATTAGTGATAGTGAGTTTGAAGTGAAAATCATCCTACACGACCTGTTGTACTTTGATGATGTATGTATAAATGGAAGATTCTAACACTAACCTTGTACATGACTTGTGTACTTTGCTTGCGTATGTAAAAAACAGGAGATTCTACACTACCCTTGTAATGCCCGTATACTTTGGTTGTGTAAGTGTAAAATGGAAGATTCTACACAATGCTTATACACGACCTATATACTTAGTAGTGTATGTGTAATTCTTTATCAACATGTATTTTTATGCAAATAAATTCTTATACGACTTCCATGCATGACCCTTTTACAATGGTTATGTATGTATAAAAAAGAATGAGACGAAGGAAAATAGATACCAAACCTAGTCTATCCCACCTTGAGCACGGTCGTGCATAAATGGCCGTGTAGAGCCTTTGGAATACGTTTTAGTATATCCAAGCAATGTAAGCCACTTCCGCTATTAAATAACCATCTACACAAGTTTGTGTAGCTTGATTGTGTATGTTATAAATTTTCCATTCTTGAGGAATTCTTATTGCCGCTCATCTCATTAGCTTTAATAATCACTTTAAGATGTGCATTAGGCTTTAAAACTAAAAATATGGGTTTATAGTTCGAAAAGGTATGCGAAGGACCTAAAGCATGATAATGCATTAATATTGGTAAATGAACTGCTTAAATTTGCTTGTATGAATTGTTGTTTTTACCAATAACTTACTTGTATGGAATGGAATGTGTAATAGTTGATAACCCTAAAATTAATGGCCATTAAGTCATAATTAAAATAAGGACATGCATGCCGACACTGCATTTTATATGCTGTCACCATCCAATGATGGAATGATATGAAATTTAAGTTATGGATATATCCACTTCATTTAAATTAAGTCAATCTCCGATGAGCACCTTAAGGCCTCTGTGAGGAAAAATTTAGTCAAGTTAAGTTCCAATTTCACAAAATGAACTAAATGAATAGGGTAATCATGGCTACATGCCTACGAAATCATGTTAAACCATTGTCTCGGTTTATTGTAAGAACCCTTAGCTTGAGTACCTTAAGGTTGCCGTGGGACTTGTGATAAATGAATTTAAGTTGGATGACCTATATGCTGATGGAACTAAGTATTCTCCAACCTTGGCAAGAAGGGGTTAAATCTTGACTTCATGCCAGTTACCAAAAGAGCTGCGATGTTTGCATTATATATGGTTGTACATCCATAACATATGTTTATAACTTCTTTGCTTTCTTGTTGAGTAGTAATGAGGATATTGTACTCCTATCTGACTGTGTTATGTTTTGCTCACCCCCTCTGTAGTGTGAACTCATTGTGCAGTATCCCAAGATAGGTTTATAACCTAACCAGGCGTACCACTTCGAAAAGCTAGCTGATTTTAGGATTCTTGGGGAGATTTTTGTAAGAGAGGCTATACAGAGGAGCTACCTATATTCATGTTGATGTTTAAGTCTTTTTAGACATACTTATATTTTTTATTAAGTAATTTTAGTTTAGAAGACAATTGATGTGATGATGAGACAACACTTGTAAAGCCTTTCTTTTGTTAAAATGCTTGGTTTACTTCTTAGGTATTGTTGTTAATATGCTTCCCAAATACTATTATGATTGGTATGAGCATTTTGTGGTGGGTTGTCACAACCAGTGTTTCTTTGAGGAGTACCATAGGGGATAACATCCAAACATCAACTTGCTTATAGGTGATTAGATTATTTTTGACCATGTTGTAATAGCTTAGGGTCCGGAAGTTAAGGATTACGTGCAGGTAGTAGCCATGTTTCACGTGATCATAATGCGTAGGGTCTAGAAAATATGGCATGGTGTCTAGTGCGTGGATGTAGTAGCTTTTCCTTATTGCGTTTTGTAAGCATGATGCGAACGATGTGAAGACCAAGTGAAGACTATGATTGTTTTCAGATGATATCCCCATAGTAATGGTGGTGTCTGGTCATTATGGACATTATATGCAAAGTGATGGGTTATAAGGCTTTTCCTTGAGCTTTTCTCTGTCCCTCTTTACTTTTTATTTTCATATCCTCTTACATTCTCTTGTTAGATTTATAAAATTGAAGAGGATGATTTCTTAACATTAACATCATCTACCTAAGCAATATTTTGTATCTTTTTTCTATGCTTTGTCCTAGATAACAAGTTAACATTCCCACCATTACATAAGTGTATAATTTTTCAAGATTTACCAAATTTTATGCCATTATTAATCCCATAATTGATATACTCTTAGAGAGAGAAAAAATATGTTGGAGTCACTCACTGAATAATTGATTTTTTTTAACACGAGTTTCCTCACACTTTTAAGTTCAAGATTTATTGTCTACCGTGCATACTAACATAAACAAAATTTAAGTATTTTTTTAATTACATCAACATCATTGCTGGTTTTACTTATTACTTCAATCGAGGTTTTTATTTGTCCATTATATAATTTTTTAGATCGCATACAAATTTCAAAGCCTTAATTTAAACCTATTATATAAAAAGGAAAATTAATGATACTAATATTGATTTATGGGTACTACTGACTACATGACCTATTATTTTAAAACTAACCTACCAATTTATGGCCAAGATCTAATAATGAATCTTGAGACTTACACAAGTCAACCTACCATTTTAAGACCATCCTAACACTTTGTGCATAAAATCTAATAATGGACCTTGAGACTCCCATACAAGTCGCCGATACACGACTCAGCCAATAATTTTCCTAAATACTACTTGTGATTTGGTGTTAAAGTCCTAATGATGTGAAGCTTGGCTATAACTTATTGCACTTTCATTATGTATGCAAGAAAAACATTTTGATTAGAGGTTGGTTTGTCCTTTAGGGAAAAAGAGAGTCTTTTTCTTTTCATTTCTTGATGCAGCAACTTGATTTCATAAGATAAATGGTCATTGTTTCTCTTCCTCTTCCTTTTTGAGTAGACAGTTAAGTGCTATGTTACCATCTTATGTTTCCATTCCAGTTGGCATTCCTTTCTATTCTTATTGGTTGAATAAAGGAAGAAGGGCACAACACTAGTAGTCTCCTTCATAGCTTCTTCATTTGTTGATCGTTGTTGTGATTTTTGGGTGTACTTTTTTAGTTGTCAAGCTTGCATTTAGGGTTCTTATGTTACTCATATGTTTACCATCTAATTTAATTATTTTAGGACAATTCAATATTTCTTTCGACATCTTTAGTTAAGTTACTTTAAGCTTTGGGAACAATTATAGGAATTTTCTAAATCATTCGCACTAACTTATAATGAAAATTCTAGGGATTTACAAGTGCAATAACAATGGTCAGGAGGAGCGAGGTTTTTGTAGAATCAAGCCCTTGTGAAGCTTTTCGAGGTCCTTATAGTCAATATCTTCATGGTAATCCATGGGAATCCTCATGGAGATTCTTGGTTGAGGCCTTAGCTCTTTGGTTGAGGTTCTTGATGAGACTTTTCATGGGCGTGTGGCTAGTACGTTATATCAATACTGAGCCTTTAGGTTTAACCTAATATTTCTTATCAATAACTCCAATTGTCAATATATGTTTCTTTAAAGTTGAACCATTATTATTTTAATTTTAATTATAATTATAAAAATATCAATTAAGATTTTCTTTTCAAATATAAAATATTTATTTTTTAAATCTTTTCTTTTAATCATACTTGATTTCTTTATTCCATTCTCATATGCTAATCACTACTTTAAAATATGAAAAAAACTAAAAAAGATACAACCGAACTTCAATAGATATAAAAGACTCTTAGCTACAACAATTTTAGCTTAGTTTTAACATCCAATCAAATACTATGTTTGGCAAGAATAAAAAAAAAATCTGAAATATAAATATGTATGTACTCTTTTATAAATTATTTGTCTAATTTTTTTTATAAAATTTGAATTCATCTACCCTTTTTTTTATATTTTATTTTGAAAATCATCTTTCGTAAAATACATATGAATTTTTGCTTTTTAATTATTATGAGAATTTTTTTTTAAAATTTCAAATTTTATTCAAATCAAGGAAAATATAAATAAAAAATCGAAAAAGAAGATAAATTCTTAATTACATATATGTATAAATATATCTTTGTCTTCTTTGTCCTCTCTTTGAGTTGGTTCAGTTCAGTTAAATTAAACCAGCAGAAGCAGCAAGCAGCATGGGGTTCGAATCATATTATGAAATCTCTCGCACCGCCGATTTCATTCGTAATGGAAATTCTCCAGAGTTGCTTGTACACTTACTACTACTTACACCCCACTTTAACATTAATTTCCTCAAGAAACCCTAATTATATTCCCTCTTCCGTATCAGAACTCCGAGGTTGCAATAAAATTTTACTTATTCCTATGAAAGTTTCGGGAAGTTATAGGATTGGTTCGTGAATTATTGAACGGCTCGAATGTATAATCAGTCGCGTGATCGAACATTAAAATACCTTTAATATTAACTTCTATAACCAGTTCAATGGTGACGGGCTGAATGGTCCCGATCGTGGAAGTTCCCCATAAGTTAATGCCGATGAAATTAGTATAAATGAGATTGGTTGATGGAGGATTGTAAACAATACGAAAATATGATTTTTACGGAACAATTTCGCTATCAATTTTTGGCAGGATTTCGTGATATTATATTGTAAGAACGGGAACTTTTCGGAAAACTATTCTTGTGATTGGGTGTGATATACCGCTTTTCTAAGTCCTTGTTGTTTTATCTTTGAGCAGTTTCCCGATGAGCTATTGAAGGATTCTACAAAAGTTGTACGCTGCCTCCGTAACAAGCTTCAGTCTTTTAGCAACTCTAATAGGGAGGAAAGTGGGGGTAGCAAGAATGTTGGATTGTTTGTTATGGCAGACACAACATTTGGAAGTTGCTGTGTTGATGAAGTTGGAGCAGCTCATATAAATGCTGATTGTGTCATACATTATGGACATGCATGCCTTAGTCCGTAAGTAACCTGAAGAAAGGCCAACCAGTGATTTTATAAAGTCGATGTTTATGTCTCTTACCTTACCTATGTAAAGCAAGCAAAAGAACAATCCTTGTTTTTTATGGGATAGTTGATCTAAATCATCTGTTTATGGTATACTTTATCTCTCCGGCTAATATCAGCTGGATTGAAAGGGGCAAGAATTGCCACCTGTTTAAGTTGTTTTGGGTGCAAATGTCACTTTGATTTTTTCTTTTATGAATATTTTGTATTTTATGTGTATATTTCTGGATTTTATTGATACAGGATGTGCTAGTATCATGATGAATGAATTGAAATAGAACAAGCTGGTTGCTTATGTAGCCACTAGCCAGATATTAATGTGCCCCTTTTCCAACTGCAGGACATCCACACTTCCTGCATTCTTTGTCTATGGAAAAGCCCCTATTAATATATCGAATTGTGTTGACAACCTGCTATCCCATGCTTCAAGTGTCAGTAAGCTATTGTGGTATGGTGCTGGTTCTTTTTTTTTTGGTTATTCCCCCCTGTTCTATTGCTTATATTGTTTTGCTGATGAGGACCCTTTTGTAATGGACTATGGTTTAGGACCATGAGACCATTAGAAATTACTCATGACTACCATCTAAAAGATTCTTCTTTTATTTTATGACGTGGGAAGAGCATGGAGTGGAATATGGAGGGTATTGCAAAAGTTTGGGACCTCCTAAGAAATGATTAACTAGTTATATTCCACATTGGAAAAAGAAAAAGTTTGTCTTGGAAGGATAACACTTCCATTTCCTTTCACGAGAGAATTGAAATTGGATGCTCTCTCAGTATGGAAGAAGTATAGTCTCAAAAACTTTTATGTGAAGTGATTTCTCATTAGTTGCTTTGAGAAGATAAAATGTTTTTGACCTACCATCTTCAGTTGAAAAAACTTTATGTATTCCTATAGTAAGTCCTTGTTCTAACTTACTCGACAATTGTAGGTGCTTTTTGGCCTTGAATATGCTCATGCCATTCGAGGTATAGAAGAAGCTACGTTTGAAGCACTAAAATCTGGTGGTTCAAGATCAGAGCTGCATTTCTCTGATGCAACCACTTCAGCCATATACCCATCAGAAAGTCTGAGAAATTTTGACCTCCCTCCATCTGCCGTCAGTGCAATGCTAATGAGGATACAAATACACCTGCTAGCACAAGTTATGCTATTGGTGGCTTAACGTGGAATTTGCCTCCTGGACGTAAAATGGATGAATGTTTGCTGTTTTATATCGGTTCTGACAATTCAGCATTTGGAAACGTGGTTCTGACTTTTAATGGATGTGAAATAGGTAAGAAATTTATTCCTGATATAACCAATGTTGGAGACTGAAATAATATTGAGGATTTACACCCTTGTGGGTTATTCTTATGCTTGAATAGGTATGATAGACATAAAAAACAATGGTCTGTAGATCATTCTCATGTTGATGAAAGTAAATATTTCCTTTTCTGGGGCAATTTCAGTAATTGAATTGATATATAGATACAATGTACATAGTAAATCAGCATCTTGCCTGCGAACTTCCATACGGAAGAGTAGAGGTAGCAACATGGAGCTGCTCTCAAAGCCTTCTTATCACTACCTATATGCTCAAAATGGAAGATGGTTAATTTCCAGCCAAGCTAAATGAACACATCACTCTTCTACTAGAAGCCAGCATCTACCTGTGTTGTATTTTGCAGTGAATGTTTTATAGAGAAATTATAATGTTTTTAAGAAATATATTGGTTTGGGTTTTTTCTTTTTTTCTTTTTTTTTTTTTTTTTGGCTGGGGTGGGATAGGAGGAGGAATCTAAACTAGGATGTCTCTAAGATAATGAATAGTAAGTCTCTTATTAAATGTGTTTAAGTGTACTCTGCTTTCATTCCTATCATTATCGCCATTCTTTTTTCATCTCACTTTCTACATGTTTGCCTTACATTTATTTCCATCCACATGCACAATAACAATCTTTGGAAAATAAAAAAGAATAACTTGGTGTGAAAAGAAAGAAAAAAAGAGTGGTAAATATATTATAATCTATTCTATTGAGAACAGGAATAATATGATGACATAAGATAAATATTGAACATTGTTGGCACATGAGAAGATGCAAGGAGTGTAGTGTCGATTATTATTCCCTGAATGAAAAATCACACTACAGGAGCCTACTTTTTATTTGTTTAGTATGTCTTTACTTTTTCTTCTTCTTCTTCCTTTTTTCCCCCATTATACTTATATGATTTATTAATTATTTATTTTATTGCTTCAAAATGAGGTCCATGTTGAGGAGTGTCTGTCCATGTCCCTTGCAAGGTTTTGGGTGTGTTTCAGAATTCAACTTGAAAAAGGGCTTCCATCCATATTTACTGGAAGCCCTTTTTGGATATTTTTTAAGTACTTATCCCGATCTGATAAAAAATATAAAATATAGACCCAAGACAAGAAAAAACAGGCTTTGTAGTGTATGTATCCCATTTTTTTAAGGGATGCTTTTTCCTAGTAATCAGCTTTGTTTAAGACATGGGTGTTTTACTTGCTCGTTTAGCTTGGGTAATGATTCCTTCCCAAGTCTTCAGATCTAGGGAAGTAGAGTTTCAGAAAAGTAAAGAAGCAAAGGGAAGTTTAAGTTGTGGAAAACTATTCCAAACTTTAACTTCCATGCTTTCGATTTCGTCCCTGATGAAGCAAACTGAAAAGTAGCTCAAATCTAGTCCTAGCATGCAGCGAAGGCAGTTTCCTTCAGTTTTTGTCTTTTATCTTTGGTGGCAAACAAATGGGAGATGGTTGGGGGCAGCTGCCAACCCTTTGGATTCTATAGCTAGGAAAATTTGGTCTTGCCTTTGTTTCTAAGGATTAATCTTCTTGTCTTTTTCTGTGTATTTGTCAAAGCATCATCTAAATACCCTTTTGTTTTGTTTGGTATTTAAACCAATCATTTGGGTTTCCTCTTGTTTCTGTATTGGGGAAATATCCTCTCTCTGTTTTTAATTAATATATATGCACAACCTGATATTACCCAAAAAATAGATTGAAAGGTGGAATGGAGGAGTGTTATTGCATACTTATTGCCAATAAAAAACTTTTGCATTTAAAGTTCCTGATTTCTCTAGCCATAGGAAGTTTAAGAACACACGGAAGAAAAGCACCACATTCTTCAGATATCTTTTCTATGATCAATTACAGATTTTCTCTCCCTTTGCTTGTCTAGTCAGGTATGATCCAGCAGAAGAATGCACGGTGGCTGATTTGTCTCAGCAAAGGAGGATTTTGAAGCGCAGGTGATAATTTACTCCTGCCTTCCTCTGTTCCTTTCGAATCTCACTTCCTTTTTTCTTTTCCTTTTTATTCTCCTATTGATAGAGTATATAGCTTTTAGATTTGCCCATGCCCTTTATTTCTAATGTAAAATTTGCTTGATTTTGATTTAGGTATTTCCTAGTGGAGAAAGCAAAAGATGCTAATATTGTGGGGATCTTAGTGGGAACACTTGGTGTTGGTATGTTCTTTTTTGCCCCTCCTCCCTCCCTTAAGTTGGTGGCATCCATATTCGTTAAGGCTGGCTGATTGGGAGTAGTTTACATATTTGTGTACTTTTCTACGGAAGATTGAACACACCAAAGACACGGTTGTTTCTATGAATTTCTATGACAGTTTTTAAGTTTTTCCACTGCCTACTCTTGTTCTAGTTAAGCATGAGATAGTCTTGCTGTTTAACTTATTTTTAATTTCAAACAATGCTTGCCTGCTTCCTTTATGGCTCTACTCAAAATTTGCAAATCTTGATTGTCAGATAATTTTGGGATGATGATGGTATTACGAGTCATGTGGATAGTGCTCCTCTTTAACTTATAGATTTACTTGCAGCTGGCTATCTTCATATGATACATCAGATCAAGGAGTTAATTATAGCAAGTGGGAAAAAGGCATATACTTTTGCTATGGGGAACCAAATCCTGCAAAACTTGCCAACTTTCCTGAGGTAACCTTTCTATGATGACAATTTCTGATCTTGTTATTGTTCTAGGTTGATATATCTGCTGACACTGCTGTACTTTTATGACAGTGTGATATATTTGTCTATGTTTCCTGCCCCCAGACTGCTCTATTAGATAGCAAAGAGTTTTTGTCTCCAGTAATCACACCATTTGAAGCCATGCTTGCTTTCAAGAGGTAATTCAAACAAGAGATTTGTGAGTGTGTTTTTATCTTTTCTGGTCCTCATATTGATATCATCAGTTATAGCAGTAAGGGATTAGGTATGAAGCTCTTAGATTTTCATTGGATATGCTTTGTTCTTAATATTCTGCTTTAAGCCATAAAAGGATCTGTTTTATGGAGATATCTTTATATTAGAGATGTCAGCTATAATGCAGCTAAAGCTTATATATTAAGAGTGGTTTTTTCTTATGGAATTTGGTTGATAACCTCCAATTGGCTAAACTTGTGTTTTCTCATTCTCTAGTGGAAGCCAGTGGACAGGGGCCTATGTGATGGAATTTGGCGAACTGATTAATTCATCTCCTGTTGAAATTAAACCTTCAGAAGAGGCAAGATTTTCTTTCCTTCAGGGCGGATATATAGAAGATCAGGATCCGCAGGGTATTCTTATTTGCTGATCATACTCTTGCTTTTTCTGATATGATAAGAATCAAAGATCTCACCCTTTTCTTTTCTTGTTCCATGAATGTCATGGCTTTTTAAATGTGATAAATTCTTACAAGGGTTTTATGATGAACAAACCAGTTTGGAAGATTGCTGATGTTTTTTCTCTATCTTTAACCATGACCAGAGAATGGCGTGGATGAAAATGAAGGAGCTCTTGCGTTGGCTAATGCAACTGAAAAGGTGCTCCAATTACGCGAGGGCAACTCTAAACTTTCCATCAAGGGAACTGCAAGATCTGGAGCAGAATTTTTCGCTGATAGGTCATATCATGGTCTTGAGTTAAATGGTACTAATTCTATACCAGAATCGTTTCTCCTTGGTCGGAGCGGTCGGGCGGCAGGATACAAGGATGAGAAGGCGAACTAGTACAGTAGTGATGGCCTTGTGCCCAATTCAGTAGCCACGGGCACCGAGGCGAGATTTGTTCTTTAGAGTTCCCTGGCCACAAGCTGAGCTTGAGACTTACTCTTACGAGTTTCCTTAAAGCAAGTGCTAAGTCCTGGTATCTTTCCACATATCCAGCAAGTCGGCTTGGGCAAAATCAATTTTGTAGAAAATTTTCGATGGACTTTTATTATTTTTATTTATTTATTTATTTTTTAATTAGGACTATACTTGATATCAGCTGTATAATATTTTATATTATCATCTTTCTTTATATTATATTTGTGTGTGTTATAATATACAACTAATCCATTGGTGGTTGGTGTTAAGGTATATGATGTATCCATCATCTTAATGCTAACTTGCTAAGGAGTATCAATTCTTTTGGTTTACTTGGATGGATGATTTCGACTATTCCTTGGGAAGAGCCGGGTGGTGTGTTGTGGGTTGGGAGGCGTAACAAGGGAAAATGAAGAGGAACTAAGGGCACAGCAGTATGAGGGGTAATTAGGGTTTTCGAAGTTTAGAGAGGAAACTGATAAGAATGATGTTGAAATTAAAGTACATGAGTTATTGTTGGATGGTAAAGTAATATCTAACTTGACTTATGAAGATAAATGGATTGGGCTGCACGAGGTCCATGTTACTACCAAAGGAGTTGGGTTGCAGGAACAATTAGCTGAAAAACTGGTTGACGTTGAGACCTCATACATAGGCCTTATTTAGATCAGGTCCAAATTCATTATTAGTTAATTACAGAATGTTAATAATTTAAGTTGTTATAGTTGTTACAACAAATTTGATGTGGCTATTGTTGCACATGGCGTTGATTTCATTTCTATTATTTTTAGATAGAGGAGCTAATTACTCTATATAAATGTATTATAGTGCAATCCAAAAGTAGATGAAAATACAGAAAGATTTTTGCTCCAAATGCTTGTATTGGAGTGCTTGTTTGCTTGAATTCAACTAAACATTTGAATTAATCTGTATTCAGGTTAATTTTTATCTATTATCACGTTTTCGTATCGCAATTGGTATCAGAGCTACTTGATGGAGCTGGTACTAATGGTTGAAGGCACTGAGAGCTCAAGAGGATGGAGGGATCCATGAAGAATTTGTTGAAGGAGCAGAATGACAAGACAGTTGGATAAACTTTTTTAAGAAATTACAAAAACAACAAATGGGTTTAGAGCAGCAATCTAAGGTAATTGAAGAAATCAAATCCAGCTTGAGGGTAAGGTGTGAGGCTGATGCATCACCCAGTTCCCTTAAGATTTTCGATGGATCAGCATGTTGGACATGGTGGATGGTGGTGCCTTGTCTGGTAATAGCATGGTCAGTAGTTACAGTTACTCATGCTAGTACCTTAGATTTCCCACTTTTAACGGTGACAATATCAAGAACTGGATAGTGAGGGCAGAGCAATTTTTATTTTGGATGGCACCCTAAATCATCTTAGGCGAAGGTAGCTATCATGCATTTGATGAAGGCTATGATTATGTTTCTTGCTTAAATTGAGACAAATACCAACCCCATTACTTGGGAGGAGCTTACCAGGCATTGCAGGCTAGATTCAATAAGCGAGTCTACGAAGATCTACGGCTAAGCTCAAGGAATTACAGCAAAGATTCCTCACATGACTACATATTAAATCATACACTTATTCGCCCGGAACCAACCAAGACCTAGTTGATAAGCTGCTTCTTAGTAGGCTGGAAATAGTTATACAATACACCATATGCATGTTCTAACCTAGCACCTTGTCCTAAGCTTATACACTAGCTAAACTTCAAGAAGCCACTAGCACTACCACCAAAACCATCACAAAACACAGAAACCCACATCATTCCCCAATTACCCCAAATGCTCCACCACCGTACCAAACACATCACCTACATATACTTACCGAACCACTACACAGAATACCTAGATCCTAAACACTGGTAACCAAAATAGAACCCCTGTCCAAAATACAAACACCACTAGGAGCATTTGCAGATTCTCCCAGAAGAATTGGAGGAGAAAAGGAGAAGAAGCAATGCTTCTGGTGTGATGAAGCCTTTAGGCTAGGTCATAGGTGCAAAAATAGAAGAATGAACCTCTTGATTGTGGGAAAGGATGAAGTGGAAGAGGAGGAAGTTTTAGTTGTAGAGGAGCTTGTGAAGTTGGAGGAAGACTTAGCTTCCTTAACTCTATGTGCGATGGATGAGGACAGTAACAATGTGGCACATAGCATGTAGGTCAAAGGGTATTTTAAGAAGAAAAGAATAAGCATCCTAATTGATACGGGGAGTTCATCTAATTTTATAGATGAGGAGTTAGCCAAGAGTTTGACTTGTAGAATGACGCTTGTTGAACCAGTCACTGTCAATCTAGCTAATGGAGTCAGATTTACAGTAACTACATGGTCCAACAATTCTATTAGAGAATGGACAAGGCAGAATTTAGCTTTGATTTCTATGCACTACGACTAACGGCTTATGATCTAATTTTAGGCATGCCATGGCTAGTTTCATTGGGAACGGTGTAATGGAATTTCAACCTATTAAAGATGAAGTTTCAATGGAGAGGACTAACGTACACTCCATAAAATGCATGAGGTAATCACCCCTGTTACTGATAAGGTACTGTCAACTATGTTGTCCACTTATAGTCCTGCACTTAAGTTACAATGCTGGGTAGTGAGTAATTTTATCTGTTAATGATCCCATGGTTGAACAATGTATGAATCCTGATATGATTGAGCCATTGGGAGAATTTTGTGACTTGTTTGAGGAACCAAGTTCTTTGCCTCCTATAACCATAGGATTCATTTGCAAGACGAAGCAGCTCCTATTAATTTGAGGCTCTATCGCTATTCTTCTATATAGAAGACAGGTAAGAGGGTAAGATTAAAGAAATGCTCTTAAGTGGTATCATACACCCTAGCCATAGTCCTTTTGCTTTTCTGGTTGTGCTTGTTAAGAAAAAGGACAATACATGGCGTATGTGTGTGGATTATAGGGATCTTAACACGTTAACTATGAAAGATAGACTTCCTATTCCTATATTGAAGGCTTATTTGATAAATTGTATGGGGTAAGGTGTTTTAGCAAACTGGACCTATGGTCGAGGTATCATCAGATTCTAATGCACCTGAATGACATCTATAAGATGACATTCTGGACTCATGATGGGCACTATGAGTTCCTAGTCATGCCCTTCGGATTAACTAACACCCCCTCTATATTTCGGGGTCTCATGAATGACTTGTTTAGACCTTATTTGAGGAAGTTTGTTTTAGTCTTTTTTGACGATATATTAGTGTACAGTCTTGACTTGGATCAGCATAAGGTCCATTTAAGGCTGTTGTTTGAAGTCTTGAGGGTAGAAAAGCTGTATCTTAAGAGAAGTAAGTATGTCTTCGGGTTAAACCAGATTGAATACCTACGTCACATTATTTCCAAGCATGGGGTAGCAATCGATCCCAAGAAGATAGAAGCAATAGTGAGTTGGCCAGCTCCTACTAATGTAAAACAACTAAGAGGATTCTTTGGGTTAGTAGGGTACTACAGGAGGTTTATACATGGTTTTGGGATCATAGCCAAACCACTTACGGATTTGCTTCGTAAGGATCAATTTTCCTGGAATTTGAAAGCCCAAGGAGCATTCACCAAGCTGAAGGACACATTAGTTAAATCCCTATTTGTGTTTACCTGATTATACAGGAAATTCACCATTGAGACTGATGCTGTGGTGATAGGATTGGAGCAGTATTGATGCAATAGAATCACCTGATTGCTTATATTCACAAATCTCTTGCACCTAAGCATAAAGGAATGTCAGTTTATGACAAGGAGTTATTAGCCTTGGTGTATGCCATTGATAAGTGGCGACACTACTCGTTAGGAAGGTAGTTTGTCCTAAGAATAGACCACCAATCTCTCAACTATTTATTGGAACAACGATTGGTAACGCCTAATCAAAAGAGATGGCTCACTAATTTATTGGGTTTAGACTACTCAATCGAGTTTGAGAGTGGGAAATCCAATAATACAGCAGATGCCTTATCCAGAAGTAAAGGAACTCAGTTGAATCAGCTTTCTATCCAAGCTATCGTTCCTGAATTAATGGAAGAGATTAAAGAAAGTTGGAATTTACCCCACGGGTATAGTAAGGTTATTGAGCAGCTTAAGAGTGGTCAGGAGGTCAAACATTTCAGCTTTAACTAATGAGTATTGAGAAGAAAAGGGAAGGTGATAGTGGTTCCATCCGAGGAACTAAGGAAGAAGTTATTAAATTTGTATTGTGGTGGGGCCTTGGGTGGTCACGCTGGATCACAAGCGACTTATAAAAGGATTGCTATGGTTTTATATTAGCCTAAGTTGGAAAGGATGGTTCGATAATTTGTGAGGTGTTGTGATACCTGTCAGAAATTTAAGTTTGAAAATGTGGCATATCCTGAGTTGTTATAAACATTGCCAGTGCCTAATGAGTGTTGGCAAGATATCACCATGGACTTTATAGAAGGGCTTCCTAAATCAAATGGAAAGGAAGTGATTTTGGTAGTGGTAGGTAGGTTGAGTAAATATGCACATTTTTTTGACTTTATCTCACCCTTACATAGCTTTGCAGGTGGCACATTTATATTTGGAGCAGGTGTATAAGTTGCATGGCATGCCTAAGACTATCATTAGCAACACAGATCCAATTTTTGTCAGTTCTTTTTGGAAGGAGTTTTTGAGTTTGCAAGGAGTATCACTTAACTTGTCCACTTTTCCCATCCTCAAACTAATGGACAATAGAAGTGGTCAATAAGTGCTTGGAGACCTATCTTAAATGCATGACAGGGGAATTTCCTAGTCGATGGAGTCATTTCATACCTTGGCAGAGTGGTGGTACAACAGCAACTATCACATTGGCCCTAAATGCACTCCTTTTCAGATGCTCTATGGGTACCTGCCCCCATTACATTTACCCTATGTTCCTAGAGCTTGCAAATGCTATAGTAGAAAGTATGCTTACATACAGGGAGGACATGCTAAGGATGTTAAAGTTCTATCTTAGAAGAGCTCATACGATGAAACAAGTGTGACAGGAAAAGAAGTGAACGTGAGTTCAAAATCGAGATAGAATGTTGCTTAAACTACAACTCTATAGGCAAGGATCACTCAGACACAAGAAGGGACATAAATTAACTCAAAAGTACTACGGGCCATATAAAGTAATAGATTGAGTAAGAGAAGCAGCTTACAAGCTAGATCTTCCTCCTAAAGTGGCTGTGCACCATACTTTCGCTTCTCACAGCTAAAGCTCCACCATGGATCTCGACCAGAAAAGGCACCTCCTTTACCTGCGGAGCATGAAGATCAAGTGTTAGAACCATTAGCCATCTTAGATTGGTGGATGGTGAAGCGAAAAAATAAAGCTGAAATAATGTTACTCATCTCTTGGAAGAATCTCTCTCCTTCAGAGGCTATGTGGGAGTTTTTCAGCGATTTAAAACTACAGTTTCCTAATTGTCCCTTGTGGAGAAGGGATTTTGAAGAAGGGATTGTAACAGGGGAGAGTGAAGAGGAACTAAGGGCACAATAGTATGAAGGGCAATTAGGGTTTCCGAAGTTTAGAGAGGAAACCGATAAGAACGATGTTGAAATTGAAGTACATAAGTTACTGTCGGATGGTAAATTAATAGCTAACTTGACTTATGAAGATAAATGGACTGTGCCACACGAGATCTATGTTACTACCAAAGGAGTTGGGCAGCAGGAAGAATTAGCTAGAAAAACGATTGGGGTTGAGGCCTCATACATAGGTCTTATCTAGATTAGGCCCAAATCCATTATTAGTTAATTACAAAATGTTAATAATTTAAGTTGTTGTAGTTGTTACAACAAATCTGACGTGGCTGTCGTTGCACATGCCACTTATTCCATTTATGTTATTTCTAGATAGAGGAGCTAATTACATCTATATAAATGTATTATAGTGCAACCCAAAAATATATGAAAAATACAAAAAGATTTTTGCTCCAAATACTCGTATAAGAGCGCTTGTTTGCTGAATGCGAGTAAACATTTGAATTAATCTACATTCAGGTTGATTTTTATCTTATTATCACGTTTCCGTATCGCTGGAGGTGTGGTGTGGGAATTCTTCTCCAAATTTCAAGCCAATGAAATGTTTTAAGTTGTGATTTTTGAGGATTAAGTCTTTCCATTTGGTTATATTTGTTAGGCGAGAAACAAATGCCTGTTTTGTTGCTATTCATGAATTTCCTGTTTAGTTAACATTTTATGCATAATTTCTAATATATATTAAACAAACATTCTATAATATAAATGTTATCAAATGTGTAAGCAATAAAATTAAAAAAATAAAAAGGAAAACCATTTTGTATTATTGTTAGCCGGCTTCACTCTTCAGCCTCCAGACCCTGATGGCTTGAACTCGATGCACTTCAACAGACTGGATTCCGTGACCCACCACCTTTATCACCCTTTGAAGTTTGAACATATCTTTCTCATCGTCCTAGCTGCTGGCGGACCAACAAAATTCACGTCTTTCGACCTCCCCTGGTCCTCATATATTGTTGGGCCAATTTAAGGTGCAGATTTTGGCTTAACATATAATTCAGAAGTTGGGCCCGATAGTGTTTCCTAATTAGCTCTTCTAGTTTTTATTTAATTAAGCCTATTTTTATTAAGGGAAGGCTCAATCAAGATTCAAGGTTTTGAGCCTTTGAACTAAACAATTTTGTATCAGGGACCTTGATTTGTTGGTTAAACAAATTTCATAATTAGAGTATATATTAAATTTGACCCAATGAATAATGCTAACGAAGAATATTCGTTTGACTTCAAAAAAAAAAAAAATGATAAAAGTGAGTTGGACTAAAAAATTTAACCTGCTTTAATATGCGGGCCATTTTGGCAACCCATGAGTTAAAGCGGGCTAACCTACTTGTAGGTCAACTTGGCCTACGAATCCAAAAAAGTTTCTTTGTTTGTTTGTTTGTTTCTTTTTTTTTTTTTTTTTCTAATCACAAATGGTACCTGAACTTTGTCTAAATATGTAATTATGTATCTAAACTTTGAAATTGATCTATTTAGTTATTAAATTTTAAAATCAATCAATTTAGTATCTGAAAGAACTTTTCCTATACTCTAACTATATCTTTATCGAGTTATTTAGATACTAAATTGACCAATTTATTGTTTTTTAGATACTAAATTGATCAATTTCAAAATTTAGGTACCTAATTGCATATTTTATCAAAATTCAGATTTCATTCATGATGTTATCTTTTTTTCTTTTAAATATAAGTAAACCCATGAAAGTTAAAAAATTAAATAAAATAAAAAAAAACTAGTTATAGTAAATAACTATATGTAAGTATACATAAAAAATATAGCTAAATTAAAAGAATAAGAAAGTAAAACAATAATGTTAAATAAGAATTTTTTCATCCTAATTTTATGTGTATATTTTAGTCTTTATCCATTTTTTTTATCTCATATGTGAATAAATTTTGTAATTTTGATTAAAAATAACATTTATAGTTAGTGTCGTTACATTGTTAAAATTTTGCCAAAAAAAAAAGCCTTAGCGGTTTGGTGTGTTGGCCCGCATAACCTACTACCAACTTTTCGTGCTTGGTGGGCCAAAATCTTTTCCCTACTATATAATGCAAGCCAAAGTGGGAAAGCAGGTCGACCTACATAACTCGTAGGCTACAGTAAGCCAAGATGGGTTGGTCTATTTAGTTTGCTTGTACAACTCTAGGTAAATGAAATCCTTGACTCATTAATTATAAAATAATTAGGTTCTTAATACTCAACTTAATTTTTTATAAACTCATAATCATAAATTCAATTGTCTTATACAACCACACCTATATATAGTTATAAAATAATAGTAAGGAAAATTATATAATATCCTACAAACTAGAAAATAAAAATAAAATGTCGTCATAATATCCTTATAATTGAAACTAAATAAAATCTTAATAACATGTCATTTAATAACTTATTTTAAATGTAAACCCCTATCTAAAACATAAATATGTAACTAGAAAATAAAATCTTTGAAAAAATTGAAAAATTTGATGATGTTAATGCCAAAGCTAATCGAATTTTCATGACTTGAAACTTGATTTGAATCTTTATCGTACCTTCATAGTGAACTTGTTGCCGTGCTTGCGCCAATTTTCAACTCTTCAAAACCAAAACTTGTGTGTTAAAGAAAAATCACAATATATATGTTTATAAACACATAATATAATATAGGAAAGTCAAGTTGCTATTTTTTAAGAGAAATTTCAACGGTTATTTTTTATATTTTTTTTTCTGAGATTGCTTTATTTACTCTATTATTAGAGCTAATTAATATAAATGTAATTATAATATTTAAATAAATTATTATTATCAATCATGTATTGATAATATATCAATATTTATTTGTGATACATGATATCCATGCAGATAAAAGTAGAAGTGTATTTATTGTATTCTTAGATTATTCAACAAAGGATATATTTACTATTATTAATAAAACACTTATCCAAAAATATGTATATGGAATTTTATAAACTCGTAGAGATTAATAAAATTGTTCATTTTGTTAAAAAAAAATTCAGATTTATAAATATAGCATAAATACTACTATATTAGTACCAGATAGTTCTTCTTATTTTAGTTTTGAAACTCACCTACGGATTAATTATTGGGGTAAAATAATTATACATTGATTTAAATTTTTTCGGCTTGCTCTTTAATATTATTTTGACGTTGTCCGCAGTCATTTTATCTACAAAAAGTTAAGGACGTGAATTAGTAAAAACTGAAAAATATATACATATATAAAGAATCTTTTCCATTATTAATTGTTTAACTTAACATGCTTTCTACGTCAATGCTCAAGAAAGCCAACGATGACTGCTTCCAGCTTCGAACATTAAAAGTTATCATAATTGACTTTTCAACCCTTCAGATGGAACAACTTGTTGAAAAACATCGGCGCCGTTACACATAACACGATATACATATCCTGGGCAAGGATCAATTATTATTTATAGATAATTATATTATTAAATTATAAATAATAATTATTACAAATATATTATTTTTTTTAATATATTAAAGTATGGTTGTTGACCATGTGTATATACAAGTAATATTTTTCCGTTGACGTATTTTGTATCTGTTGTTTAGTTTATGTCGCACCTAGAAAAAGTCAATCTTCTTAACCCGCCATCCACCGCTTTTGTCAAAGAGGCAAAGGCTATTGACTTCAAATTTATCTCACATCTTATGTTTACTACTATATAAATATATATTATATATCTAATTTCATAACCCCATTTCACAAATCATATTTTCTAATCCTATCATTAGTCACAAATACACACTATAATGACAAAAAACCTTCCTATCACCCCATTTCTAATTACCTTGCTCATTGCTATTGTACTACCAAATCATCAAGTTTTATCTCAAAATTGTGGCTGTGCCTCAAACCTATGCTGCAGCCAATGGGGATACTGCGGGACCGGGGAGGACTATTGCGGAACCGGCTGCCAAGCCGGTCCGTGTTATGCAACACCTCCACCACCTCCTACTAATGATGTGGTGGTGGCGGATGCTGTGACGGATGAATTTTTCAATGGGATAATAGGGCAGGCTGCTAATACATGTGAAGGGAAGAATTTCTACTCAAGGGCAACTTTCCTTAGTGCACTTGAGGATTATTCCAATTTTGGTAGGGTTGGAACGGTTGATGACTCGAAGCGTGAGATTGCTGCGTTCTTTGCTCATGTCACGCATGAAACAGGATGTAAGTGGTGTTTGCCTTCTAATTTATCACCATTAATTGCATTATATGAGTAAGGCTGTTATATGGTTTGGATGATTCTAGAAACCCTTTTTCTTTAGGTTTATTAAAGATGTTAGAATTATTAAAATATTTATGATACCATAAAGTCTTAAAACAATGTGTTTATACTTGTAAAAAGAGTTTAGATGGTAAAATTTTTGGGTAAATTATGTCAAGATGTATTAATATTTGGAGGTAAGTTTATTCAATATAACAACTTTTTAAGTGGTGAAAAAGAGCAATCAACATTTATGAGGTAAATACGTTTAAGATATCAATATTTCGAATTGTTAAAAATAGGAATAAATGTTTTATAAGGTGAGTCAAATAAGGTATTAATAATTTATCATTATTAAAAATAAAAGAAAGTTAATTATTGGGCACCATTATAATTTTGATAGTGTTTAATGGATGTATAAATAATTTAAGCATAATTATATTAATTAAACCTTGAGTGAATTAAAATTTTAACATGATATAATACTATATATGCAGATTTTTGCTACATTGAAGAAATAGATGGTGCATCTAAAGACTATTGTGATGAGACAAACACACAATATCCATGCAACCCGAATAAGGGCTACTATGGTAGGGGACCTATCCAACTATCTTGGAACTTTAACTATGGTCCGGCTGGCCAAAGCATTGGGTTTGATGGACTGAACTCTCCCGAAACGGTGGCAACCGACCCACTTATTTCGTTCAAGACCGCCCTTTGGTATTGGATGAACTTTGTACACTCTGAAATGAGCAAGGGGTTTGGAGCCACCATTAGAGCCATAAATGGTGCAATTGAATGTGATGGAGGTAACCCTGCAACAGTTCAAAAGAGAGTTCAGTACTATGAGGAATACTGCAGCCAGCTTAGTGTAGCTCCTGGTGACAACCTCACATGTTAGTTTCCTAGGTTAGCTAGGAAAATGATTTGTTAAAGAAGAATGATTTTCTTTCTATTTCCTTTTGATTAATAATTCCTTCTTGGTATTATGTTTTATATCACATGAAATAAGAAGAAATTATTAAAAGGTATTTCATCACATTTGTTGTGAGATCAAATACAAAATTTGTTCAAAAATTTTATGAGGAAATTCTTTTGTAAAGTGAGATATATATATTTAAAAATATGAAAAATTTTAAATTATTTATTTAGTTTAAAAAAATTAAAAAATACTTCAATTCAAAAATATTATGTATAAAAAAAAAAGTTCCGCCATGTATTACATACAAAATACTTAATACGTGAATTATATTATTACTTTTTTGATTTGTGCACCCACGTCAAGGGGCATCACTACTAATACATATAGATAAAACGATGCACCATAAGATCTAGCAATTTTGGTGGAAGAAAAATGCCTTGTGAGAAAAATATATTAGTGCATTCTAGTATATTTTATAGGACTCTAATCTTGTAGAAATTGATTACAAACCAACGTAAGCAACACAAATTAAGGAAACACACGTATGATTTCTAAAAGAAATTTTTGTATCCTCTTAACCAACATTTATCATTCTAATAGCCAAACGTTTTTTTAGTGGAGAGAGTTAGAAGTGAATTAGACACATATTGGCTAAATGGAGGCTAATGAAACTTTGATAAATTGTCCCATTGAATTCACTTATACATTTTGATAAAAGAATAAGTAATACATCCATATTGCAACCCATTAAAAGTAGATTGTGTCATGATACTAATAGGGAGCCTAATAAGTTTACACTAAAGTCATCATATTAAGTATGCATTCATAGTATGAGAATCGTCTTATAAGTTAAAGTTTGCAAGACTATACCTAATTATCTTTTTTTTTTTTGTTAAATTACTATGAATACAATATAATCATTCATCCAAATGTTTCCAAGGTACTACTACCTACAGTTTGTTAGAATTGCAAAGCATCGATATCCCCTACCAAATAGTAAAATTGAGTATTATCCTACAAAAGATGAAGTCTCAAGTAATTATGTAATTATTAATTTATTATATTCTCAGTTGATCTTAAATGTGACCTATCTTTCCTTCTATCATCAAGAAGTCTGATGGAGAAGCACTCTTCACTAAATCCTAACCCAGTTCTAGCATGCATTAATCCTACAAAGGACTATAGATGTGTAAGCAAATCACGGCTTAGTGAGTTACCTTCATAGCCACACATTAAGCAATAATAAACAGCTATTTAAATAAAAATATGCAATGTCAAAATCTAGCATAAAATGTAATTATCGTAGTTGGTTGCCTATAATCTAGGTAAAGTATGGATTTATGCCCTTTGACACTAGAAAATAGTGTTGTGTCACCAATGCTTAGGTGAATTAAAGTTCAATATAGATTAACCAATGCCTTTGCAAGAAAACATGATAATTTAGAACATTCTTTTTTCCCCCCTTAGCTCATAATCTATCTTGGATCTAGACAAATGTTTACGATGAAGGAAATGTGCCTTTTTTAATAAAATTGACTCACCCAAAACAAAAAAAGAAGTAAAAATTATATTCAATTACCAATGAATTACCCATAAAGCAAAACCTTAATTCTATTGCAATAAACAAGATAAGAAAACCCATATGCCATATTCTTTACAATACCTTCATATAGTTCCACACTTGAAGCTAAGGGTGTGCACGGTACGATTCGGTTCGGTTTGGTTTGCACCTCGAATTGAATCATACCATATTTTACAGTTTTTTTCTTTTAAATTCAAACCTAACCATACGGTTCGGTTCGTAAGTTTTTCGAACCGAAAAAAACTGTTTGGTATGATTTGGTTTGCAGTTTGAACCCTTTTTATTCATAAATTAAAAAATATATTCTATCGAAAAACTTCAATTATATATTTCTTATCATTAATGCAAATATAAATAATAACATTTTAAATTAATTATTTACCAAATAAACATGCAAAACTTATAATAAAAAAGAGATTTCATTCATTATAAAATTATAATTATGACTAGTCTTATTTTTTTTTTTAATTATCTTCAATTATAATGGTGTACTAGACTTTATCCCAATATAAGATATAAAATTTAATTCGTTGTATGCTTCTAACTAACATATTACCAATTATATAAATTAATAAGTAACTAAATAATAGAAGTAGATTAATTAGTAAGACAAATGGAAAAGACATATAGAGGAGTTAGAATATTAGAGGCTAGAATCTAAAATCTATCTTATTGTAGATAATATAATAATTAAAATATATTCTAAAAAATCCAATTTTATTCTAATGAATAACATATATCTAAGTCACAAAGTTTTAAAACAATTAATTTTTTACAAATTTTAAAAAAATTAATTTATAAAAAAATTAATTGTTTTAAAATTTGTGAATTAGATATATATCATTAATAAAACAATTAAGAGTAAAATACTATGCTTAATTTTTTTAATATATAAAATGGTTTGGCTAACCAAACTACAAACTGAATCGTTTAAAAAAAAAAAATCAAAATTTCAGTTCAGTTCGATTCGATCCGATTCGGTTCACGGTTTGGTCAGTTTTTTTATACAACTCTACTTGAAGCTGTCATCGTATTAGTCAAGAAAAACACCCGAAAACTCTCTCATAAATGCTTTACGCGTTCATCTTGCAACATATATTCGTTATAACACTCATAATAATGATCACTTCCTTTAATCCCATCTCTACCAACTTTTCCTCCAATCTCGTCTTTCTAAATGCATTGTATGTGTGCTTCATCATTTATGGTGAATGGTGTGGGAATCTTTCAAGTGAAGCTACTATTGGAGACACCTATCTTGGAGGTGAGGACTTTAAAAACAAAACAATGGTTGAACATTTTATACAATTGTTTAAGTGAACACATTTAAGGAATGCATCTTTAGCATTTAAACTAAAATCACATTCTTTGAATGCACCTTTTGCAACTATACAAAAGGCCAACTCAAGGAATACATCTTCTTTTTGTTCGGGAATATATTTTAAAATATCGTATTTTGATTTTTTTAAATGTTATTTCCATACAAGTCCCTTTTTTTTTTTTTCTATCTAAAATGATGATGAGAATGATGGGATTTACCTAAAAGAACAAGGTAAGAAAAAAAAAAAAAAAGAAGTGATGTCGTGTTAAAAATTTATCCTTTGTAAAAAGGAAAAATATTATATTAACGCATTACATTTTTTATGAGTGGTGGTTATATATAAGTATTTTTTAGACAAATAATATATTAAAATAATAAATTATTTTATAAAAATTATACATGTGTTAGAATCTTATCAATATTTGTATGCTATTAATCAATTCATGTATGTAATAACTCAAGATTCCATGCACACCGATTCTAAAATAGTTTTCCTTCCTGCTAGGCTAAGCATATTGGCTTTCCAACTAATCAGTTTGGATTTAATCTTGTCTAGCATAAATCCTATTTCATTGGTTGAGATATCTCCATTCTCCCAAATTGGAAAACTTGGATATTTTCCAATTTTATTATCTTCCACTAATCATACTAACTATAAAATCTTGGTTCTATCCTCCACCTTGATGTTAGGAGAGAATATAACCTATGATTTTCCTTGATTTATTTTTTCCTAAAATTTTTCCAAAAGATTCCATAAACTTCTACATACATCTGCATTTTCCAATGTTGCTTCCCCCTTAAGAATAATATCATCTACAAACACGAGGCGGGACATTTTTAATTTTGAGCTTTTTAGGTATATTAGTTTCCACCAATTCATTTGAACCAAAAGATTAATAGCTCTTCTTAGCCATTCCATCGCTAATATGGATAGGTATAGAGACATAGGATCACCTTATCTTAAGCCCCTTGAACCAGTAAAGATTTTAGACATATACCTCCATTTATAATAACTTCAAAACTAATAACTTCAAAACTTGTGGGGTTTAGACATGAAGTTATCAAATTGATCCATTTGTTTGGGAACTTTAATTGTTGGACCACCTTGATAATGAAGTCTCATTCCATTATGTCATAGGCTTTCTCTAGGTTCAATTTCCAAACCATCCAACCAATTTTCTCATATTTTCTTCTCACTCTAGCCATTATTTCTTGTAGGATAATCGCATTATCTGATGCAATGAGACTGGGAACAAAACAGCTTGTGTTGGCTTAAAGAATATCATTTAGTAAGGGCGTAGTTTGTTCACTAAACCTTGGATAAGATCCCATAAATTGTGGTGAGAGGCTCACAGGTCTAAATTCTGAAACCTTATAAGCCCCAACATGTCTTGGAATGAGAACGATAATTGTTTTATTAAATCCAGGATCCATATCTCCCTCATTCTAGTATTTAGATAGCACAATGCAAAATCCAAGCCTATAATGTCCAGCAATGTAGGTAAAATGCTGAGTTATAACCATCCCAACTAGGAGTCTTATCCTTTCCTATAGACTTTAGTCCTTTCCAAATTTCTTCATGACTAAGGTGTCTAGTGAGAAGCTCCTGCTGTTCTTACATAAGCACCTTTCCCCTAACATTAGGTAAACCATCCAGGTTAGCCTCCATTTTACTGGATTAGAATAAATTTATGAAAAAATTTCTTATCATCCCCTCCATTGTCTTGCCATCTATATGCCAGGCATCCTCATCGTCCATCAGACCACATATTTTATTTTTCACTCTATGAGCTAAGGTTGAGGTATGGAAGAATCTAGTGTTCCTATCTTCCTCAACAATCCACTTGATTCTAGCCTTCACAACCCATAAGAGTATTTCTTGATTGAGAACATCATTTAGTTCCTTCTTGAGAGAAAGCATAGTGTTCTAGAACTCCTGGTCCTTTTTTCCATCATATTGATTTTCCAATCGAGTTAAACCTTCAATGATATCACTTTTCCTAAGTTGTATGGTCTGACGTACTAGGTATTTTTCACTCAATCCTTATTTTTTTCATAGGTACAGGTGAAGATTCTATCATTTATGATCTAACGGGATACAATGTATTTGTGGATTATGTGGAAATCGATAGTGGATTTGACCCTTCTACTGATAATTGAGATCAGTATATTATGAATAGTGGATCAAGGAGAAAAACCTTGTATTTAATTAGTTATCTTTGAGAATTTAATGATTTTTAAGAGATTCTTTTGTTTCTTTAAAGTTGACTTGTTTAGTTTATGATTTAGAAGAATTGATGACATTTTATTTTATGAGTATCTTTATTTGTGAGATTTTGGAGATATTGAGATATATATATTGATGATTAGAAATTATAACTTTTACGTGTCAATCTTTGGTAGTGACACATGGCAGGCTGATAATGCCTTAAGTTAGGGCGTTACAGTAACATTGAGCCTAACAATAATTGTTTAAATCCCATTAATTAAAAGACATACTATAGTTATGCATTTATTTATATACAATCACTTGTATTTTTTTAGTTGTTATATTAGTAATATGGTAATATAAAATATTCAAGATACAAATAAATTCCAACAACATAAAAAAAAGTTACATGTTGTTAAGAAAGAAAAGTCCACTTTCATTAGAAGTTTACATAAACTCAACAATATATGATTTGAAATATATTTATATTTGTGTTGTTAATAGTGACACATTAAATCGTGAATAGGAGATAAATTTGTTATTATTCATGCGAAAATAGTGGCCAAGTGGTATGTCAAAAATTAATGTAGTCCAATGAAGACTAACAGGACATTGGGGAATGTCCACCCATGGATGATGTCAATCGGGAATGGTACATCAGCATTTCCCATATGAACTAATATGAGTGCAACAAGAACATGTATAAGAGCAAATGATGTAAATGGGTTTGTAATGGGCCGTGAAGGTATTCTTTATCAACTAGTACCATCAAATGGTCCTACTTTGAACACTTAACATGCAGGTGTAGGAGATGATGTAGGGTGCAAAGGAGCAAATGTGGGTGATGGTTCTGCCAATGGAAATTAGATAATAAGAATAAACTTTTATTTCATTTTACGATGGATGTTATTAGAATTTTTTTTTTCTTTTGTGTTTGTGATAAATTTGTTTTTCCTTTTTATTGGTAACTTCTATGTTAAATTGTAATTTTCAAACCTTATTGCACTCAATGTAATGAAGTACTCAAATTTGATTTGTATTCTCCTTTTAATTATATGTCAACATTAGTAAAAGCGACTACTAGCTATATAAATTAGATAATGAAAATAATTTCTAATCAAACGATTTTTAAACATAAAAAAAATATTGCTTTCTCTATTGCAACGCAATAGTTTGTTTTTCCACAGAAAATGTTGCTGGGATAGATTATATTGACCTTAGAGTATACCTATTTATCAGTAAGTGGTGATACGTTTAGATGGAAAAAATTTTGTAATCTCAGAAATACTGTCCGCATTCTGTCTCAGTCAATAGACACTTTGATGTATTAAATAAATTAAAAATAAAAATATTTTTAATATAAAGCAAACAGTTATTATCACTTCATGTACATGTATCGCGTTATTATTATTTGGAATATGATCGAGACACAATAGTTGGGACAACAAACTTTTTTGCCTTTGAGAAGTGATATAAGAAAGGGTATAATCCCTTATGTCCTTTCTAGTTGAATAGAAAACTTACAGTAAGCTAAAACCCAAAATTATTTCCCGTAGATTATTATGAACACCCTTGCTACAAGCGCCCAGTCATACATCAAAATTTTGCAATGATGTACATTGACGATAGGACGTGTCATAGGTAGTCCTGCATTATCCTACATATACACCCAATTAACGTAGCCACAATGTTCTTCATAGATTACACAGTTTAATATGTTGATTTGAGGTCAAGCAAAAGTAGCCATCCCTCCAAATAACCCCCCAGGCAGACCGATTAGCTCTATTCTGTTTCGTTGGCTTGATACCTATCTAATATTTTGGCTTGACACCCAGATTAGCCTCCCCAATTCGACTTGCTTTACTGGTTCCCCACAGGAAATTATGATTTCCTTGATCAATGACTACCACAGATGTTCCCAGTATTATTGCCATTAAGTTATTAGATAATCAACCACCCATAGAGAATCCTTCAAGGTCATCACCTAGATTTCTCACGAGATATCATTATGTGTTTTCAAATATAAATAGAAAAGGATGATAATTTGCTATACAAACTTGCTCTCTCGATCTTATTTCGGCGAATAAATACTTTCTACGTAATATGAACTAATAATTGTTATTTGCATTATTTTAAAGATTTTTTTTTTCACACATGACACGTATTTATTGATGGGAACACCAATATAACAGCATTTTTAAGACAGCAAATTCTCGTCAAAATAGAAAATAAGTAACTTTCATTAACTACATAAAAAATACAATGTTTCTGCGGATATTTTCATACTCTTGTACAAAACAAATGAAAGACGGTGACAAAAAAGAAGCGTTACGAAGCTCCGTCAGAATCTCGTATCTAATAGTAGTTATGCTAAATCCGTTCTACTGGTCATTCTACGATCATCCATTCCCTTGCCTGGCTTTATTATATATCTACATAAAGAAATATCTCCAAATTGGCATCCCACGCCCACTGGAGAATCGAGTCTAGGTATTGTGAAAATTCGAACTCGACTTTGTTAAATTTGATTGGACTCATTTTTTCTTTTCTTTTTTTTTTTTTTTTCATATACAGATATATACTATCCTAAATAAAAAATAGAGTTAATGCTATGAATGGTATCTGAACTTTAACAAATATATAATTAGTATCCAAATTTTGAAATTGATCAATTTAGTATCTGAACTTTGAAATTGATCGATTTAGTATCTAAAAAAACTTTTCATTCACGTCAACAATACCTTCGTTAAGTTCTTTAAGATATTAAAGTGATTAATTTCAAAACTTTTCAAGTATTAAATTGATTAATTTAAAAATTCAAGTACCTAATTGTATATTTTGTCAAAATTTAAAAAGCACTCATGACATTATCCCTAAAAAATATCAATATCAAAACATGGTTCGAATACAACTAATATTTAAATTTAACCCAAATTTAATTAAATCCATAATCTAATAAAACTAAAGCATTGTGAAATTTGAGTTTAATTAGTTAAATCTTAAAGCAAATTTAAATAGATATAAAACCCAAATCAAGTAACTGATTAAGTATTTTTTTTATAAGGTGTTTTCAAAAGATTTTCATTTTACTTGATTGTGTCATGTTGAGGTGGTTCTTTGTGATACTTGAGCTTTTGTTTTTCATTTCCATTTTCTTTATGCGATCCAAGATATAGTCCTTCGTATGATCTTGTGATGAAGGCACTTGGATGCTAATATCAATCAATCGACTTCTTAACCCTTGATATGGAGGTGCAAATTCATTCTATACATGGTTATCGGATGATCACAAATATATGTTGCACTAATTTTTTTAATCATGCATGGCATATGTTCTATTTAAACACTCGCTTAATTATTGCGTGAAAGGTATTGTAAGAGATTAATACCACTATGCTAGATGTAGTTTACATCTTTGCAATGCTTTACTTTTTAAACATAGGTTGTGGGTCACTCAAGGTCAGTCGAAACCCTATGTTGGCATATAATGGGAGCATTGAGAAAAGTAGGCTTGATTAGAGTGATCATTTCATTCATTGCCTTTTGTAGAGACTTCATAGTTATATTATGAATTGTACTCATATTATTATTGTTTCTAGTACTTTCATATCTATGTGAGGCTTATTACCCCGAAGTTGTATTATCTTTTAACTTGCTGTTACTATGCCACTATTCAATCAACTGCCTAATATTATCGAAGAATTTGACATATTCTAATGGCATCTTTAGGTAGATGGTGCATCTTTTATACTATATTGGAAGCCTCTAAGTGATATGGTGTCAATTTTAGGTACCAGCATAGTGTATGGTAGGATCGTCACATGTTGGGTGCTTTGAGATGTGGTAAGAGGAAATTATTTCTAGCCTTATCTCGCATTATGATTTTCTAAGGTTGTTATCGATCTTTTGTGGAAACACTTAAGTAACACCTAAAATATGCAAAACAACAATAACAGAGTGCAATAAATAAAGAGAGTTGGTAAAAAAAGATAGCACCACAATTTAACGTGGACTTTAATCCATCGTCTAATCTTCATAGTTCACACAATGCCTCCAAAGAGGATTTCGCTCATACTTTATTCAATTCAATAAACAATACTCCACAACAATGATGTAAAAACAGGACTGGCTCGGCCAGTTCGACCTAGTTCAACCAAAACCATCCTTAGAAACAGGTTGGTCCATAATATTAGCTTAGTTTTGGATTGAACTGGCTAGACTTGGGTGACTCGGCTGGTTCAATCTTGACCCAATTGACTTAGTCGAGTCATTTAGGTCTAAACACACTAATTTAAAGAAAAAAAAATTACTGTTGCAATTATTCACATGGCTTGAGTTGGTGCTCTTCGAAATTTAAATCCTTTGCGGTCCTTGAAAAAATTAAGGAAACAAAAAACAAAGAGGGACCTTAATTAAACTAAGAAAACAAAAACAAAGAAGGATTTCAAACTTGAAATCTTGTTTTCAAGGTTAAATGGAGTTTGAAGATAAAGACAACAATAGAGGTTAAATGGAGTTTGTAGAGCTTTATAGGTTGCATAGTGTGCAAGAAGGAAACATTTTTCCAACTTCATCTACATAGGCTAATGAACATAGAAGTCTATACATAATAAATAAGTCTTACGAGTCATGAATAGAGCTACAAAAAAATCTTATAAGGCATTAAATGCCTCTCTTTTACCAAAAATGTTAATGCTCTTCTAGCAAACATCCACTCTATATTTTTCTATACCCAAAATCATAGCTACTCACGGTGCCATTTTTTTTCTATGAACCTCTTACAACTCACAAATATATTTTTATTTTAGTCTAATCATTTGAATTAAAAAAAAAGACATGAATTTGTAAACAACCCATTATTCTATCTCATTTTTTTAGCAAGTGATAAATTATAAAAACATTATTGATATAATGACTTATTAATAGACTAGTAAAATTAATTATGGGTTTAATTGCATAATTTATATTTATTTGTCATTTATAATTATAATATAACTTATAATTTTAATTTTTATTGATCCCGGTTGAATTTGATTCGACCCCTTAACCTTTGACCCCTTGGTGTATTCGGGTCAAAGCCTAGTCCTGTTCTGATAACATTGCTCCACAAGGAGCTACAACTAACTCAAACATAAATACCAAATACACTTGGGTTGTGCGTCTACAATAAACCCTCTAGTACACTAAGCACAACTTAAGATTTCACTAATAATCACTCAACAAACTATAGTGTAGTGATTTGCAAGAGATACCAATTACAATATAATTAGTACTATACTATTTTTCTCACTCACAAATTAACATAAATAAGAAATGAAGCTTTGAGAATGTTCATAAAATTTAGATAGCAATAAATGAGCTCAATCGACACCATCCAACTACCCAAACACTTGTATTTATAATCCTTCTAAAACTTACAACTATTATCCCTAAAAACATAAAAAAATAGTGAGGTTGTAAGTGCTCCAACGGCTAGTTAAAAACCATAAGTAGTCCATACTCTTTACAATTGGTTTGTACTCCTTGAAGTGCTAAGCATCTTTGGAACATTTTGTGGTCAAGTGGTTTGGACCTCTAAGTGTGCTTTCTTCCTTTAGACCATTCTATGTCTAAGTGGACCAGACCTCTAGGCGTGCTTTCTTTCTTTTGACTATTCTATGGCAAATGATCTAGACTTTTTAACAAGTGGTCTGGACTACTTAGACTAACTTCTTCAAAATGGCTTCTAAGTAGTTCAGACCTATTACAAAGAAGCTATAAAAAAGTGACAAATAAATAAAACATACCATTGCACAGGTTTGAATCACTTCAACGTGCGCTAAATCACTGTCTAAATACAATATATCAC